>CM041799.1:1439418-1494418 GCA_023376895.1 Aspiorhynchus laticeps
TACTAAGGGAGAAAATCATTTTTTTGTAGTGTAATGGTGCTTTTTCTGACATTTTGGAGTTTGACAGTAATGTTCACAATGAAGTGTTGTTGTGTGGAGAAGAAGTGCATGTAGGTACTTTAGAGATTCAAAACTATGAGCGAACGGGTTTGGAAGGACATGAGAGAGTCAGTAATGACCGTGTTTTAACTGTGAACGGCTCCTTTAAGAGCTGATGGTGTTTCTCTGGACCACCCAGAGAGCAGCGGCATCAGATGACTTCAGAAGATCTGGAGACGACAGTCTAACAGAGACAGAGAGACAGGTCTAACCAAACCCTTAAAGAGAGAGACAGGTCTAACCAAACCCTTAAAGAGAGAGACAGGTCTAACCAAACCCTTAAAGAGAGAGACAGGTCTAACCAAACCCTTAAAGAGAGACACAGGTCTAACCAAACCCTTAAAGAGAGAGACAGGCCTAACCAAACCCTTAAAGAGAGAGACAGGTCTAACCAAACCCTTAAAGAGAGAGACAGGTCTAACCAAACCCTTAAAGAGAGAGACAGGTCTAACCAAACCCTTAAAGAGAGACACAGGTCTAACCAAACCCTTAAAGAGAGAGACAGGTCTAACCAAACCCTTAAAGAGAGAGACAGGTCTAACCAAACCCTTAAAGAGAGAGACAGGTCTAACCAAACCCTTAAAGAGAGAGACAGGTCTAACCAAACCCTTAAAGAGAGACACAGGTCTAACCAAACCCTTAAAGAGAGAGACAGGTCTAACCAAACCCTTAAAGAGAGACGACAGGTCTAACCAAACCCTTAAAGAGAGAGACAGGTCTAACCAAACCCTTAAAGAGAGAACAGGTCTAACCAAACCCTTAAAGAGAGAGACAGGTCTAACCAAACCCTTAAAGAGAGACAGGTCTAACCAAACCCTTAAAGAGAGAGACAGGTCTAACCAAACCCTTAAAGAGAGAGACAGGTCTAACCAAACCCTTAAAGAGAGAGACAGAGAGACAGGTCTAACCAAACCCTTAAAGAGAGAGACAGGTCTAACCAAACCCTTAAAGAGAGACACAGGTCTAACCAAACCCTTAAAGAGAGAGACAGGTCTAACCAAACCCTTAAAGAGAGACACAGGTCTAACCAAACCCTTAAAGAGAGAGACAGGTCTAACCAAACCCTTAAAGAGAGAGACAGGTCTAACCAAACCCTTAAAGAGAGAGACAGGTCTAACCAAACCCTTAAAGAGAGAGACAGGTCTAACCAAACCCTTAAAGAGAGACGGACAGGTCTAACCAAACCCTTAAAGAGAGAGACAGGTCTAACCAAACCCTTAAAGAGAGACGACAGGTCTAACCAAACCCTTAAAGAGAGAGACAGGTCTAACCAAACCCTTAAAAGAGAGACAGAACAGGTCTAACCAAACCCTTAAAGAGAGAAAAAATAAGTAACACTTGGTACCTTCAGAGTATGACAGTGGAAACAAAAATAGCTCATAAAAATGTTACAAATATTGCATAGTTTCATAAAATCCCCTCACATTTCTAAATAATAATCAAAAAATAATATTGAATAAAAATACATTACATTGATTTTCCTGAAAAAAAAAGAGTTACATTTCAAGGCTTTGGTCAGTTTTGACCGCAAAATTATCAAGTGTGAACTGCAAAAATATGATTTTCTTCAAGCAAAAATATCTGCCAATGGAGCAAGAAAAATAATCTTGTTTAGCCTTTGAATTAATATTATTTTTCTTTCCCCATTGGCAGATATTTTTGCTTATTTTAAGTCAATTTTGATGATTTTTTCAGAAAACGAGACATACTATCTGAAGTCATTTTACTTGTCAAGTAAATTCATCTTGATTCAAGAATGTTTAGATATTTATACTAGAAAACAAGACAAAAAAAATCATTTTTTAGCAGCTTGTGCTGAATTGAGAGTGTAATCAGCAGTGAAAACCTCCTCAGATCGCCTCAGGTTTGTATCTGAGACAAACCTGATCAACAGAACTGTGAAAAGGGTTCGGTTAGACCTGTCTCTCATCATTAGACCTGTCTCTCTCTTTAAGGGTTTGGTTAGACCTGTCTCTCCTGTCTCTCTCTTTAAGGGTTTGGTTAGACCTGTCTCTCTCTTTAAGGGTTTGGTTAGACCTGTCTCTCTCTTTAAGGGTTTGGTTAGACCTGTCTCTCTCTTTAAGGGTTTGGTTAGACCTGTCTCTCTCTTTAAGGGTTTGGTTAGACCTGTGTCTCTCTTTAAGGGTTTGGTTAGACCTGTCTCTCTCTTTAAGGGTTTGGTTAGACCTGTCTCTCTGTCTCTCTCTTTAAGGGTTTGGTTAGACCTGTCTCTCTCTTTAAGGGTTTGGTTAGACCTGTCTCTCTGTCTCTGTTAGACTGTCGTCTCCAGATCTTCTGAAGTCATCTGATGCCGCTGCTCTCTGGGTGGTCCAGAGAAACACCATCACCTCTTAAAGGAGCCGTTCACAGTTAAAACACGGTCATTACTGACTCTCTCATGTCCTTCCAAACCCGTTCGCTCATAGTTTTGAATCTCTAAAGTACCTACATGCACTTCTTCTCCATACAACAACACTTCATTGTGAACATTACTGTCAAACTCCAAAAACGTCAGAAAAAAGCACCATTACACTGCAAAAAATGATTTTCTCCCTTAGTATTTTTGTCTTGTTTTCCAGTATAAATATCTAAACATTCTTGAATCAAGATGCATTTACTTGACAAGTAAAATGACTCAAGATAGTATGTCTCGTTTTCTGAAAAAATCATCAAAATTGACTTAAAATAAGCAAAAATATCTGTCAATGGGGCAAGAAAAATAATCGTTTAGCCTTTGAATTAAGATTATTTTACTTACCCCATTGGCAGATATTTTTGCTTGTATTAAGCAAAAACGAACAAAATTTTGATAATTTTTATTTAGAAAACAAGGCTTAATATCTTAAGTAATTTTACTTGTCAAGTAAATGCATCTTGATTCAAGAAGGTTTAGATATTTATACTAGAAAACAAGACAAAAATACTAAGTAAGAAATGTTTTTTTGCAGTGCAGTTTTGTATTATCTGCACAGATATGTGTCCCTGGAGCACAAAAGCAGTCATAAGTAACACAGGTATATTTGTAACAATAGACAACAATACATTGTATGGCTCAAAATGATCCATTTTTCTTTTATGCCAAAAATCATTAGGATATTAAAATCATGTTCCATGAAGATATTTTGTAAATTTCCTACCGTAAATATATCAAAACTTAATTTTTGATTATTAATATGCATTGCTAAGAACTTCATTTGAACAACTTTAAAGGTGATTTTCTCAATATTTAGATTTTTTTTGCACCCTCAGATTCCAGATTTACAAATATTGTCCTATCATAACAAACCATACATCAATGGAAAGCTATTTATTCAGCTTCAGATGATTGACCCTTATGACTGGTTTTGTGCTCCAGGGTCACATATATGCAATTAACATCAAACACAAACATGCGCGAACAAACACTGAATTTAAAATAAATTATTTTAGGCTTGCCGTTTATAATAAATGGTGTTTATAATGAATGCCACTATAATTTATGCTTGTTTATACTTATATGTATCATTCCGGTTCTGTTCTATAATGTTCAATTTAAAGGATTTGTTGAGAAATAAAATACTAAAATACATTTTTATAGTCAAGCCAACTCACATTTATTTCTGTAGCACTTTATACAATATAGATTGATTTAAAATAACAGTGATAAACAGGAAAATAACAGTGTTAATGTAGTGAAATTTATTAATTATGAAATGAACTCAATTTCAGCTATAAAGCAGCTCTACAGAAGACAATAGAGACAATCAGCATACAAATCAATAATATTACTGAATTTTAAATATCTTTGAAACATTTGTAAATTGTTCATTTTATTTACTTTTTTAACTTTATTTACATTATTTCTTAATTTAGTTTAACTCTTTTTTTAAACACCTTTTTTAAACTTTTTTTTATTTATCATACATTATGTCATAATTGTGAGAAAACTCAGAACACAGTGGGCCTCATTTACGAAACGAACGTACGACCGAAATTTGGGCGTACGGTAGTTTCTACACAAAACTTGGAATTTATCAATATGGACGTGAGCGGTGGCTACGATCAAATCTCACGTCAGGTCTGAGCTCGTGTACGCAAGTTTTTGAGTCAGCCTGAACTTGCGTGCAGCATAGAGAATTTCAGAGAATTGTATAAATGACAGCATTTTGTTCATTTAGATTATTTTCCTAAACCGACAAACAAAGCTTTTTTTTTCTTTCTTTCTTTCAGGGCTTTAGCTTTATGCGCAAATAGCAGCATAAACAACAGACCGTGAGGAATCACACATCGTCGTATCACGCACCTGCAGCGCTTCTGTGAATGGAGAAAAACAGAAATTATAAAAGGAATAAAATAAATAGGGCTACAGGAAATATATTTCTCTTAATTAACAGATTAACAAAAGAAAAAAAACAGTGCGACAAGTATAGGCCACTTTCGTTTTTGTGACACTCTTAATGCATTTTATTTGTTTTCTATAACCTTATTTTTTTAAGATTTAACTGCTCGGTGATCACGCAGGTGCCTCACACGCACACACACAACATTTCAGCGTTACTAACTTGATATTTCAGCCATTAATAAAACTAAAATGCAGTCAACCAAACATAAATGTTACATTGCACAATTTACAAGGTCCACTGTAAAATCAGCGTGCAGACCCGAAACAAACATTAATTGCGCATGTGAAGGGTGATATTTTACATGGATATTGGAAGTGAAGTACAAAGCCTTGTTTACATCATAGATAATAGTTTAGCAACCAAATGTTACATGGCAAAAATGGAAACATTTGGATGTCGAATGAGAGAGGCTCGTGAGCCCAATGCAGTTTAGTTTCGCTTTAATAAATTAATTTTACCTTGACGTTGTATTCTGTTTATAATGAATGCCACTATAGCCTAATTTGTGTTTTACTTCATAGTTTAATATAAAATTTTATAGCTACTCATTTTTTCATTCTTGTTCTGTAATACCGTTAAATTTAAAGGGTTTGTTGTGGATTAAGGATAACTAAATAATCTATATAGTGTTTATAGCCTAATATTTATACATTTTTCGTTATATTTACTGGTATTTAATATACATATAATGCCATTGTTTGCAATTATAAGGTTAACGGGTGTTTTTGGAGTAAGATCAATTTCTCTTTAATGAGATACTTCCTCTTTTTGGCCGGGTTATGTTACTCCTTGTCGTAAACTCTAGGGGCGAGGCTTCTAAACCGGGGTGTTTTTAGGGGCGTAATATTCAAATGACGATTGTTTACTTCCACCACATTTATCAACGTACGATCTTTCGTACGATGGGATTGGCGGCATACGAATGTTTCATAAATCACACGTGAGCTCTGTCGTAAGTTGATTTGTGCGCACGGATCTGCGCTCGTTTCTACGTTAGATTGATAAATGAGGCCCAGTGTGTTTTTGTTTTCTCAAAAATGCATTTTTTTTTTACATTTTTATTTCCATTATTACCATTATTTCTGAATGCAAAAACAAAATGTGACTTATACACTGATGCAACTTTTATTTTTTCCGTTAAAAATGCCATTTTGACCTGTTGCAACCTATTTCCCATTTTTTCCCCATTTTGTTAAAACTTTTTAGAAATTACTTCTGAAAGTCATTATTTCTGTTTTTTGACTTATTTTCTGGAAAATATGGTACTGAAAAAAAGCATTTATGACAGAAAAAGGCCTTGATATGCTGCGTTCCTGAACAATCCAATAACGCTGGTGCTCTGAGACCAAAGATGATCTTGATTCAATAGAAGCAGATAAAAGTGTGTGTGTGAGTGTGTGTGTGTGTGTGTGTGTGTGTGTGTGTGTGTGTGTGTGAGTGAGTGAGTGTGTGTGTGTATGAGTGTGTGTGTGTGTGTGTGTGTGTGTGAGTGAGTGTGTGTGTGTATGTGTGTGTGAGTGGCTACGATCAAATCTCACGTCAGGTCTGAGCTCGTGTACGCAAGTTTTTGAGTCAGCCTGAACTTGCGTGCAGCATAGAGAATTTCAGAGAATTGTATAAATGACAGCATTTTGTTCATTTAGATTATTTTCCTAAACTAAACAAAGCTTTTTTTTTCTTGTCAAGTAAATGCATCTTGATTCAAGAATGTTTAGATATTTTTACTGTGAAGCGACATACTGTATATGTGAGCACAAAAGCAGTCATAAGTAACACAGGTATATTTGTAGCGATAGACAACAATACATTGTATGGGTCAAAATGATCCATTTTTCTTTTATGCTAAAAATCATTAGATATTAAGTAAAGATCATGTTCCATGAAGATATTTTGTAAATTTCCTACCGTAAATATATCAAAACTTAATTTTTGATTAGTAATATGCATTGCTAAGAACTTAATTTGAACAACTTTAAAGGAGATTTTCTCAATATTTAGATTTTTTTGCACCCTCAGATTCCAGTATAATTTATGAATTATGAAATGAACTCAATTTCAGCTGTAAAGCAGCTCTAAAGAATACAACAGCGTCATTATTCAGATCAATGAGTGCATACAAATCAATTATATTACTGAATATTAAATAGCTTTGAAATATTTGTAAATTGTTTAGTTTATTTACTTTTTTATTTTTGTACATTTTTATCAACATTAATTCTGAATGTAATAACAAAAGGTTACTTGAAACTAATGGATGTAAATGTGATGTTCGCGCCTCAATGCAAAATGAGTTTCTGACCTTGGTGCAACTTATTTTGCGTTATATATATATATATATTTTTATAATAATCACTATCCTAATTTGTTTTTTACTTCACGTTTTTAATTATCATACATTATGTTTCATTGTGAGATACCGTTAAATTTAAAGGTGTTTTTGTTTTCTCAAAAATGCATTTTTTTTTTACATTTTAATTTCCATTATTACCATTATTTCTGAATGCAAAAACCAAATTGGGACTTATACATCAATGCAACTTTTTTTTTTTCTCTCTCAAAAATGTAATTTTTACCCAGTAAGACTTAATTTCATTATTGTTATTGGATTGTTACTTTTTTGCGTTTACATTGCTTCTCCTTGCAAATCAAAGGTGGCTTATACACTTAACATTGTTAGGGGTAAATAATTGAGATAAAAACTGAAAATTTTTACTTTTTCCCACATTTCTAAGTTTACATCTTTCAATTCGATTTTTGGCGGCACGAAATTTGATAAATTGCAACTTTTTATCTCACAATTCAGACGAGTTGTATATCTCACAATTCTTTCTATTTAGCAATTGAAATGTTGTTTCTCTCAAAAATGTTTTTTTTTCCAAAAATGACTTTTTACTTTTTTTTTTCTTTACATTTTTTCCACATTATTTCTGAATGCAAAAACAAAATGTGACTTATACACTGATGCAACTTTTATTTTTTTCGGCAAAAATGCCATTTTGACCTGTTGCAACCTATTTCCCATTTTTTCCCCATTTTGTTAAAACTTTTTAGAAATTACTTCTGAAAGTCATTATTTCTGTTTTTTGACTTATTTTCTGGAAAATATGGTACTGAAAAAAAGCATTTATGACAGAAAAAGGCCTTGATATGCTGCGTTCCTGAACAATCCAATAACGCTGGTGCTCTGAGACCAAAGATGATCTTGATTCAATAGAAGCAGATAAAAGTGTGTGTGTGAGTGTGTGTGTGTCGTGTGTGTGTGGTGTGTGTGTGTGTGTGTGTGTGATGTGAGTGTGTGTGTGTATGAGTGGTGTGTGTGTGTGTGTGTAGTGTGTGTGTGTGAGTGTGAGTGTGTGTGTGTGTGTGTGTGTGTGTGTGTGTGTGTGATGTGTGTGTGTGTTGTGTGTGTGTGTGTGTGTGTGTGTGTGTGTGTGTGTGTGTGTGTGTGTGTGTGTGTGTGTGTGTGTGTGAGAGTGTGTGTGTGTGTGCTTCAGTACTGAAATGCATGTTGGGGGTGAATGTCAGAACGGAGAATGACTTCTCAATAAGTTTTAAATCAGAGCAGATGGCGAGCAGCAACATCTCAATCTCTTTTATCTCCGCTCAAGACTCCCAAACCGACACCGGAGGCCAAAAGTTAAAAGCCTGCACCTCTGCCCACCAAAGACGCATCATCATCGCCTCATTACGCTAATTAAGAGCTCAGAGAGCATTCAGAAATGACAAGAAAATAATAGTAAATCTGAAACGCCTCGGGAGACGTTCTGCGAAGCCTTTCATGTCGTGAGCGCTTTAACGTCCGAATCTGAAGCACATTTGAGAGCTTTCGTGTGGAAGAGTTGTTGTGGATTGTTGCTCAGATTATGAAACACAATGAATATGAATCTGAGCGCCGCTGCTGGGATGACGTGTTTCTCATTAAGCGTGTTTCTCGCTAAACTCCAGCAGCTGCTGCTTCATCGCTTGCTTCATATTTGAGGATTAAAAACAACTGGATGTTCAGTGCTGTGATTCATTAAAGATAGATCTGTACGTCACACGCTTCAATGCATCACGATCAATGACATACAATTCATATTCAGTATTATCATTGATTTAACGGCACTGCAGATGCGATGAGAACATAAACTAGAACTGAATCTGATCTGAATAATGACTCTGTAGTAGTAAAGCAGCTTTACAGAAGACAATAGAGTAAAAAATGTCAAAATTGTGAGATAAAAACTTAGAATTGTGTGAAATTTTCTTGCAATTCTGAGAAAAGTCTGACTTTCTTTCTTGCAATTCCAAGAAATTGCAGATGCATTTTTCCAAAGTGACTTACTAATGTGGAATACAACAAGCTATTTAACAAGTTAATTTCTGTTTTTATTTTATTTTCACCACATATTAAAAAATTAAAAGGGTAATTGCAACTTTTTGTCTTGAAATTATTACTTTTTTTCGTGCATTTTGAGGTTTTATCTTGTAATTCTGTGATTATATTTCTCTGAATATCAAGGGAAAAAATTAAAAATATTTTTTTATTTTTCTTAAATCATAATTCCAAGATATCAAATCATAATTCTTACTTTTTGTTACATTTCTGAATTCAGATTTTTTTTATCTTGCAAAGAAAAAATTTTCTTTCCACAACTTTTAGACTTTATATTTCTCAGAATTGCGAGGAAAAGTCTCAGAAATTGTGAGAATTGTGAAATGAAAAAGTCACAATTACCTTTTTAATTTTTAAAAAAAATCAGAATTGCGAGATATAAAGACTTTTTCTCACAGTTCAAAGTTTGCATCTTGCAATTCTGTTTTTTTCCTCACAATTTTGCAAGTTTATATCTCACAATTCTGACTTTTCTTATTGGAATTCCGTGTTTATATCTTTCAATCCTGAGTTTATATTCCTCCTAATCAGAAAAGTCTGAGTTGTGAGATACAAACTCGGAATGACATTTTATTTATTTATTCATAAACAAAAACACAGAAAGTCAGAATTCCGAGATATGAAGTCACACTTTTTAATCCCATGGTGGAAATAAGCTTCTCTACTTTACAGCTGAAATTAAAGTTAATTCATAATTTTCCAGCACTGTTATTTTCCCGTTTATCTCTGTGAAGCTGTTTGGAATCAGTCTGAATTGTTTAAGTATCAGTGCTGGAGAAAGTTACTTTTAAAAGTAATGCATTACAATGTTGTGTTACTCCATAAAAATGTAACAAACTGCATTACTTTTTATACATTGTTACATTTGCGTTACTTTTTGTCACTTGAGCTGGGCTTGCTTATTTGTTTTTTTAATAACAGATATCCCAAAAGTTATATTTTCGGCAACTGTAAAGCCTCTTTTACACTAAAAATGAAATTAATAATCCTTAAACTGAAGGAAGTGCTTCTGCACCAATTTTTGTCACCATGGCAACACAAGAGCTGTCAGTCAATAAATGGGGAAACAAAGTAACTTGCATTACGTATTTGAAAAAGTAACTCGGATACTTTGTTGTAAAATAAAAAGTATTGCATGACTTTACTAGTTACTTGAAAAAAGTAATCTGATTACATAAATCACACTACTTGTGATCAGTGTTGGGGGTAACGTATTACAAGTAACGCAAGTTACATAATCAGATTACTATTTTTAAGTAACTAGTAAAGTAACACATTAGTTTCCATAAACAGTAACTAAGTAACGTAATTACTTATTAACGTAACGCATTACTTTCCATGAACAGTAACTAAGCAACGTAATTACTTATTAACGTAACGCATTACTTTCCATAAAAAGTAACGTAATTACTTAGTAACATAACGCATTACTTTCCATAAAAAGTAACTAAGCAACGTAATTACTTATTAACATAACGCATTACTTTCCATAAAAAGTAACTAAGCAACGTAATTACTTATTAACGTAACGCATTACTTTCCATAAAAAAGTAACGTAATTACTTATTAACGTAACGCATTACTCTCCATAAACAGTAACTAAGCAACGTAATTACTTATTAACGTAACGCATTACTTTCCATAAACAGTAACTAAGCAACGTAATTACTTATTAACGTAACGCATTACTTTCCATAAAAAGTAACTAAGCAACGTAATTACTTATTAACGTAACGCATTACTTTCCATAAAAAGTAATGTAATTACTTATTAACGTAACGCATTACTTTCCATAAACAGTAACTAAGCAACGTAATTACTTATTAACGTAACGCATTACTCTCCATAAACAGTAACTAAGCAACGTAATTACTTATTAACGTAACGCATTACTTTCCATAAACAGTAACTAAGCAACGTAATTACTTATTAACGTAACGCATTACTTTCCATAAAAAGTAATAAGCAACGTAATTACTTATTAACGTAACGCATTACTTTCCATAAACAGTAACTAAGCAACGTAATTACTTATTAACGTAACGCATTACTTTCCATAAACAGTAACTAAGCAACGTAATTACTTATTAACGTAACGCATTACTTTCCATAAACAGTAACTAAGCAACGTAATTACTTATTAACGTAACGCATTACTCTCCATAAACAGTAACTAAGCAACGTAATTACTTATTAACGTAACGCATTACTTTCCATAAACAGTAACTAAGCAACGTAATTACTTATTAACGTAACGCATTACTTTCCATAAAAAGTAACTAAGCAACGTAATTACTTATTAACGTAACGCATTACTTTCCATAAAAAGTAACGTAATTACTTATTAACGTAACGCATTACTTTCCATAAACAGTAACTAAGCAACGTTATTACTTATTAACGTAACGCATTACTTTCCATAAAAAGTAACTAAGCAACGTAATTACTTATTAACGTAACGCATTACTTTCCATAAACAGTAACTAAGCAACGTAATTACTTATTAACGTAACGCATTACTTTCCATAAACAGTAACTAAGCAACGTAATTACTTATTAACGTAACGCATTACTTTCCATAAACAGTAACTAAGCAACGTTAATTACTTATTAACGTAACGCATTACTTTCCATAAAAGTAACAGTATTACTTTAACTAACGCATACTTCATAAAAGTAACTTAACTACTTATTAACGTAACGCATTACTTTCCATAAACAGTAACTAAGCAACGTAATTACTTATTAACGTAACGCATTACTTTCCATAAAAAGTAACTAAGCAACGTAATTACTTATTAACGTAACGCATTACTTTCCATAAAAAAGTAACGTAATTACTTATTAACGTAACGCATTACTTTCCATAAACAGTAACTAAGCAACGTTATTACTTATTAACGTAACGCATTACTTTCCATAAACAGTAACTAAGCAACGTTATTACTTATTAACGTAACGCATTACTTTCCATAAAAAGTAACAGTAATATACTTATTAACGTAACGCATTACTCTCCATTAAACAGTAACTAAGTAACATAATTACTTATTAACGTAACGCATTACTTTCCATAAACAGTAACTAAGTAACGTAATTACTTATTAACGTAACGCATTACTTTCCATAAACAGTAACTAAGTAACGTAATTACTTATTAACGTAACGCATTACTCTCCATTAAATGTAACTAAGTAACATAATTACTTATTAACGTAACGCATTACTTTCCATAAACAGTAACTAAGTAACGTAATTACTTATTAACGTAACGCATTACTCTCCATAAAAAGTAACTAAGTAACATAATTAGTTACTTTTTTAGGGAGTAACGCAATATTGTAATGCATTGCTTTTAAAAGTATCTTTCCCCAACACTGCTTGTAATGCATCACCCCCCCCGACACTGATAAGTGATGTAGAAATGAAGGAGACTTGACTTGTAGATGGAGTGTGAAGTGATCTCTGTACCGTGTGTTTTTCAGAACTGTGGTTACGGCACTAAAGATGACGAGTACACCTGCATCGCCTGTCCGGCCGGGAAATTCTCCAAAGGCAAATACGAGATCTGCCGTCGCCACAAAGACTGCGACTCGCTGTACCGCGCCACCATCCTGACGCAGGGGACTCTGGAGAGCGACGCCGAGTGTGGAGCGTGTTTACCGGGGTAAGAAAACACTGATCACAACCTACACAAATCACAGCAAGAGCTGAGAGTTTATTCCAGTCCTAAATAATGTTTGCTGACTGGAGCTTCGGCTTTTATGAGGTTTTAAAGGAACATTTACTCGCTCTCGTGTTTGTGTGACTGACCCAGACTAACCTAACCATCTCTAACCCATAACTACTCACAGTTTAGAGCTAGACAACAATGGTTTGAGAAAGCATAACCAGAAAGTTTGTGTTAAAGTCTCATTTCTCAAATAGGTAATAAGTTAAAAGGCATTATAATTAGTGCTGTCAAATGATTAATCGATTTCAAAATAAAAGTTTATGTTTGCATAATATATGTGTGTATACTGTGTATATTTATTATGTATATATAAATACACACACATGCATGTATATATTTCAGAAAAAAAATATTTTTATATATTAAATATATTTATTTATAATATAAATTATATTAATATAAATATAGATATGTAAATAGTTTCAAAATATATACTGTATGTGTGTGTATTTATATATACATAATAAATATACACAGTATACACACATATATTATGCAAACATAAACTTTTATTTTGGATGCGATTAATCGTTTGACAGGACTAATTATAATATTTGCAGATTCCTTGTTACATCTGAAAATGGTTGTTTGTCGTGTGTTTTAATGCATTATACTTTCTAAAGGTGTAACAATGAATGTACAAGTATTATAATTTATTTTAACCATGGTTGCAGTTATTCATGAGATCATTTGATGCATTATAATTTGCATTACAAGGCATTAACAATATTTTTATATTGCATTATATTTAAAGGCTTCAAGTAAAGTGTTACTGAATTATCACTGAATTATCACAGAACTCAAGTTCTACAGGCACACACACACACACAACACACACACACAAATGCACACAAACACATCCCATACGAAAATTTAACCATGGTTTTATTAAAGTAAAAGTGTTGTAACCATGTTTTTTGCCGTATTGATTGACATTTGTATAACCACAGTTTACTACTGTACAAATACCATGGTTAAACTATGACTAGTGTAGCAAAACCATGGTTAATTTGTGGTTACCACGGTTTAACTATGTTTTTTTTTTTTGTAGTAAAACTATGGTTGATTTTCATAAGGGATGCATATACTCATACACACACACACAACCATCATCAACACACACATCACACACATGCACGCACTGCAACACACACACACACACACACACACATCACACACATGCACGCACTGCAACACACACACACACACACAGCACACAGACTGGGGCACCAAAAATTATGATGCCCCCAACCACACACACACACACACACACACACACACACACACATACACACACATACACACTGCAAAACACACATGCGAACACACATCACTTTTTTGTTTTCAACAACCACACACACACTACAAAAAATTAGCACATTCACAGCACATGCACCATAAGATAATCCTATTTGGGCACACACGCGGGGGGCACCACTAACACATTGCACCACACACTACACACACACTCACACACACGCACACAAATGCAAAAGCATCATCACACACACACACTCACTCACTCACACACGCACGCATGCATAAACACACACACACACACACACACACACACACACACACACACACATAAATGCACACAAAGGCATTCATGCACATACACACACTCACTCACACACACACACGCACGCATGCATAAACACACACACACTCACACACTCACTCACTCACACACACACACGCATGCATAACACACACACACACACACACACACATGCATAAAGCATCATATTCAACATGCACTACACACACACACACACACACACACACACATCACACACTCACACACACACAAGCATCATGCATCATACACTCACACACACACACCACTCACTCACACACACGCATGCATACACACACACACACACACCACACACACACACACACATTGCATCAAAGTGATTCATCTAATCAGCATCACACACACACACACACACTCAAATGCACACAAAGGCATTCATACACATACACACACACACTCACTCACACACCACACACACACACACACTACACGCACAAATGCACAAAGGCATTCACACACACACACACCACCACACACACACACACACACTCAAATGCAAACAAAGGCATTCATGACTACACACATCACACACACTCACATCACGCACACACGACACACACACATCATCACATCACATCACACACACATGCATGCTAACACACTCCGCCGCTCAGATCAGATCCTAATCCACAAGCATCACACACACACACACACACAACACACAAGCATCAACACAACACACACACACTCACACTAAATCACAACACAACACACACACACACACACACCCTCCCTCAGATCAGATCCTAATCCACACACCACACACACTCAAATGCAAACAAAAGGCATTCAATCACACAACAGCATCACACACACACACACTCTACCACACACACACACACACACACACACACGACAGCTTCACGCTGCTGTTGCCACTTAAAGCAGAAGGTCTGGTTTCAATTGGCTTGAATATAAATATACAACGTGCAGCTTTTTAAAGCACATTATTGAGTGTGTTTAATATACTGTGCTGTTTCTGTTATGAGGGACGTAAAGTCTAAACGCTGATATTTCCTTTGAGATGGCAGCTGATGGCTTTGATCAGGTGTGTGTGTGTCGGTCTGAATGTGAAGTGTGTGTTCTGTGTTCGTCTCGACTCACTTCAGATGAGCAGAAACACTAAACATGCAGCAGATCATTAAACACCATCAGCTCTATTGATAATTCAGTTGAGTTTTTCTCTTTGCTGTCAAATGTTCTCTATGGAAGCTTGTTTTCACCTCGGGATAGAAAAATTAAAAAAAGGTAATTGTGACGATCTCACAGTTCAGATTTTTTTTCCTCACAATTCTGAGTTTTTCTCTGAATTCTGAGTTTATATCTTGCAATTCTGTTTTTTTGTTTCTGCCTCGGAATAAAACATTAAAAAAGGTAATTGCGGCTTTTTATTGCACAATTTTGAGTAAAAACACCCTGCAGTCAGTAATGTGTGTTTTTTTATATTTATACTTTTTCTTTCCTCATTATTTGTTTAAAGGTCATTTTTACATTTTTTTTATTTTTTTTTATTTACACATTCCTTTTTATATCTATAAATTATTTTAGTTGTGGCTTTTATGTAACATCCAGCAGTCAGTAATTTTTTTTTCTCCTCCTTTTTTAATTTATACTTTTTCTTTCCTTATTGTTTGTTCCAGTACATTTTTCTAAATAAATATTTTGTTTTATTTGATCTTATTTGCACATTCATTTTAATACCTGTAAAATATTTTAGTTGTGCCTGTAGTCAGTAATGTGCTTTTTTATTTTTACTATTTCTTTCCTTATTATTTATTTCAGTCCGTTTTATTAAAAAATAATAAACAATTTTTTGCACTATTATTTGTTTTAGTCCATTTTGAGAAAAAAAATAAAAAAATATATATATATATTTTTATTTTATTTTTATTACTATTTTATTCTATATATATATATATTTCTTTCTTTTTTTCACATTCATTTTTATGCCTGTAAAGTATTTCAGCTGTGGCTTTTGTCTTGAACTTTGTCTTTTTATATATATATATATATTTTTTTTTTTTTTTTTTTTTTTTTTTTATATATATATATATTTTTTTTTTTATATATATATATATATATATATATATATATATATTTATTTTTTTTTTTATTTTTTTTTTATGCCTGTAAAGTATTTCAGCTGTGTCTTTTATGTCTTGAACTTTGCCTTTTTCTTTATGCCAAACATTCTGAATAACTGTTGTGTAGTGTATATAATGTGCTATAAAAATGATTTTGTCTAAACCTTTAATAATTCTTTGATTTGTTCAGCAGTGATCAGCAGTGTGTTTGTGTGTTTTCTGGTTCAGGTACTACATTCTGGAGAACCGTCCGCGTAACATCTATGGCATGGTGTGTCACTCCTGTCAGAACGCTCCTCGAAACGTCAAAGAGTGTAAGAACATCTCACATGTGACCCTGGAGCACAAAACCAGTCATAAGGGTCCATTTTTAAAAATTAAATAAGCTTTCCATTGATGTATGGTTTGTTATGATAGGACAATATTAAAAAATCTGGAATCTGAGGGTGCAAAAAAATCAAAATATTGAGAAAATCACCTTTAAAGTTGTTCAAATGAAGTTCTTAGCAATGCATATTACTAATCAAAAATTAAAGTTTTGATATATTTACGGTAGGAAATTTACAAAATATCTTCATGGGACATGATCTTAATATCTAATGATTTTTGGCATAAAAGAAAAATGTATAATTTTGACTCATACAATGTATTGTTGTCTATTGCTACAAATATACCTGTGTTACTGATGACTGCTTTTGTGCTCATCTCGCCTCCTCTCTTCGCTCATTTTTATTCAGCGCATTATGATAATGTGACTAACGAAGTTTGTTATTAATCTATTTATTTTTTTTGGTTAAGTTTCACACTCATAAGTGTAAATTTTCTAACAAAAAACCCTGTTTTACAGTGTTTTATAAAGAGTTGGAAAATTACTATTCAACACAGTACTAATAGAAAAGCAAATCTTCAAAATCTTTGAGTAATGTAAAGCTCGTGCATGTCTATGATTGTATTTTGTCCTTTGTTACCCTGGATTTATAATGTATGGTGTATTGTTCTGTATCTGTCGTTTAAAGCATAATAATAATTTTGCATAATGCATAAAGATGCATAAAACATTACGTCGATCGGAGGCCCACACACAGTTTAGCCCAGATTGACTAGATACCATAGACCAAACCAAAGTCAGGATCCGGATCTGAATCGAGCAGCAGGTCATCAGATAACACGTCTGGACTCCATCAGTCATCAGAGTCATGAAGCTGTCTCAGATTTATTCCTTCTCTTGGCCTAGATCTGATAGTTTGTCAGATCGTTCATAACACACTGATGAGTCTGATGATTAGCGGCGCATACCTGAAGCGCTGACCGCATGGAAACCAGAGAGAACCGAGCAAACCTGAGGTTTACTGCGGCGTAATCCACTAAACATCAGACCACGCTGCTTTCCCTTCAGGATTAAGAGCTCGAGTTTCATTTGGATAGAAACGTCTTAGTTTGTAGGATAGCGAGGGGAACTAGATTAGACTCCAGGATACGATAGATAGATTAGCAATTTTTATTTTAGATTTTTTTAATGTAGTTTGCAATGAGTTTTGAATGGATTAGAAATGGTACCATAGACAGGAAATCTGATTAGATGAAATAATGCGGCTATTCTGTTAATTAAGAGTTTGAAATTTTGGACAACGGATTGTATTTTGATTATTTTTGACCAGTTTGTAAGTTATGAACCTTTTGACAAGATTGTGCAGTTTAAGAATTTTGTCAGTTGTAGTTTGAATTTTGATCAGTTGTAGTTTGAATTTTGACAGTTGTATTTGATTCATTATTGATTCAGTTTATTTTTGATTTATTTTGATCAGTTGTAGTTTGATATTTTGATCAGTTGGAGTTTGAATTTTGTCAGTTGTAGTTTGAATTTTGACAGTTGGAGTTTGAATTTTGACAGTTGGAGTTTGAATTTTGTCAGTTGGAGTTTGAATTTTGACAGTTGGAGTTTGAATTTTGACAGTTGGAGTTTGAATTTTGTCAGTTGTAGTTTGAATTTTGACAGTTGGAGTTTGAATAGTCTTGGCTCATCTGAACATGCCATCAGTGTAAATCTATGGGATTTTTATGATTTTTAATCTTCAGTTTTATGAAAACTATAAGTCGGATCAGTCTGAAACGATACAGCACACTCGGTCAGATCAGTCTGGGATCTGTTTGGTGCTTCTAGCTTGAAAGCTCTAGGAGGAGGAGCGTTCAGAAATTTAGTCTCATAAGAATAATAATAAGAAGAATCTTAAATAGTAGATCAGTAGCTTGGCTTTCTCAAGCCAACCTAATAATAAAAAATTGCATAATTGCATAAAAATGCATAAACACAATTACGTTAAACGTGTCCATTCCCGTTCCGGAGGCCCACACACAGTTTAGCCCAGATTGACTAAACCAAACCAAACCAAAGCCGGATCCGGATCTGAATCGAGCAGCAGGTCATCAATAACACGTCTGGACTCCATCAGTCATCAGTGCATGAAGCTGTCTCAGATTTATTTTCCTTCTCTTGGCCTGGTTCTGGTGTTTGTCAGATCGTTCATAACACACTGGAGTCTGTGATTAGCGGCGCATACCTGAAGCGCTGACCGCATGGAAACCAGCAGAGAACCGAGCAAACCTGAGGTTTACTGCGGCGTAATCCACTAAACATCAACCACGGCTGCTTTCCCTTCAGGTTTAGAGCTCGGAGTTTCATTTGGGATGAAACGTCTTCGTTTGTGGAAGCGAGGGGAACTAATTAACTCCAGGTTTGACCGAGCGAGCGAGAGAGAGCCAAGCTTTTTATTGTTTTGTATCTTTTTTTAATCTCTGTTTGTCTTCGTCCACGAGATGTTTCTTCAGAAAGAGAGTGGAAACTCTGACCAGAGACCAGAAAACTGATTTATGATGAAAATCAAGCTGGCCGAGCAGATTAATATCTTTACTCATAAATCTAAGAGCAGAAACTCTGTTTTGGACATAACCGGGACAATATTTCATTTGCATTTCATTTCTCTAGTAGCCTACGCTTCATCTAATCGTCTAATAACCCTAGTATATCACAAATATTGTTGCCTCTTCATAAAAAAATATTTATTTATTTATTTATTTATTCATTCATTCATTCATTCATTCATTCATTCAGTTTATTTATTCATTCATTCATTCATTTATTTATTCATTTATTCATTTATTCATTATTTATTCATTCATTCATTCATTATTTATTTATTCATTCATTCATTTATTTATTCATTCATTCATTCATTCATTTATTATTCATTCATTCATTCATTCATTCATTCATTCATTCATTTATTTATTCATTCATTTATTCATTCATTCATTCATTCATTTATTCATTCATTTATTCATTCATTCATTCATTTATTCATTCATATTATTCATTCATTATTCATTCATTTTTATTCATTCATTCATTTATTCATTCATTCATTCATTCATTCATTCATTGTTTATTTATTCATTCATTCATTTATTTATTCATTCATTTATTCATTCATTTATTCATTCATTCATTCATTTATTCATTCATTCATTCATTCATTCATTCATTCATTCATTCATTCATTCATTTATTCATTTATTCATTCATTTATTCATTCATTCATTCATTCATTCATTCATTTATTCATTCATTCATTTATTCATTCATTTATTCATTCATTTATTCATTCATTCATTCATTCATTCATTTATTTATTCATTCATTCATTCATTCATTCATTCATTCGTTTATTCATTCTATTCATTCATTTATTCATTCGTTTATTCAATTCATTCATTCATTCATTCATTCATTTATTCATTCGTTTATTCATTCATTCATTCATTTATTCATTCGTTTATTCATTCATTCATTCATTCATTCGTTTATTCATTCATTCATTCATTTATTCATTCGTTTATTCATTCATTCATTCATTCATTTATTCATTCGTTTATTCATTCATTTATTCATTCATTCGTTTATTCATTCATTCATTTATTCATTTATTCATTCATTCATTTATTCATTCATTCATTAATTTATTCATTCGTTTATTCATTCGTTTATTCATTCATTCATTTATTCATTCATTCATTCATTCATTCATTCATTTATTCATTCATTCATTCATTCATTCATTCATTCATTCATTCATTTATTCATTCTTTATTCATTCATTCATTCATTCATTTATTCATTCTTTATTCATTCATTCATTCATTCATTCATTTATTAATTCATTTATTATTTTTTATTTTTCTATTTTTTTTATAATAATTTTTATTGAATTTTAACTGTTATACAGAAATAACAAGACATCACTCCAAAAAAAAAACACACACACACAAAAACCCCAGCTCAGATTTGACATAAAGCAGGACTACTCAGTATATAACAGATTAAGGAAAGAAAAAGAAAAGAAACTATTGAATACAGCAGAAAAATTAAATGTCCAGAGAATTACACAATTACAATATTCCTTGTAGTATAATAGGGTGAAGATGAGGTTCCGTATAGTCCAGATATGGAGTCCAGACTTTATAAAACTGACCTGTTATTTGATGTAATACATAGGTAAGACGCTCAAAGATGATCTTATGCCAACCGTTAAGTGATGGAGATTTATCACTAATCCAATTAAGTCAAATATTTTTTTTCTGGCAGCAAAGGAGAGAATATTATACAATTTCTTGTTAGCATATGAAATGTATTTATTCATTAATTAATAAATAAATTAATTTTCTCCAGATCCCAAACAACAGTTTGTTAGTAGTCTAATAAACCTAGTATTGTATATCATGAGTATTGTTGGCTCTTTCACAAATTGATATTTTTAAATTTATTTTATACTTTATTTTATTTACACATTCATTTTTAATTTCTAAAATTATTTTAGTTGTGTCTTTTTCTTTAAGTCAAACATTTTGTTATTTTATTTATATGTATAAATTCTTAATTTATTTACATTTTTAGACACAGATTTCAGATCCATGGTTTTCCAATAAACCTAACATTATATATTGATGAATTGAAAAGATGAATTGCTTTTATTTTATTTTATTTAGATTATTTTAGTAGCCTTTTTATTTATTTATTTTTATTTCATTTTATTAAGAATTTTCAAAATTTAATTTATTTTTATTTTTTTATATAATTTTTTATGCGCATTCAGTTGTGGCTTTTATGCTATTTAGATGAACTTGATCTTGCCTAAAGCGTCCATAAATCTATATATTTCTTCATATCCGCTTAATATCCGCTCTGAGAACAACAGTTGATTATAAACCTGTAAGTGTGATGTATTATGAATACTGTTTATGAATAGTTTCCTGTAAATGAAGGGGTCTTTGTCAGAGCCGCTTTAATAGTTTTCTATTGTGCGGAGACAGAAATGAAGTAGAAGGGAATTCTATTTAATTAAAAAGCATAACAAACAGATCTTTTAAAGCTGCAGATGTGAAAGTATTCAGACATGCTCGCACTCGCCGGGTAATCTGTCAATTATGCTCGCCCGCAGCGTCTAATAATTAAGAGTTTGGAGGGAATAAAGAGATGATTAACTTGAAACACGTGTCCAGCGGAGGACCTCACATGTTGTTTCAGTATAGCAGATGATTTGGCATTAAATGATATCAGATTGATAATGAAGTCAGATTTGGTTTGGTTTACAGTGTGTTTGACCTCAAACCTATGAGAGCTTTGACAAACTGTGCTTTAATTAAATCAAGACTTCAGAGCTGAAACACTCACAGATTTGTGTTTGAGTCCATTATGTCTGTTAGCGTCTCATATTTAATGTTGAGTTGTTATACACTAAATGTCATGCGGCATCAAGCTGCACTCCATCAGAAAACATTCTCACTGCTTTTCATCAATAACTCATGTTTGTATTTTCTGCTCATTTTGACTTGGAGACGGTTTTCTGTTTCAGTTACTGATAGATTACTTACAAATTACTGATTCCAAATTACATTAGTAACCAATCCATTACATTAGACATTTTAGGTAATATAGCTAGATTACTTTTGGCCTTACTCGTTCATCACATTTATTTAAGCTCTTTGGTCACTTTTGACTGAAAAAAATTTTGTTTTGAATTTTTAAAAATCACAGATTCATCGAAATGGTACGAAACTTGGTGTCTTGTATGGCCTTTGGAATGTGAACACGCACAAAAATTGAGGGTTTGATTGGAGCAGGCTAAAGCCCCGTTCACACCAAGCACGGTAACGATAAAGATGACTATAACGATAAACTAAATGAAAATAAGATAATATATGGCAACTAGCTGAAATAAAATAAGTTTAAGGATTTTTAAAAATATTTTATTTTGTGTTTTTTATGGTTTTAGTTTTAGTTAACTATAATAACCATGTTGGACTAAAACTTAACCAAAAAATACATATATATATTTTTATGCTTTTGGGGATTTTTCTGTCTCAGGCTTCTTAAATAGCTTGTAAATCTCTCATTATGCGATATTATCACCAAATCTTGGATTCAATCGTTTTGTCCACTTGTTTTCTTTCATCAGCACAGGTTTTATGTTTCTTTTTGGATCTGATTGATCGCAGGCCTCATTGATCTGAACTCATGCGGTGTACTTTTTAAACCAAAATTAGGCATAAATACTGCTTTTTTCACTCATAAACTGAGGTGCATGAGCTCAGATCAATGAGATCTATGATTAATAAGTTCCAAAAAGAAACACAAAACCTATGCTGATTGAAAGTGGACACAAGTGGACAAAATGATTGAATCCCAGATTTGGTGATAACTGAGCAGAATGATGTATAATAATGTATAAATGTTTTTTACAGGCATGCAGTCGACGCCGCCGTCATCGGGCCGAGCTCCGAGCGTGTCGTCCAGCAGCACCACCATATTCCCACACGCAGAGAAAGGTAAGAGCACAAAACATCATCTGAAAGCTCAATAAATGAGCTTTGCATTGATGTATGGTTTGTTATGATAGGACAATATTTGAAAATCTGGAATCTGAGGGTGCAAAAAAATCTAAATATTGAGAAAATCATCTTTAAAGTTGTTCAAATGAAGTTCTTAGCAATGCATATTACTAATCAATAATTAAGTTTTCATATATTCACCATAGGAAATTTACTAAATATCTTCATGGAACATGATCTTAATATCCTAATGATTTTTGGCATAAAAGAAAAATGTATAATTTTGACCCATACAATGTATTGTTGGCTATTGCTACAAATATACCTGTGTTACTTATGACTGCTTTTGTGCTCCAGGGACACATATATTTTATATTAACGCAGCAGATTTATTATGGTTGTTTTCAAACACAGTAAAATCACTGTAACATACGGCCGTATTGCTTAGATGAAACACCAGCAATATTATAGAGTATGAGAAATATAAGGTACATTCAGTATTAATAATAACATCAGAATAGACCCTTTTTCTGTTTTAGTAAACATTGTGATGTTTTTCTGTGAAAGATTCCCCTGACCGCTTCATACTTGATTATTATTTCTTACCAAGTTATTAAATTCCAGCCACAATCAATCACAACGTATGTACAATTACAGATGATTAAGCATATAAATCGTCAGTTTTACACACATGCACATAGACGACATACACGACATAGTCATGCATAACACAATCCATAATCCATAACAACAAAAGATAATACTTTAACCTTTTCTGATAAGAAGTGTACGCTGCAAACGTGAGCATTTTTGATGATGGTTTCTGTCCGGTCCGCTCGTTTTATCTCGTTTAATCACAGCTGTCGAGGTTTTTGTCTGGTAGTGGAAGCAGGTGTGTGATAAAATGTCAAATTGGAGCCTATATTACATCGATTCTGGCACCTAACATCACAACAAGATGATATTTTAAGCTCCTTGTGTAGCTGAATCTGTGCTGGTTTGAATGGGCCGCCTCCAGTTACTCTGACGGGTCTATAAACAATTAGTCAAAACAAAAAGTCAGTTCGTCATGCAATTGTAGCATTTTAAGGTCATCAAGCAACATAGAATCTTTTACTGTGTTCCAGATCCAACAGGACAAGGTCACCTAGCAACGGCCCTCATCATCGCCATGTCAACCATCTTCATCATGGCCATCGCTATAGTGATGATTATTATGTTCTACATCCTGAAGACCAAACCAGTGGACAAGGTAAGATTGCTAGAACTATATACTTATTATGGTGTGTGTGTGTGTGTGTGGAAGAGAAAGAAAGAGAGAGTGAGAGTGAGTGTGTGAGTGAGTGTGGTAGAGAGAGAGAGAGTTAGGGTTTAATTGTAAAAGAAAGTAGTGAGAATGTGTAAGTGTGTGTTAGTGTGTGTGTGTGTGTTGTGAGAGAGAGCAGAGAAAGGTGAGACGTGAGTGTGTGTGGCTGGTGACTTTAGTGAGAGTGGTAGTAGGAGTGAGTGTTATCTGTGTGTGGTGTGAGTGATAGTGTGTGGTAAGTGATGATGATGTGTTTGTGTGTTGTGTGTGTGTGTGAGAGAGAGAGAGAGAGAGAGAGAGTGAGAGTGAGTGTGTGTGTGTGTGTGTGTGTGTGAGTGATGAGTGTGTGAGTAAGTGAGTGAGTGTATGTGTTTGTGTGTGTGTGTGTTTGTGTGTGAGAGAGAGAGAGAGAGAGTGAGTGTGTGTGTGTGTGTGTGTGTGAGTGATGAGTGTGTGATTAAGTGAGTGAGTGTATGTGTTTGTGTGTGTGATGAGTGTGTGAGTAAGTGAGTGAGTGTATGTGTTTGTGTGTGTGTGTGTGTGTGTGTGAGAGAGAGAGAGAGAGAGAGAGAGAGTGAGAGTGAGGTGTGTGTGTGTGTGTGTGTGTGAGTGAGTGGTGTGTGTGTGTGGTGTGTGTGCGTGTGTGTGTGTGTGTGTTTGTGTGTGTGTGTGTGTGTGTGTGTGTGAGAGAGAGATAGAGAGAGAGAGAGAGAGAGAGAGAGAGAGTGAGAGTGAGAGTGAGTGTGAGTGTGTGAGTAAGTGAGAGTGTGTGTGTGTGTGTGTTCGTCCACAGGGAAGCTCTTCTGACCGCAGCTTGAGTCCTTCTCTTCTACATTTACTTGAGATCATTCCCATATTTCAAACTCTTTCTTATTGCTCCAGACATTAAATGAATAGCAGTGCTGTGGGTCTAACCCAGCGCTTTCTTTCTTTCTTTCTTTCTTTCTTTCTTTCCCAGCATGCTGCTCTGGACAAATGATAAAAACAGTGGAAGCCCAAACAAACAAGCAGGAGGAGAAGAAGGAGGTTCAAGGTGAGTGAACGCTTGGTTTGACATCTATACGTGTTAAACTGCTTAAGACGACGTGACAGACGGCAGACGGGACGAGGTGAATCTGGAATGTTCCTTCACCCCGCGGCTCCGAACGTTCACAACACATCTCTGCATAACCATCTCATACCGTCTGGAGAAAAACCCTCAAAATTAGCTGTCACTCACTCTCACTGCAACTCATTTAGCCATCAATCAATCACTGTCAGAAATGCACAACACACAAATATTGTGTGCATTTGTATTTATTCTAGATACACTATATTGCCAAAAGTATTAGCGCCCCCTTCTAATGAACAGGTTTGACTACTTTAGTAATTTCTATGAGTACAAATCTTAATGTTAAAGCATATAATGATATTCTAGGAAATTGTGTGCTTCTAATATTATAGCAACAGTTTGGACTCTTTTCTATTCTAACATGACAATGTCTCTGTGTATAAGACAAGGTTCAAAAAGAAAATGATTGATTGAGTCAGTGTGGAAGAACTTGACTGGTCTGCATAAAACCAAGTCCTAATCCCAGTTTAACACCTCTGGTGTGACTGTAAATGCACAAAAACTCATCACCAAACACCAATGACTTGTACATATGGGTTCAGTCATTTCAGACACTTACAAAACTGTTGCAACAGAGATGAAATACAATTTTTAAATACATGAATTATGTTCCCATCGTTGTTGCCACAGATTTGGAAGTGCATTTTTCTGTTCTAAAGAAGAGGTGCCAATACTTTTGGCAATATAGTGTATATTAAAATTTTCATCTTGAATGGATTTTTCCATTTAGCTCATTGCAGTGCATTCACTAAAAAAAAAACATTTAAAAAATAGTCTTGAAATTCGTCATGAAACAGTCCCAAATGTTAAAGACTGAAGCAGAAGTAAAGCAGATGCATTCATGTTACTGTAAGTCACAACATTAATCCTGCTTCAGAGCGGATGAGCAAATACCTACAAAGCTAGACATCCACGTTTATCCCATTTCCCACCGGATATTCTCAGCTAAGCCACTTATAATAACAGAATACATGAGAAAGATCCACTCATGCAGACTTCAGATGAGCATTCACACAGACAGAAAACAGACCATTTAGTTAATTCTACACACATCCGACTCAAATCCATTTAGTTCCTGTAGCTCAAACAGTAAATCATGATGCTTGCAACACCAATGCCAGGGAATGCATGGACCGATATAGAAATGTATATACCTAAGTCGCTTTGGATAAAAGCATCTGCCAAATGCATTTGTTTGTATTCTAATCAGTTATAACAGAAACTTGGGTCACACTTTATTTCAATAGTCCACTTTAGACATTCTACTAACAGTAAGTAACTTTGCAACTACATGTTACCGAAACTTAAATGTGTTATTGCATAAACTGTTCAAATAAATGATGCACAGTGATGAAGAATGCATAATGCATAATTCATGCATTAAACAGTCAATCATCCAGATCAGATTTGGAAGTCAAATTGAAATAGGTTCACTAGATTTATTTTCCAGAGAAGCTTTTCACAAAACAGCTGATCTGAGATGAATGAGCACGTCACTGATCTTCACACATTGTCTTTCCAGAAAACGTGGTGATCTTTGCAGAAAAGGATGAATTTGATAAGCTCAAGCCTTCATCTCCAAAAACAGCAAAGAGGTGAGTCTTCACTCAAGCTAAACAAACCTTTAACTACTGCAAGACGAGACAAACAGGGTTTAACCAGCACTCGTACGGAGGCGTCAAACACGTTTCCTCGTCTCATGTGAGATTGTGCCAGTAATTCAGCCACCGCAGGACATGTTTGTGCAGCAGCACGGAGCTGTAGCTCTTCTCTTCTCATCTGACTGGAAACATTATGTGGCTTACACACAGGATGAGGTAGTCGAACACAGATCCAGCCTGCAGCTACGCTTTCCACAGGAGATGTTCATTTCAGACAAACATAATCAAGCGTGTGATAATTACGCAGTGGCGCAGCCAAAACCGCCAGGTGAAAATAGCTCTGCTTCAAACATAAGATGACACTTTTTCGCCTCAAACCCTTTTTTTTCAAGGAGCAGCAGAAGCTTGAATAAAGAAATAAAACTGCTTTCCTCACACTAGCTAGATGAGAATTTCCCCTGCTTTAAACTCATTAGTTCTGATTGTTGTGAATAACACACTGTCTCTCGTCTCTCTCTAAGGCAAGACACTGCAGGTGAAGTTGGTTAAAAAAAAAAATAGATATCATCATACTTCCCCAGTTGTTTAATTACTTTAAGAATTGCAAAAAAAAAAATTTTATAACGAGTTTTCTGAAAAGCTATATTTAAATAAGCAAATGAGCCATTATCTAATTAAATATGCACTACATTTCCAGCACATACTGTAAATCTGATCTTTGGATAAGGTTTGAAATTCTTGATTTTGTTGACATATTAGAGTTAAAGGTTTTTCCAGAGGGGACTTTCTCTTTTTATCACTCCATAAACCAAAAAAATACTGAAAACAGATAGAAAAAATACATTTCAGCTTGTTTTTAGGGAAAAAAGTTATGTAAATCAGTGAACAGTCCACTCAGTAAAACCCTTCAGAATATAGATAAGAATAAAACAGTAAAGTTTGGTGTTTGTAAGTGCTGCTGAAGTGGAGAAACAAACTTTTTGAAGATATGTATTAGAATTGAAATGTACAGACGCAAATAGATAAAGTGCAATAATAATACCAGGCAAACAACATATGAACAAACCCATCAGTAAAAACCTTTATAATATAGAGAGGAATAAAACTCTATAATTTGGTTCATGTAATCATTGCTAAAGTGGAGATAAAACTCATTATGAGAAAACAACCTTTAAAGATATGTACTTTAAATTAAATCTACAGAAACAAAAAGATAAAGTGCAAAAATAAAAAAAGGTGAATGATATATGAACAAACCCCTCAGTAAAACCCTTCTTAATACAGGTAGGAATAAAACTGTAAAATTTGGTGTTTGGAGATGCTGCTGAAATGGAGAAAAAACTTTTTAAAGACATGTTTTGGAACTGAACTCTACAGATGCAAATAGATAACGTATAAGAATAAAATCATGTAAATGATGTATGAACAAACCCCTCAGTAAAACCCTTCAGAATATAGACATGAATAAAACTGTAAAATATGGTTTATGTAACTGATGCTGAAGTGGAGATAAAACTCATTATGAGAAAACAACCTTAAAAGATTGTATTGCAAATTACATTTAAAGATGCAAATAGATAAAGTGCAATAATAATGCAGGCAAACAATATATAAACAAACCCTTCAGTAAAACCCTTCATAATATAGAAAGGAATAAAACTCTATAATTTGGTATATGTCAGCACTGCTGAGGTGGAGAAACAAACTCATTTTGAGAAAAAAGGCCTTATGTGTATTGAAATTGAAATCTATAGACACAAAAGATATAGTGGAATAATAAAACCTGGTAAGTGATATGAACAAACCCATCAGTAAAAACCTGTAGAATATAGAGAGGAATACAACTCTATAATTTGGTTCATGTAATCATTGCTAAAGTGGAGATAAAACTCATTATGAGAAAACAACCTTTAAAGATATGTACTTTAAATTAAATCTACAGAAACAAAAAGATAAAGTGCAAAAATAAAAAAAGGTGAATGATATATGAACAAACCCCTCAGTAAAACCCTTCAGAATATAGACATGAATAAAACTGTAAAATATGGTTTATGTAACTGATGCTGAAGTGAAGATAAAACTCATTGGGCCTCATTTATCAATCTAACATAGAAACGAGCGCAGATCCGTGCGCACAAATCAACTTACGACAGAGCTCACGTGTGATTTATGAAACATTCGTATGCCGCCAATCCCATCGTACGAAAGATCGTACGTTGATAAATGTGGCGGAAGAAAACAATCGTCATTTGAATATTACGCCCCTAAAAACACCCCGGTTTAGAAGCCTTGCCCCTAGAGTTTACGACAAGGAGTAACATAACCCGGCCAAAAAGAGGAAGTATCTCATGAAAGAGAAATTGATCTTACTCCAAAAACACCCGTTAACCTTATAATTGCAAACAATGGCATTAATTTATATGTATATTAAATACCAGTAAATATAACGAAAAATGTATAAACATTGTAAACACTATATAGATTATTTAGTTCTCCGTAATCCACAACAAACCCTTTAAATTTAACGGTAGGCCTATTACAGAACAAGAATGAAAAAATGAGTAGCTATAAAATTTTATATTAAACTATGAAGTAAAACACAAATTAGGCTATAGTGGCATTCATTATAAACAGAATACAAGGTCAAGGTAAAATGAATTTATTAAAGCGAAACTAAACTGCATTGGGCTCACGAGCCTCTCTCATTCGACATCCAAATGTTTCCATTTTTGTCATGTAACATTTGGTTGCTAAACTATTATCTATGATGTAAACAAGGCTTTGTACTTCACTTCCAATATCCATGTAAAATATCACCCTTCACATGCGCAATAAATGTTTGTTTCGGCGCTGCACGCTGATTTTACAGTGGACCTTGTAAATTGTGCAATGTAACATTTATGTTTGGTTGACTGCATTTTAGTTTTATTAATGGCTGAAATATCAAGTTAGTAACGCTGAAATGTTGTGTGTGTGCGTGTGAGGCACCTGCGTGATCACTGAGCAGTTAAATCTTAAAAAATAAAGTTATAGAAAACAAATAAAATGCATTAAGAGTGTCACAAAAACGAAAGTGGCCTATACATGTCGCACTGTTTTTTTTCTTTTGTTAATCTGTTAATTAAGAGAAATATATTTCCTGTAGCCCTATTTATTTTATTCCTTTTATAATTTCTGTTTTTCTCCATTCACAGAAGCGCTGCAGGTGCGTGATACGACGATGTGTGATTCCTCACGGTCTGTTGTTTATGCTGCTATTTGCGCATAAAGCTAAAGCCCTGAAAGGAAAAAAAAAAAAAAAAGCTTTGTTTGTCGGTTTAGGAAAATAATCTAAATGAACAAAATGCTGTCATTTATACAATTCTCTGAAATTCTCTATGCTGCACGCAAGTTCAGGCTGACTCAAAAACTTGCGTACACGAGCTCAGACCTGACGTGAGATTTGATCGTAGCCACCGCTCACGTCCATATTGATAAATTCCAAGTTTTGCGTAGAAACTACCGTACGCCCAAATTTCGGTCGTACGTTCGTTTCGTAAATGAGGCCCATTATGAGAAAACAACCTTTAAAGATTGTATTGCAAATTACAATTAATAATGCAAATAGATAAAGTGCAATAATAATGCAGGCAAACAATATATAAACAAACCCTTCAGTAAAACCCTTCATAATATAGAAAGGAATAAAACTCTATAATTTGGTATATGTCAGCGCTGCTGAGGTGGAGAAACAAACTCATTTTGAGAAAAAAGGCCTTATGTGTATTGAAATTGAAATCTATAGACGCAAAAAGATATAGTGCAATAATAAAACCTGGTAAGTGATATGAACAAACCCATCAGTAAAAACCTGTAGAATATAGAGAGGAATAAAACACTATAATTTGGTTCATGTAACCATTGCTAAAGTGGAGATAAAACTCATTATGAGAAAACAACCTTTAAAGATTGTATTGCAAATTAAATTTACAGATGCAAAAAGATAAAGTGCAAAAATAAAACCAGGTGAATGATATATGAACAAACCCCTCAGTAAAACCCTTCATAATACAGCTAGGAATAAATCTGTAAAATTTGGTGTTTGGAAGTGCTGCTGAAATGGAGAAAAAACTTTTTAAAGATATGTTTTGGAACTGAAATCTACAGATGCAAATAGATAACGTGTAAAAATAAAATCATTTAAATGATGTATGAACAAACCCCTCAGTAAAAACCTTCAGAATATAGATAGGAATAAAACTGTAAAGTTAGGTGTATGTAAGTGCTACTGAAATGGAGAAAAATCTCTTTAAAGATCTACAGATGCAAATAGATGAAGTGCGATAAAATAAAAACGTATTTTGTGTATTTTGGATTTTTTTTCTTTCCACTAGTCTGAAACAACATGTAATGAAAAGCGAAATAGCCCAAAAGCTCAAAATTGGCCGACTGATTGCAATTGGTCAGATATATTCTAGATGAAGTAATATGTAGATAGATTGCATCTGTTTATGATTGTTGTAGACATGTGAAGCAGGAGATTTGACTCGTGCCAGAGTATGTGCTAATGCAGATCCAGACCGGCGCAGGTATCGAGTGTCTGAAAACAATGACATTCTGTGCGCGGCTCTGAGCCGTCTTTGTCAACAGGCGCTTGTTGGGAAGCTGAAAACAACAGGCTAGTCAGTACATGATAATTATTACTGTAAAGCACAATAGGCAGAAAAGCAAATGTCTAAATCAGGCTCTTTCATTAAGTTTCAAATCCTGAATAACCTTCATGCAGCTCACAGTGACTATAGCTGGCAAAAAAACATTACAATAATGTAATATTTTTCAACATGAACTCTTAACAATCTGTTCAGTTGTTGAGAGAGTGAATTAAAATAAACATTTGTAACACTTGTCATTTGTTAAGATTAGTTAATGCATTAGTTAATATGAACTAACAAAATGCAATGTATTTTTAGCAATCTTTGTTAATGATAGTTTTAGAAATGATTTTAGAAATGTAGTAATAAATGTTGAAATTAACATTAAGATTTTTAAAGGTTTTTTGTTTATTGTTCATTTATATTAACGAATGCTTATAAATTCAACACTATTTTTTAGTGTTACTTGATTTTTTGTTGGTTTAGCCTATTTTAAAGCATGTTTTGGCTTATTTTAAATAAGTCATGTTGGAGAAAAGTAAAAATACAATGTCCAATAAACGTTGCATGACTGAAATGTATTAAAATATGATTCTCTTAAAAATAAAGGTGCTTCACGATGCCATAAAATAACCTTTTTGTCTAAATGGTTCCATAAAGAAACTTTAACATCTGAAGAACCTTTCTGTTTCACAAAAGCTTCTTTGTGGTGAAAGAAGGTTCTTCACATTATAAAAAAGGTAAGAAAGAGATGGTTCTTTAAAGAACTTTGACTGAATGGTTCTTCTATGGCATCGCTGTGAAGAACCTTTTAAGCATCTTTATCTTTAAGTGAGGATTCATCTGTTTCTGTTAGACTGTTTGCTATTAGGAGTTGGAATTGTATTTCATTTATATTTTGACAAGTCATGTTTGAGAACCACTAATGGTTACACTTTAGTTGAAGGGGGGTGCATAAGACTGACATGACATCTTCATAATCATGACATGACACATCATGAATATGAAGGTTTTTTAAGCATGTATATGACAACTGTCATTAACCCAGCAGGCACAAAACAGGCACACAACGTCATAAGACGTTGGTATTTGGTTAAATTTTGGTTGCGACGTCGGGTGACCAAAATCCAATGTAAATCCAACATCTAATGTCAATGTTAAATTGATGTCCAATACCGACGTCAGCTGACGTTGAGATTTTGTTGTTTTTAGGTTGTGTAACCAAAATCCAACGTTAAGCCAACGTCAAATATTGACGTCAACCCGATTTTCATTTTCAACCAAAATCCAACGTCTGTCTGACGTCAACCTGACGTTACATAGACGTCTGGTGCCTGCTGGGAAGTGTCATTCGCTCAGTTATGTAATTTTTAATGCAAAGATGACATTGTTTGAGATGTCTTTGTTATGGGCTAGGGTTAGGTCAAATAATGTCATCTTTGCATTAAAAATGACATAACTGAGCGAATTACACTTAATGACAGTTGTCATAAACATGCTTAAAAAACCTTCATATTCATGACGTGTCATGATTATGAAGGTGTCATGTCAGTCTTATGCACCCCCCTTCAAGTATAGTGTTACCCCACTGATTGTGATTGTTTTCTGGCAGAATCACTATTATTCTTTGTAAACACTACACGCTTGCACTGTTGCAGTGAGAACGACGCGTCATCAGAGAACGAGCAGCTTTTGAGTCGCAGCATCGACAGCGACGAGGAAGCAGCTCAGGACAAACAGGGAGCCGCTGACCTTTGCCTTCTGTCTCTGGTGCATCTGACGCGGGACAAGACCTGCTCCACCAACAACAACAACAACATCAACACCAGCAGCAGAGCCACCGGGGTGAGTACCACACCACATGCATATTACAGACTTTTTCGATTTTTTTATGTTTTTGAAAGAAGTCTCTTCTGCTCACCAATGCTGCATTTACTACTGTAAAAACTGTGAAATATTATTATAATTTAAAACAGCTGTTTTCTATGTGAATATGTGTTAAACTGTAATTTATTTCTGTGATCAAATCTGTATTTTCAGCATCATTACTCCAGTCTTCAGTGTCACATGATCTTCAGAAATCATAATAATATGCTGATTTGCTGCATTTCTGATTATTATCAATGTTGAAAACAGTTGTGCTGCCCAATATTTTTGGAAACTGTGATACATTTTATTTTTTTTTATTCACAGATGAATAGAAAGTTCAAAAGAACAGCATTTATTTGAAATAGAAATCTTTTGTAACATTAGAAATGCCTTTACTGTCACTATTGATTCATTCAATGCATCCTTGATGAATAAAAGTATTTCTTTTGTATACTAGTGTATTACTATTTCGACAAAAATATTGTGCAGCACAACTGTTTTCAACATTGATAATAATCAGAAATGTTTCTTGAGCAGCAAATCAGCATATTATTATGATTTCTGAAGATCATGTGACACTGAAGACTGGAGTAATGATGCTGAAAATACAGCTTTGATCACAGAAATAAATTACAGTTTAACAGATATTCACATAGTTTTGAATTGTGTGTGTGTGTATGCATACGTACATGCGTGTGTGTGTGTGTGTGTGTGTGCGCGTGTGTGGATGTGTGTGTGTGTGTGTGTATGCATGCATGTGTGTGTGTGTGTGTATGCATACGTACATACGTGTGTGTGTGTGTGTGTGGGTGTATGCATACGTACATACGTGTGTGTGTGTGTGTGTGTGTGTGCATGGATGTGTGTGTGTGTGTGTGTATTCATATGTGTGTGTGTGTGTGCGTGTGAGTGAGTGAGTGAGTGAGTGCGTGTGTGAGTGTGTGTGTGTGTGTGTGAGTGTGAGTGAGTGTGTGTGTGTGTGTGTGTGTGTGTGTGTGTAGTGTATGTGTGTGTGTGTGTGTGTGTGTGTGTGTGTGTGTGTGTGTGTGTGTGTTCGTGTGTGTGTGTGTGTGTGTGTGTGTGTGTGTGTGTGTATTCATATGTGCGTGTGTGTGTGTGTGTGTGTGTGTGTGTGTGTATTCATATGTGCGTGTGTGTGTGTGTGCGTGTGTGTATTCATATGTGTGTGTGTGTGTGTGTGTGTGTGTGTGTGTGTGTATTCATATGTGTGTGTGTGTGTGTGTGTGTGTGTGTGTGTTCATATGTGTGTGTGTGTGTGTGTGTGTGTGTGTGTGTTCTTGGACTCTGTTGTTAAGTTTTTCAGCAGAGCTACAGTTTCTGCTCCACATCTGATCTTCAGGTTCAGATTGATCTCTGTTGCTTTGTGTTTCTCATCCAAACATCTACTGTTTCTGCAGATTCACAGCAGAAGGAAAAAGATCCTGGATTTGTACACAAAGGCCTGCAGTGTTGCGGAGGGTGAGTTTAACAGTAACGGTGAATTCATGACTATGTCAAGCTTGTAAAACACAGACGACGGCTGCAGTGTTAAAGCTGTAATGAGCAGCAGTGTGTGACACACTAAACATTTACAGAAGCACATTACAGTTCATCAAATCATGTGGAGTTCATCTTGCCACTCAGAAAATTAAAAGAGAAATAATAGAGCAGCAAGATCATTGAATATTGATATCTTATATTGAAATGAAGTCAAATCAAATGCATTTTATCATTGTTTATCCCAGTGGACTGTTCTGATGGGACGCATATAATCACATACAATTAACACTTATCAGCTCTTAAACATGGCTTTCTTGACCACGAGGAAGTTCTGTGAGAATTATTGACTTAATAAATGTAATACAAATAATAAATAAAAATGAATAATCACAATTTTAAGGATTTTAACATTTTAAGGAGATTTCTGTTATTTTTGTACATTAATCACTTCTGGTGCTATTATTATTATTATTATTATGTATTTAAAAAAAATAAGAATAATTTTTAACAATAATGTTATTATTAACATTTATTTTTAATTTACATTTTATTAGTACTTTTTTACATTTTAAATGCATTTTATAATAAAATAATAAAATGATAAAATATATACATCTTTATTTTGAATCCGATTTTTGTTAATGTTGCTTAAGAAACAATTCTGGTGGTATTTTTGTTATTATTAAATTTAAAATTATATTTTTAAAATAAATGATAATCTTTACATATTTAAGAAAATAAATGTAATAAAAAATATTAAATTATTTTACAAAAATGTAAAAACGTTTAAATGTTTATTTTTATACAATAAACAGTTCTGCCAGGTCCTTTTATATATTAGTGCCGTCAAATGATTAATCGCGATTAATCACATCCAAAATAAAAGTTTTTGTTTACATAATATATGTATGTGTACTGTGTATGTTTATTATGTATGTATAAATACACATGCATGTATATATTTATGTATACACACACATTGCTTATATATAATTTAAGAAAAATGTTTATATATTAAATATATTTATATGTAATATTAAAATATTATAGTAATATATAAAAGTATATACATGTAAATATTTTCAATATACGTATATACTGCATGTGTGTGTATTTATATATACATAATAAATAAACACAGTACACATACATATATTATGTAAACAAAACTTTTATTTTGGATGCGATTAATCGTTTGACAGCGCTATTAAAAACATACATTTAAATATTTGAATGCATGTAACAATGAATAAAAATAATATTTTAATTTTCTGATTGTAAGAATTTTAGTTAGTTTTGGAAGTGTGTTGGTTGTCATAAACCCTACTCATACCCCCGGTTTCACAGACAAGGTTTAGGTCTAGTCCTAGACTTAAATGTAAGTCTGAGCTGTTTCAACTAAAAGAAACTTGCACTGATTGATCTTAAAATACATCAGTGCCTTTGTTTTGTCTCAAGATGCACACCAGTGATGTTTTTGTCTAAGGCATGTTTATAAAATCTACTTAAATGTACTAATTGAACTATTGCCTAATCCTGTCTTAAAGGGACAGTGCACCCAAAAATGAAAACTCTGTCATTAATTACTCACCTTCATGTCGTTCCAAACCTGTAACTGTGCGTTCACACCAGACGTGCCTTGCGCGAATAAATCGCGCTATTCGCGCGTAGTTGGACGCTTGAACATTTTGAGTTTACTCGCTTCATTCGCGCGTGAGATTCTCTTCACAACAGACGTGAATTCGCGTCATGGGGGGGGCTTCTGCAGGCGGCTCCAGTCTCGTTGTGATACGGCTGACGTGGATTTTGTTTAGAGGCTAGTTGCACTTTATGTGCTATGGAAACACTGGACGTGTGTATTTCGCGTGTACTAGAATGTAGTTGTTTAAAACTCAAATCTGCGGTTTATTTATAAAAACAGCGCCTATTTGAAAATGTGCTTCGCCGATTTGGGCTAGTCCTTCTGACGTCTGCCGCTGGCTCTGATGTATCTGGATAAACATAAGATATAATTCATTTTGGGTAAATCTAACAGGTGGTTTATCATACAGCTCCGGGTCTCCACGTACAGCCTCCGCTCGTAATCACGTCACTACTAGAGCAAGCTCCTGATTGGTTAACGCGGCACGAATATCCGCCAAAGTTCAGATTTTTCAACTCGCGCGGCAAACGGCCGAAACGCTCAATTCGCGCCGCGTCATTTACGCGAACCGCGCCGCAGGACGTCTATTCGCATCTTTGCATTGATTTAACATGTAAATCACTCGCGCGTAACGCTTCATTCGTGTCTGGTGTGAACGCACCTTAAGACCTTCGTTCATCTTCAGAACACAAATTAAGATATTTGTGATTCTCTGAGTCCCCTCCATAGACAGCAAGGATCCGAACACGATCAAGGTCCAGAAACGTAGTAAGGACATCGTTAAAATAATCCATCAGTGGTTCAACCGTAAGCTACGAAAATACTTTTTGTACGCAAAAGAAAATGCCGCTATAGGGTGACGCGGAGGAGATGAATTGTTGAATAAAGTCGTTATTTTTAATATCTTTGCGCACAAAAAGTATTCTCGTAGCTTACGGTTGAACCACTTATGGATTATTTTAATGATGTCCTCGCTACGTTTCTGAGCCTTGATCGTGTTATGAGGGTCAGAGAGCTCTCGGAGTTCATCACAAATATCTTAATGTGTGTTCTGAAGATGAACGAAGGTCTTACGGGTTTGTAACGACATGAGGGTGAGTAATTAATGACAGAGTTTTCATTTTTGGGTGAACTGTCCCTTTAAGAAAAGCCCTGTCTGTGAAACCAGGCCCTAGTTTACTCTGATGATGATGATCTTCATCTCTTTAATCACTAAATTGCATTGTGTATTTGTCCCATTTGTTTTCTATTTCTATGTCCTTACTACATTGTCTATTTTGTTACTAAATTGGGCAAATGTCCACTGTAATTGTTTCTTTGTAATGAGTATTTGTTGTATTGGTGTACCTTGAGCCTGGGAAAGGCGCTATATAAATTAAACATATTATTATCTCTGCAGGTCTGAGTCCGACCGAGCTGCCCTTCGACTGTCTGGAGCGCACCAGCCGCATGCTCAGCGCCACCTACAGCACAGATAAAGCGGTGGTGAAGACGTGGAGACACCTGGCCGAGAGCTTCGGGCTGAAGCGGGACGAGATCGGGGGCATGACGGACGGCATGCAGCTCTTCGACCGCATCAGTACGGCGGGATACAGCATCCCGGACCTGCTGACCCGTCTGGTCCAGATCGAGCGGCTGGACGCCGTCGAGGCCCTCTGCTTCGACATTCTGGGCCCCGAGAACAGCGTCCCTCCGTCCAGCCACCATCCCAATCTGACCTCGCGCTGCGCCAGTGTCTGACAGAACCCATCCGCACCAGACCCGAGGCCTGTTTATAAAGAGTTGTGCAGAAACCATAAAAAAGTGCTCTATTTCCGTGCACTAATATCAGAGGCGTTCCATATAAGCTGTGAATGCTCCGCATACCAGAGAATGGGTTCACGGGCTAATTACAGGTTTTTTCAGCTGCTAAACACACATTTTCAAAACTTTGCCTCTTTTTTTTTCCATAACTTTCACACACATCCAAGAATCGCACACAAAATGCATCTCTTGCAAAATGAAGCACTGCATTCAAAATATCACAAACACATCTCAAAAGCAAAAACACCTTTGCAATAATATTAATTCCTGTTAGATTTGTGTGTGTTACATAGAGAATTGTTGTGTTTTGCAAAAAGTGTTTATGAAAACTGATAATTAGTGTATGGTTTTGCAGATTTGGTGTGTGCTTCTGCTGTTTGAGTGACAGCTTTCAGAAACTGTGACGAGTAAAGATTCAGTGTGTAAGCAGATGAAAAAAACTAATATAAACATGATTATAAGTTGACCCCTTTGTCATTTGAGATGTAACAAGCTTCATAAAGTTTTGGGGAATAAGTACGTAAAATTATCTATTTGAAAAACAACTAATATTCTGTAAATCCACGTCAGTTACGAACTAGCTCGGCTAAATCAAATGAAAAAAAAACATTGTAACTGTATATTTTCATGCTTTCTCAAGCAAAGCACATTTTGAAAGTCCACTGAAAACATCGCATAGACAATGTTGAAGATATAACATGCCTAAGTGGTAAATTAAAATAAAATTTTAAATAATAACAAACATCAGGAAAAAAGAGGAAACATGTTACAGTCCTTCCCTGATTTTATTGTTGTTTGCAACGTTACTTGGCAGTATTGGTAATATTTTAAAGATATAATTATTTTTTGGTATTTTGCATGGTCCATTATGGAAGGAGTTTGATCTTAGCACTGCTCGCCACTGCTTAATATACTAAAAATGATTCTTAAGATTATCTAAGTGTACTCAACTGTGCTATTTTGGGACACTGTGAATATGAACTAAAATGTGCTTTTAACATACTATCTCTGTATTATAAAAATATATGTAGTCACCACTTGTAGTGCACTTGAGTGTACTAGTGTATGAAATATGGGTGCTACAAGTGGTAACTAAATGCTTTTTTTAAATACAGATATAATATGTGACCCTGGAATATAAGTAACAGGTATATTTGTAGCAATAGCCAACAATACATTGCATGGGTCAAAATTATACATTTTATTTTATGCCAAAAATCATTAGGATATTAAGATCATGTTCCATGAAGATATTTTGCAAACTTCCTACTGTAAATATATTAAAACTTAATTTTTGATTAGTAATATGCATTGCTAAGAACTTCATTTGAACAACTTTAAAGATGATTTTCTCAATATTTTGATTTTTTTGCACCCTCAGATTCCAGATTTTCAAATATTGTCCAATCATAACAAACCATACATCAATGGAAAGATTATTTATTCAGCTTTCAGATGATGCATAAATCTCAATTTCGAAAAATTGACACTTAAGACTGGTTTTGTGCTCCAGGGTCACGCATGTTAAAAGCACATTTTAGTTCATATTCACAGTGTCCCAAAATAGCACAGCTGAGTACACTTAGTTAATCTTAAGAATCATTTTTAGTATATTAAGTGCAAAATAAGTGCGCAAAAATAGAGCACTTTAAGTACATTATGGAAGTGTACTTTTTTTACCTCTTGCAATCATCTCTCGAATATGCATACGTGAGATTCATAGAATGCAAAACATCAGATATGTATCCGATTTAGGACCACATATGAAAGTGGCCTGGGCCTGATTTGAAAAAATCATATTTGTGCTATTCAGACTGTCATAAGAAAATCAGATATGGGTCACATTTGGGCAAAAAAGTCAGATTTGGGCCACTTTAGCCTGCAGTATGAACTAAGTCATAAAAGATCACCAGTCGTCATCACAATGCTTTCATTTAAAACAGAGAGCTGCAAGAACAGCTTACATTTACAAAAACCTGCAGTACTCCTTCAAGAAAAAGTGCGTATGTGAAAGCCATATTTTTATAAATATGAGGAGCGCTGGCGTGGATTTAAGCGCACACACACACACTCTCTAAGATCATATCTGAGCGTATGCATGCTTTATAAATGAAGCCCCTGAAGTCTGACCGATCACAAACGCTCTGAAACGTTTCTGTGTTGAACAGACCCTTCAATCCGTGTTTTACTGTGTTTCCACAAGAGACCGTCTGCTTTCTTTCTGCTGCGACAGAATCTCACCGAGTGAGTTCAACCTCGTTAAACGCTTTAAATGTGCATAACGAGCTATCTAAAAAACAACCGTTTTAAGGCAAGACACTACAGGTGACTAGGGTTAACTAATCGATATCACTAATTAATCACAGTACATTAAAACTAAACGTCTTCTGAAGTGTTATCTTTAAATATGCAAATGAAGCATTATCTAATTAAATATGCACTAATTTGCATTCATTTCCAGAACATAAATCTGAACACTGGATGAAGTCCGGTCTGGTTTTGTTGTCATATTAGTGTTAAAGTTTTTTTGGATTTCTCTTTTTATGTCTCCATAAATCAGAAAATACTGTCAACAGATGGAAAACAAACACATTTTCACCATGTTTTTAGGAGTGAAATGTGCTATAAATCAGTGTGAATGACATATGAACAAACCTTTAGAATATAGAGAGGAATAAAACCATAAAGTTTGGTGTTTGTAAGAGAAAAACTCGTCAAAGATTGAAATCTAAAGACACAAATAGATAAAGTGCAATAAAATAAACACTTCAAAATAGATTATAATCTAAGAGCAAAGTGATTTGTGTTGCTGTTGTACAATAAACAGTTCTGGTACTATTACTAAAACATTTATTTTCAAAAATGCATTATGATAATCATTTTAAAATAATTAAATATGTTTAATAAAACAAATAATAAATAGAAAATTTAAATAATTAAATATTTAAAACATGTTTTGTTACAATAAACAGTTCTGGTACTACTGCTATTTTTATTAAATGCATTAAAAAATATATAATCTCTTTAAAATATTTTTAAATCACTTTAATAATGAAAAATAAATTTTAAAATGATTAAAAATTTACATTGTTACTTTTGTACAATAAACCGCAACTGCTACTATTATTATTATTTATTTATTTTTAAAATTAATTTTATAAAAATAATAAGAAAAAACATTTAAAATGTTGTTACTTTTATATAATAAACAGTTGTGGTACTATTATTATTATTATTAAGAAATTATTTTTTTTGAGTTTGCCTGGAGTGTCTTGCCTAAATGTCACAGAGATGTGAAGGAAACTCTCAAACACTGTGCATGTGTGTGTGTGTGTGTGTGGGGGTGTGGTGTGTGTGTGTGTGTGGTAGAGAGAGAGAGAGAGTGTGTGTGTGTGGTGTGAGAGAGAGGGGTGTGTGTGTGTGTGTGTGGGAGAGAGAGGTGTGTGAGAGAGAGTGTGTGTGTGTGTGTGTGAGAGAGAGAGTGTGTGTGTGTGTGTGTGTGTGAGAGAGTGTGTGTGAGTGTGTGTGGGGTGTGTGTGTGAGAGATGTAGTGTGTGTGTGTGTGTGTGTGTAGTGGTGAGAGAGGTGTGTGTGTGTGTGTGAGAGATGTGTGAGATGTGTGAGAGGTGTGTGTGTGTGTGTGTGTGTGTGTGAGAGAGAGGTGTGTGTGTGTGTGTGTGTTGTGAGTGTGTGTGTGTGTGTGTGTGTGTGTGTGTGTGTGTGTGTGTGTGTCCCACATTAACCTTCAATGAACTCGCTGTATCTGCTCACATTCAGAATATGGACTCAATGAAATTCTGACAGAAACATAAATTTGTTTAAGAGAGTCAGAGAGCTGCGGCTTGTGTGAGAGAGTGTGTGTGTGAGAGTGTGTGTGTGTGTGTGTGTGCTGCTGGACTAATTGTGTTGAATTGGTGTTTTATGACTCTAAAGCGGCTGTGATTTCCAGCACCTCATTAACTAATAACCCAAACGGAAAAGCTGTAAAGTGTGCGATGGGAAGCAGAGGCAGCTGTGCAAACCTTTAACAGCATGCAGAAGCGTTTAATGACCCGACACACACTCTCACACACTTCTGTTTGTGTTTCTGACCGTGTTTGAGGCTTCACCGGACAATCACACAGAACCGCTTCAGAGACTGGCTTCAGCTTTTGTTGTTGTTGCATCATGTTTGTTTACCCTCCTCACGTCCCATGTTAATATATATATACTGTATATCATCAAACAATGCATTTTATTTCATGTTCAACTTGGCCACGTCAACCTCATAGTCAAGTTTCTAGCAGAGCTCCTGGATCAATGCAACAAACACAACTGTATATATAACTTATTATTGTACATATGCACCATGTAAAGAAATAAAATGAGAAAATGATATCAATGTTGTCCATGTGCCACATCAGTCAGATGTTTAATTGAATATATTGCACTGTTTTCAGATCAGCGGATTGAAGCTCAAATCATAAAAGAGATAAAGCACAGAGATATGAAGATTTATGAATTTATGTGATGCAAATCTTCCTTCAGCACTTAAAATCCTGAGAAATTTTAGCTGAATGTAAGTAATAATCAAATCACAGAAATATTATAAGTGTGAATCTGTGAAAAGATAACTGGTCAAAAATTTTCATATTTCACCAAAATTATATTTTGTTATATACTCACTGCTGTGATGCCAAAAATGATTATTATTTATTTTACTTTAGGATCATGTGACACTGAATAGTAATGATGCTGAAAATACAGCTTTGATCACAGAAATAAATTACAGTTTAACACATATTCACATAGAAAATTTTAATAATATTTCACTGTTTTTACTGTATTTTTTGATGAGCAGAAGTGACTTCTTTCGAAAAAAATTAACTAATTAAAAAAAAGAAGTCCTAATTATTCCCAACATTCATTTCTTTATTTAATTTTTTTACAATCGTTTTTAATTAATTTACTTTTATCTATTTATAGTTGTTTATTTTAAAATAAATTGTTAAGTATTTAAACATTATTGTAGTATTTGTTGTGTTTCCTCATGGTGATTTCAATTAAATTATCTTTATAAAGTCATGATAATCACCATTGAGAATAATGAATAAAAAAAAAATTATAAAAAAAAATAATAATTTTAAATATAAAGTCAATTTTGAAAGTTCATGTTGACTTTGAAGTATGCAGAAAACTCAGGAATTATTCCTGGCTAGTCATTTTATAGCACCAGCGGCAGTATTTCTTCTCAAAGCATGATTTAATATCCAGCACAAGATTCAGACCACAAGCAGAAACACTGCAGGTTTTCTGAAGGTCACCGCAGATGTGATCGACAGTCTGTTTGGTGTTTCTCACGAGAAGCAGAATCACAGACCTTGGTTCTGTCAGATCCAGCAGATGGACCAGATGTTCTGAAGATCTGTCACTAATGCATTCATGAGGCAGGAATATTCTGACTGGACTCTTACAGATCTCCTCAATCAGAGCCAGGCCTGTGATTCTGAGCGAATGCTTAGTGCTGCTTACTGAGTGGAGACCAAACCTCGAACACTGAGCCTTAAAGTGCCCCTATTATGGGTTATGAAAGACTGTCGAGTTGTAACACTCAGCCGAAATACGGCAGGCTACACAAATAAAATTCTTCGGTACCTCTTTACTATTACAATTGAAGGAATGCAAGTACAATAAATAAACACCAAAACAAGGATTAAATGCCAACCCTGAGTGTATTATACAAAAAAGACACAAAAAGGAAATATATACAAAAGTACCACTATGAAAGGGGTAAACGTCCATAAAAGTCAAATTGTGTGCGTGTGTGTGTGTGTGTGTGTGTGTGTGTGTGTGTGTGTGTATGCTTCGGTCTCACCGGTGAAACTCTCTAAGTCCGGGAGCACGTTAAGCAACAGCGCTGTTCTGTGACGAAGTCTTGGAAAAATAATCCCACCAAAATGGTTATTTCCACAAGGAAGAAAAGTAGTCACAGTCCTCAACAGCAGGAAGTTGAATCAGGCGATCGATCGCTATAATCCAGCCTTGAGCACGAAGAACGTAGCTCCCGACCGACACTAACCCGGCTTCTTTTATCGGAAGTGCACAATCAGCTGAGTAGTATGACGTCACGGGATTCCCCTGCTACTTCGCGAGCGAACTCTCGCGAGAAGAAAACAGAGTACAGAACACTCGACAGGGCAATACAAACAAAGGGAGAACGATAACAGCTGTGATAAATCAATAATCAAATTAGCATATTGTCAACAGCTATATAAATCTCTCCCTCTTATGTGGCCGTGCTACATAGAACCCCCCCCCCAGCCAACGGCGTCGGAGGTGAGCGTCCATAATAACGCTTCAAATTAACCACATTCATAACATCTGTTTTAGGTGGGTTGCCCCAGCACACTGTGTAATTTATTGGCCCTGTTTTACTTTTTATTTCAGCTGGACCCTCCCACTTGGGCGCTAGCTTGGCGGAGAATTTGTTAGAGGCACTGGAAAGAGGATGGGTTTTTAACCAAACTAGGTCACCCGGCAGAAACTGCACATTTTTTCTACGGTAATTATAATACCTAGCCTGTTTGGCTTGGCTCATCCTCATCCTATTCTTCACCTCCTCCGCCATGAAGTTCTGTCTTTCCACCAGGGAATACGCAGCCTGATCAGGTGAAGGTGGTCGGTGGATTAGGCGTTCCAGTGGTCCCAGCACTTGCCTGCCCAGCATGATCTCCGCAGGTGTCTTCCCTGTGCTTTCCTGCTGGGCGGTGTTAATGGCATAGCGGAATTCTGGTAGCCACTGGTCCCAGGTTTGATGTTGTTGTCCCACGTAGGCAGCAATCATTGTTTTTACAGTCCTGTTGATTCTCTCTGTTAAGTTTGCTTGTGGATGGTAGCTTGTTGTTAGCCTCTGCACACAACCCCATGTCTTACACAGATCTCCCAGAAGGGTGGAGGTGAACTGTGGACCCCTGTCTGACACCAGGAACTTAGGGACTCCCCACCTAGTAAAAATCTCCTCCCGTAGTATTTTCACTATCTTCTGGGTCTTGGCATCCCTAAGTGGAAACATCTCCACCCACTTTGTGTAGTAATCAACAGTGACAAGGAGGTAAGTGTTCTGTTTCTTACTGGTGGGGAATGGTCCCATTAGATCAATCCCTAGGGTGTGTCCAGGCTCTGTGATCTGTGAACTTTGTAAAAGTCCAGATGGTTTAGTATTGCTGGGTTTGTATTTCTGGCATACCTCACAGCTTTTTATGTACTGCCACACGTCTCTCCTGACGGACGGCCACCATGCCAGCTCTATGATTTTCAGCAGTGTTTTAAGCTGTCCAAGATGGCCTCCAAGGGGATTATCATGGTAATAGTGCATAAAGTTAGTTCTCATTGACTGTGGTACCACCAGCTGATATTTTCCTCCTTTATTTTTCAAAGGAACTTTGCGGTACCACACCCCTTGGTGGTCTTCAAAAGTGATGGGCTGTTCTTTGGCTGAACGAGGTTGGAGGCCAGAATGCAGGTGAGTGATAGTATTATCCATACCTTGTGCTTTAGCAATTTCCTCCAAGGAATGAGGTAAGGTAGACCAGTGATGCGAAGTTATGGAGAGACATGGGACAGCCTGACTTGAAGCTGGCTCGCATACCCTGGACAAGGCATCTGGACCCATGTTGAGGCAGCCTTTCCTGTGATGTACCTGAAAGTTGAATTGTTGTAGTCGGAGAGTCCAGCGTGTGAGGCGTGAGGAGGTTTTGGGGCAGTTGAAGGCCCAGGCGAGCGCAGCATGATCTGTAAAGACATCAAACATCCTCCCCTCCAGGTAATGCCTCCACTTTTCAACAGCCCAAACCACAGCTAGACATTCTTTTTCCGACGTACTATAATTTCTTTCTGCCCCAGATAAAGTCCGTGAAGCATACGCCACCACCTTTTCTCCTTCAGCAGACTGTTGAGTGAGGATAGCACCCAGTCCTACCTCACTCGCATCCGTGTGCACTTGGAAGTCTTTGTTGAGGTCTGGTTGGATGAGTACAGGTGAGTTTTGCAGTGCTTGTTTAAGTGCATTCATGCTGGCTTGACATTCTGGAGTCCACTCCCACTTAACTCCTTTCTTTTTAAGGTGGTTCAATGGAGCAGAGATATCAGCAAAGTGGGAAATGAACTTATGATACCACCCTGCCAAGCCCAGAAATCTTTGCAGAGCTTTCAGGTCTTGTGGTTGAGGGAATTCTGCAACAGCCTTGGTCTTTTCTCGGTCTATCTCCACACCCCTCCCGGAGACTATATGGCCGAGGAACTTAAGCTGTGGTTTGAAGAAGTGGCATTTCTTCATATTCAATGTCAGGTTGGCTTGGGTGAGTTTATGGAAGACTGTGTTAAGATGTTGAATGTGCTGCTCTAACGTTTTAGAATAGATGATGATATCGTCAATGTAGACGAAACAGATCCTTCCCCTCAAATCTGCTAGAGCTCTCTCCATCAAACGTTGGAAGGTGGCTGCGGAGTTTCTGAGACCATATGGCATAGACTTGAATTGAAATAATCCTTTGGTGGTTATAAAAGCGGTCTTCTCTTTACTTGCATCTTCCATCTCCACCTGCCAGTATCCAGACCGCAGATCCAATGCACTGAACCAGGAGGCGCCTTCCAGGGATTCTAGGATGTCATGAATCAGAGGCATTGGGTAAGCGTCAGGTATGGTCTTACTGTTTAACTTCCTGTAATCCACACAGAACCTGAACGAGCCATCAGGTTTGGGGACCAGGACCACAGGTGACGACCAAGGCGAAAAGGAGGGCTCGATGATGTTTTCTCGTATCATTTGGTCAACTTGTTCCTCGATGATCTGTTTTTTGAGGGGTGAAACTCTGTATGCTCGGGATTTAAAAGGTATGTCATCAGTCAAGGTGATCTTGTGTTTTACAACTGATGTCTTACCCAGGATGCTTGAAGTGGTGCGTGGCCAGGTGGAGATCAACTTCAGCAACTCTTCCTGATTGTCAGAGTCCCACTGTGTACTCTCAGGGGTAAAGGACGATAGTTCAGGGAGTCTGCCATTTGATGGTAAGGCGTAGTATAGGTTCACCTCAGCAGCTGTCAGTGAATGAGCTTGAGCCGAGGGTGTAGACCAACCTGCAGAAACCTGTGATGGCATGAAAGGGTAATACGTGTATCCTTTTCCAGATCTTAATCCATACCTGCCTTGGCCCACTTCTAACACTGCTCCAGTGGCGTTCAGGAAGTCCAACCCGGCTATAAGTGGAAAGGCTAGGTGAGTGTTTTTCAGGATATATGTATCCACCGAGCAGTCTTGATCATGCCAGAGATACTGTACTTTTCGCAGGTCTCTGGACTGATGAATCGTTCCATCTGCCATTATGAATCTCTGAGGGACCGAGTTAATTACTGCTGGACTCTCAGTCTTCAACTGTTTCCACAGAGTTTCCTGCATCAAGGTGTAAGAGCTTCCGGTGTCTAACACCGCCTTCACCTCCTGTCCATTCACCCTTACAGGAATGACGAGGAGAGAAGTGACTGGATGTGGTTGTGCCAGAGTCACTCCAGCCAGGTTTTTGTTGTAGGTACGTTCCGCAGGTTTCTTGGTCTTATCTTTGCTACCTTGAGTACCGACCTTTTGCCAGTAGTCCTTTGCTCCCATGCAATCCCTTTCCACCATTGACCCTACCTTCACCAGCTGCTCTACTGTGTTCACTGTCCCGCGTAGACATCCGGCAACCCTCGGGTTGATGTTGTTGAGGATCCGGCTGACCAGCTCTTCTTCAGAGATCTCTGGCTTCCATTTCAGACAGAGAGCACGGTAATCATAGGCGAAGTCCCTCAGGCGTTGTCGCGGCTGCTGTACCAACGTCCTCAGCTTCTCCTCTACTTCAGATAGGTAATCATCTGAAAGAAAAGCTGCCATGAATGCCCTTTTGAAGGAGTGCCAATCTGTTACCTTTGCCTTCTCTGCTTTCCACCAGCTCAGAGCGGGTCCCTTCAGGACTGTACTCAGAGTACCAATGAGCTCGACGCTGGGGAGAGGCCTGATCTCCAGAAAGTTCTCGCACTGCTCGATGAAGTTGAGCACTTCTGCAGTCTCGCTGGAGTCGCCGAAAGAGGGGAACTCTAGGCGGATAGGAGGACGAGCACAAAATGAGGATGAGCCAGCCATAACTGAGGAGGTAAGCACATTATGCGGATGAGTATGCACAGGAGGCGTTATATTATAAGTAATATTTTGAGCTGGATGAGTTGGCCCTTTCTCTTTAGCATTGACCGGCCTTGGGGTCTGTGGACAATAGACCGGAGAAATGTGGGAGGAAGCTGGTGAGTAGGCCCGTAATCTGGAGAGTGTGGGAGTACTGGTAAGTCTTAGCTTTTTCATTTGACTTTCCCATTTAGCCTCTCTCCTTAAAAAACAATCAGTAACAGCCCTTTCTAATTTTTCCAATGATTTTAGGAAATAATCCTCCAACCCAGCCAAGCTAGTGTCCACCGCCTGCCTGAAATTGGTCTCCCGGTTTACTGTACTGTCTATTGACTGTTTAAAATCAAGTTCCATATTGTGTACTTTTTGATTGAGAGCCAATAAATCCACCTTTACTTGTGCCATGTCTGCCTGCATTATTTGTACAACTTCACCACTTAAAATACAACTCCCTTCATCATCATCATCATCAGACGGATCAGAGTCAGAAATGTACAATGAGCTTATCATAGAGGATATTTCAGCAGTAGGATTGCGCCTGGTGACAAATGGGCCTGCTGTAAAATCCACATCTGGTTGTTCAACAATTTCTTTTTCATTTACAGGTGTACTTAAGTTTTCTGTATTTCCAGGGTTCACAGTTTTAACATCAGTAACTGCAGCAATACTTGTTACATCCATTCTGATATCTACACAAATCCAGCCAAACACAAAAAAAAAAGAGGTCCCCGTACGGGCCACCAATATGTCACACTCAGCCGAAATACGGCAGGCTACACAAATAAAATTCTTCGGTACCTCTTTACTATTACAATTGAAGGAATGCAAGTACAATAAATAAACACCAAAACAAGGATTAAATGCCAACCCTGAGTGTATTATACAAAAAAGACACAAAAAGGAAATATATACAAAAGTACCACTATGAAAGGGGTAAACGTCCATAAAAGTCAAATTGTGTGCGTGTGTGTGTGTGTGTGTGTGTGTGTGTGTGTGTGTGTGTATGCTTCGGTCTCACCGGTGAAACTCTCTAAGTCCGGGAGCACGTTAAGCAACAGCGCTGTTCTGTGACGAAGTCTTGGAAAAATAATCCCACCAAAATGGTTATTTCCACAAGGAAGAAAAGTAGTCACAGTCCTCAACAGCAGGAAGTTGAATCAGGCGATCGATCGCTATAATCCAGCCTTGAGCACGAAGAACGTAGCTCCCGACCGACACTAACCCGGCTTCTTTTATCGGAAGTGCACAATCAGCTGAGTAGTATGACGTCACGGGATTCCCCTGCTACTTCGCGAGCGAACTCTCGCGAGAAGAAAACAGAGTACAGAACACTCGACAGGGCAATACAAACAAAGGGAGAACGATAACAGCTGTGATAAATCAATAATCAAATTAGCATATTGTCAACAGCTATATAAATCTCTCCCTCTTATGTGGCCGTGCTACAGAGTCTCCAACAACACGTTGAGATGCATGCAAGGTTAAAAAACACTTTCATTGTCTTATAATATGCATTTATTTCAACCTAGTCTCATGGCATTTATGTACCTGGGTGCACTTTTTAGCGAGACACGAAATACGTACCAATAACTACATATTACTGCAGTTTCAGTTTCCAAAAGAAACAAACACTAGAGGCAGTAAAGCTCCGACACCTTTTACTCCTTTTCACACAAATTTACAGAGTTTTGATTAATAAAGCCTATTTTACTTTAAGAATATCATGTTACGACTTCAAAACAACATTAATATGCTGGGAGATTTGAAAACTGATGCTTTTGAATGTTATCATTGCACATATCCAGCGTCATATCTATGGGTTTTCATAGACGGTAGGTTTGTTCGGTAGCTCACCGAGTACGGAGACGTACTTAGGAGGCGAGGAGCTCCGGTTCGAATCCCGTGTATCCACGGTTCGACAAAACAGTTCAAATCTGCATATAAAGAAGTTGAAATGGCACGGTTGCATCAACAAATACGTTTTCAAACCAGTTTTGCATTTGTTAACACTATCGGGTAGGTTTAGGGTTGGGTTTGGTGTAGGGCACATTTCCAACACAATAGAGCATTAACTTTTAGGGACAGACCCCGGATATTTGAATTCTGAACCGCCGCAGTACGTACCTGAAGCAACAAAATAAAAACACAGCAATACGTACCTATATCAACATAATAAAAACGTGCCAGGGTTCACATATTTAACCTGTGTTTTAGCGCCACTCAGTGGACATTTCTCTTTAAACTGCGGCGAAACGTGCAGTAAAGTACGTAAAACGGTGTCACACAGAAAGTGCACAGAGGTACATATTTTTATGAGACCAGGTTGATTTATTTTCACCGTATTTGCTCAACGACTCCCAAACGATTCATTTTTCCAAACTCCTCCTCTGCGTGACGCTACTCTGCTCTGATTGGTCGATTTCATATAAAGCAGAGCACAGTGTTACTTTGTGTACAGCGTTACCGTGGAAACAGATATTTTTAACGCTACAAAAGTGACACCTAGTGGCAACAAGTGGGCGGGGAATATGCTAATGTTTCATGATGACGTCAAACAGGGATTGGTTTTAATGATTCAGAGTCGACTCTTTCTTTTGAGAGACGATAACTTTATACACGGAGCTCTTTCAGATCTTTGCAGATGTTTTCATTCACTTACACACTGCATTTTCATAAATACATAATAGGGGCACTTTAAAGTTGGGGACTATTTGAACAAAATAATAATAATAATAATAATAATCAGTGCTGGGGGTAATGCATTACAAGTCAGATTACTTTTTTAAGTAACTTGTAAAGTAATGCATTACTTTTTAATTTAGAAGGAAATATCGGAGTTACTTTTCAAATAAGTAACAGTTACATTGTTTCTGATGTATTGAGTGACAGCTCTGGTGTTGCCATGGTGACAGAAATCAGAGCGTTGTGTGTGAACATGATCTTACTGTAGATCTAGACTAAATATCAACGCGATCTTACTGTAGTTCTAGACTAAATATCAACACGATCTTACTGTAGTTCTAGACTAAATATCAACGCGATCTTACTGTAGTTCTAGACTAAATATCAACACGATCTTACTGTAGTTCTAGACTAAATATCAACACGATCTTACTGTAGTTCTAGACTAAATATCAACACGATCTTACTGTAGATCTAGACTAAATATCAACACGATCTTACTGTAGTTCTAGACTAAATATCAACACGATCTTACTGTAGTTCTAGACTAAATATCAACACAATCTTACTGTAGTTCTAGACTAAATATCATCATGATCTTACTGTAGTTCTAGACTAAATATCAACGCGATCTTACTGTAGTTCTAGACTAAATATCAACATGATCTTACTGTAGTTCTAGACTAAATATCAACACGATCTTACTGTAGTTCTAGACTAAATATCATCATGATCTTACTGTAGTTCTAGACTAAATATCAACACGATCTTACTGTAGTTCTAGACTAAATATCAACACGATCTTACTGTAGTTCTAGACTAAATATCAACACGATCTTACTGTAGTTCTAGACTAAATATCAACACGATCTTACTGTAGATCTAGACTAAATATCAACACGATCTTACTGTAGTTCTAGACTAAATATCATCATGATCTTACTGTAGTTCTAGACTAAATATCAACACGATCTTACTGTAGTTCTAGACTAAATAACATGATCTTACTGTAGTTCTAGACTAAATATCAACACGATCTTACTGTAGTTCTAGACTAAATATCAACACGATCTTACTGTAGTTCTAGACTAAATAACATGATCTTACTGTAGTTCTAGACTAAATATCAACACGATCTTACTGTAGTTCTAGACTAAATATCAACACGATCTTACTGTAGATCTAGACTAAATATCAACACGATCTTACTGTAGTTCTAGACTAAATATCATCATGATCTTACTGTAGTTCTAGACTAAATATCAACACGATCTTACTGTAGTTCTAGACTAAATAACATGATCTTACTGTAGTTCTAGACTAAATATCAACATGATCTTACTGTAGTTCTAGACTAAATATCATCACGATCTTACTGTAGTTCTAGACTAAATATCAACACGATATTACTGTAGTTCTAGACTAAATATCAACACGATCTTACTGTAGTTCTAGACTAAATATCAACACGATCTTACTGTAGTTCTAGACTAAATATCAACACGATCTTACTGTAGTTCTAGACTAAATATCAACACGATCTTACTGTAGTTCTAGACTAAATATCAACATGATCTTACTGTAGATCTAGACTAAATATCATCATGATCTTACTGTAGTTCTAGACTAAATATCAACACGATCTTACTGTAGTTCTAGACTAAATATCATCATGATCTTACTGTAGTTCTAGACTAAATATCAACACGATCTTACTGTAGTTCTAGACTAAATATCAACACGATCTTACTGTAGTTCTAGACTAAATATCATCATGATCTTACTGTAGTTCTAGACTAAATATCAACACGATCTTACTGTAGTTCTAGACTAAATATCATCATGATCTTACCGTAGTTCTAGACTAAATATCAACACGATCTTACTGTAGATCTAGACTAAATATCAACACGATCTTACTGTAGTTCTAGACTAAATATCAACACGATCTTACTGTAGATCTAGACTAAATATCATCATGATCTTACTGTAGTTCTAGACTAAATATCAACACGATCTTACTGTAGTTCTAGACTAAATATCAACACGAACTTACTGTAGATCTAGACTAAATATCAACACAAACTTACTGTAGATCTAGACTAAATATCAACACGATCTTACTGTAGTTCTAGACTAAATATCAACACGATCTTACTGTAGTTCTAGACTAAATATCATCATGATCTTACCGTAGTTCTAGACTAAATATCAACACGATCTTACTGTAGTTCTAGACTAAATATCATCATGATCTTACTGTAGTTCTAGACTAAATATCAACACGATCTTACTGTAGTTCTAGACTAAATATCATCATGATCTTACCGTAGTTCTAGACTAAATATCAACACGATCTTACTGTAGTTCTAGACTAAATATCATCATGATCTTACCGTAGTTCTAGACTAAATATCAACACGATCTTACTGTAGATCTAGACTAAATATCATCATGATCTTACTGTAGTTCTAGACTAAATATCAACACGATCTTACTGTAGTTCTAGACTAAATATCAACACGATCTTACTGTAGTTCTAGACTAAATATCAACACGATCTTACTGTAGATATAGACTAAATATCAACACGAACTTACTGTAGATCTAGACTAAATATCAACACGATCTTACTGTAGTTCTAGACTAAATATCAACATGATCTTACTGTAGTTCTAGACTAAATATCAACATGAATATATTCGCGAACCTAAGTTCCGATCTAAATCAAATGATTCTTGAACCTAAGTTCCGATCTAAATCAAATGATTCTCGAACCTAAGTTCCGATCTAAATCAAATGATTCGCAAACCCAAGTTCCGATCTAAATCAAATGATTCGTGAACCTAAGTTCCGATCTAAATCAAATGATTCGCGAACCTAAGTTCCGATCTAAATCAAATGATTCGCGAACCTAAGTTCCGATCTAAATCAAATGATTCGCGAACCTAAGTTCCGATTTAAATCAAATGATTCGCGAACCTAAGTTCCGATTTAAATCAAATGATTCACGAACCAAAGTTCCGATCTAAATCAAATGATTCACGAACCAAAGTTCCGATCTAAATCAAATGATTCACGAACCAAAGTTCTGATCTAAATCAAATGATTCACGAACCAAAGTTCCGATCTAAATCAAAAGATTCACGAACCCCCTCCTAAGTTCCGATCTAAATCAAATGATTTGCGAACCTAAGTTCCGATCTAAATCAAATGATTCGCAATCCATGCTCTGAACTGAATCAAAAGATTCACGAACCCCCTCCTAAGTTCCGATCTAAATCAAATGATTCACGAACCAAAGTTCCGATCTAAATCAAATGATTCGCAATCCGTGCTCTGAACTGAATAAAAAAAAAAATCACAAACCCACTCAGAAGTCCCGATCTGAATCAAACGAATCATTCAATTCGCGAACCAGAAGTTCCGATCTGAATCGTGAAAAAAGATTCACGAACCCGCTCCGATGTCCCGATCTAAATCAAATGATTTGCGATCTTCAATCCGATTG
>CM041799.1:1499418-1524418 GCA_023376895.1 Aspiorhynchus laticeps
ATAGTATCTCAATATGATACTAAAATAACACTGCAATGAGTTCAGTGCTGGGTAATAACTAATATGAATTATGTAATCAAATTGTAATTAGATTAAAATACTCATAATCAGAGTACAGTTACTTTTTTATGGATAACATGATTAAATATTATTCACACAATCACATAATCTCTCAAATTCTTCTTTTTCATCTTTTACATTTTCCTAATCATTACACATTGTAATGCACAAAATCTTTATTTCTTATCAAATTAATTATTATACTCTTATCTTTTGTTGTTTTAATATTTTGAATTGTTTTTAGCTTTCATTTAAATGTTTAGTATTGAAATGTTGTTGTATGCATTTTTCAATTTTATTTAATTTCTTTATTTTCTTCAATGTGTGTATTTAGTATTTACAGAGTTTTCACTTTCAGTTTTGGTTACTTTTTATTATTTGTAAGTCGCTTTGGATAAAAGCGTCTGCTAAATGACTAAAAGTAAAGCAATATACAAAAAATATTAAGCTTAAATTTAACATTTAACTTGCATATAAAATGTCCATGTATTTGGTTTTAACATTAAAAAAAAAAAAATATATATATATATATATATTTAATAAAATAAAATAAAAAAACATTAAAAAAAAAAAAAAAACGATGTGATGCATATTTGTCAGACACATATGAAACGGGTCAGATTTCTGCACTCATATAAAAAAAAACATTGCATATCTTAACTATTTGCATGCATTTGATTTTACTATTTTAAATGCATTTATTCAAACTGCTTCGAATCCGCATAAATCTGCCCATTGTAGAAATAATTCAGTTAAAAACTATGAACATGGTTAAAGTATGGCTATAGCTCTGGAATAATACATATTTAGTTAGACAGAATTGCATGAGATTTAAATAACCTGGATTTATCAATTAAAATAATATATAAAGATTGTTACTGTGCATTTAAAACGCATTCAGTTAATTATTATTACAGAAATCTGACTTGTTTTCATTTATGTATTAAATAAGCTTATATTTTTTTAATTCCAATTTATCTTAAATTAAGGCCTAAATGTTTTCTTGAGTGTATGATCAAATAAAACCATGCACATCATCACAGGGAATTTAATTGAATACAATTTATTAAGTTGTTGTATACAGTATAAAACATCAAATTCATTATTTCAATGTATATAAAAAATAAATAAAACTGCACTATCCTATAAATGTGTCCAGGAATGATTTATGCTCCAAACCTGTATTATTTTCTGATTCTGTGAAACAAAAGGAGACGTTTAAATGTCATAAATCACCACTGAAGTATCATAACAGTGTGATTATTATTCACTCGCAACCGATTATAAACACAGATACTGTTATGATTCCTCCATGTGCTTCACTGATCATTTCTGAGCTCCATGTTATAAAATCAGCATCTGGTTTGATGTAAAAACAGCAGCTCAGACTTTCTGCAAATCATCAGAAGACAGACACTCAGGGGTTTGGATCGACATGAGCGTGAGTGAATGATTAGAGAGACAGAAAGCATCAATGCATGTATATAACGAGGTGTTTAGTGTGTGCTGAGTGCGTCAGGAGCGTGTGAGCATGCCCAGATTGAGCAGGATTGAGCTGAGGTTCATGCTGATGAAGGCTTGACTGCGGTCGCAGGTCCTGTGCATCTCCTGCAGCAGCAAATGCAGCGACGACGCTTCAAACAGACGCTTGTTCTTCCTGCAAACAAACAGAATCAGTGTTTAACTCGTAGAGAGTTTCTGATTGGCCGATGCTTAGGGAGCAGGTGGCTGGCATGAAGCAGACACACACACACATTTTGATTGAATAATAAAAAAGCAAACACTATGTCTTTCATATCCCATTCACTTTGATGTACAGTTCTGTGTAATAATTTATTAGTCAGAATTGCTGCACAGAGATAGTAAACTAATGATGAGGGTCAATAGAAGCTCTGTGTGCTCAGGTGCTGGCATTCTCAGCGCCGGCAAAATAAAAGTCCCGCGTCCCACATATCAGAAAAAAAATATGGACCAATACCGATAATTTAAAAATGGCAAATATCAGCCAAACGGGGAAAAAAAAAATATTAGCTGATGCCGATCATTTAAAAATGCCAAATATCGGCCAAACAGGAAAAAATATATATATGCTGATGTCGATAATTTAAAAATGCCAAATATCGAACAAACAGAAAAAAAATATATATATGCTGATGTCGATAATTTAAAAATGCCAAATATCGGCCAAACAGGAAAAAATATATATATACTGATGTCGATAATTTAAAAATGCCAAATATCGGCCAAACAGGAAAAAATATATATTAGTTTATGCTGATAATTTAAAAATGCCAAATATCGGCCAAACAGGAAAAAATATATATATTAGTTGATGCTGATAATTTAAAAATGGCAAATATCGGCCAAACAGGAAAAAAATATATATATTAGTTGATGCTGATAATTTAAAAATGCCAAATATCGGCCAAACAGGAAAAAATATATATTAGTTGATGCTGATAATTTAAAAATGCCAAATATCGGCCAAACAGGAAAAAAATATATATTAGTTGATGCTGATAATTTAAAAATGCCAAATATCGGCCAAACAGGAAAAAATATATATATTAGTTGATGCCGATAATTAAAAAATGCCAAATATCGGCCAAACAGGAAAAAATATATATATTAGTTGATGCTGATAATTTAAAAATGCCAAATATCGGCCAAACAGGAAAAAATATATATTAGTTGATGCTGATAATTTAAAAATGCCAAATATCGGCCAAACAGGAAAAAATATATATATTAGCTGATGCTGATAATTTAAAAATGCCAAATATCGGCCAAACAGAAAAAATATATATTAGCTGATGCTGATAATTTATAAATGCCAAATATCGGCCAAACAGGAAAAAATATATATATTAGCTGATGCTGATAATTTAAAAATGCCAAATATCGGCCAAACAGAAAAAATATATATTAGTTGATGCTGATAATTTAAAAATGCCAAATATCGGCCAAACAGGAAAAAATATATATTAGTTGATGCTGATAATTAAAAAATGCCAAATATCGGCCAAACAAGAAAAAATATATATTAGTTGATGCTGATAATTTAAAAATGCCAAATATCGGCCAAATAGGGAAAAAAAAAATATATTAGTTGATGCCGATAATTTAAAAATGCCAAATATCAGCCAAACAGGACAAATATATATATTAGCTGATGCTGATAATTAAAAAATGCCAAATATCGGCCAAACAGAAAAAAATATATATTAGCTGATGCGATAGACTGTTAGAAAGCCAAATTGGCCAAACAAGAAAAAATATGAATTAGCTGATGCTGACACTTAATTGCCAAATATCAGCAACGAGAAACAATTATTTGAGCCCTCCAACTGACTCAGACAGTTGGATGAATCGTCTGGCCAGGGAGAAATGGCCCACCCGACTGACGGTTCTCAAGCGTTCTGTACAGATAGAGTTATTGAGTTCACTATGCCAGTGTGCCTCTGGTCTTGCTTAATTGAGGTGAACACATTCCAGAATATCGGTCACTTGATTTAACAAAATTTTATACTGATTAGCTTGATGCATACACTGATTCAACAATGAAATCGGCCATTTAACGAAAATAGTGTTATTCATATTAATATTCATTGAAGTTCCCATTTGGATAAGTCTTAAAGCTTCAAATAATGTAGTAATAAGCTATATAAATGAAGTGAGATTTACAGTGATTACTTACTTAGATTCTGACTGATGAATTTAAATCGAATATCGGCCAAACAGGCAGAAAATATCTAAAAAGGAGCGTTTCCAGTGAAGTCACTGCACTCAGATCTGTTCAGAAAGGCCAAACTGAACTAATGAGCCTCACACATGATGAAGTGTAAGGACTGACCGGATGCTGGACAGCTTCTGCAGCAGCATGAGCATCTTCTCCAGCAGCGGCGGCTCCAGGCGAGGGTTACGGAGGAACAGCGAGGCGCAGCGGAAGAAACCCTCCGAGCTGCACTGATCCAGAAAAGCAGACAGCGTCCCTGCTGGGCAGAGAAGCATTAGTCTGAGATTCAGAGCTGGAATATCATCTTCAGGGGATTTGTGGCTTTAAATCGTTAGCGTGAATCTCTGCTTCATATCTAGATGAGTAGAAAACACATGCAGATGGTGCGGTCCACTTATTTCAACATTAGAGCTCATACTGTTAGCATTACATTACATCTGCTTTCAGCAAGAACACTTTTCCTTTCTGCGCTCGAGTCTTGAGAGACACAAACATCCAGCGCTGTCATATTCATATATAATATTCATTTGTAAGTCGCTTTGGATAAAAGCGTCTTCTAAATGCCTAAAATAAATGTAAATAATATCCATAAGATTGAGGAGCTGCAGCATTTCTACAGTAGATTCACTTACTATAAGATTCTGACTGATTGATTTTGTTTTTTTTTCGTTATGCAAGAAAAACGTAAAAATAACAAGACATTATTTCTACTCTAAAACAAGAACATTGATATTACTGCTAAGATTAATTTTAATATTAATTAATTATTACAGTGGAACACTGTTTCCATATTAATATGAATATTATTAATATTACAATGAATATAATAATTATATTATATAAATATTTTATTAGATCAATTAAAAATAAATAAATACAAACATTGAACAAATCAATACAAAACATTAATAAATAAAATTTGATTTAAATGAAATAAGTCTTTAAAATTAATAGATTTATATCTAAATTAAGATAATTTAATAATACTACTTAAATCGAATAAAATTATGATTTAAATTGAACAAAGACAGTTAAATAAAATAAGTCAAATTAATAGATTTATATTAAATAAATAAATGATATTATTAAATGAATATAAATTAGATTTAATATTAAAGACAGTTAAATAAAATAAATTAATATTACAATAATATAATATGAATATAAAATGCATTTGTTAATAATTATAAATAAATAAATAAAATTGTTTAAAAATAAATAAAATATAAAAATAAATAAAATTTGATTAAAAAAAACAAATTAATGTATATTAAATAATTGTATTAATTAAATATTAAATGAAAAGCTGATTTAAAGTAAATAATTAAATTAAATAAATAATGATTTAAATAAATATGATTGACAATAAATACAATAATAAAATTAAATAAGTAAAAAAAATAAATAATAATTTGTTTAAACAAATAAATAAATTTGATATAAAATAAATACAAATGATAATACAATATATTTACATAATTGTAATTTAATAATTTGACTTAATTAAATTGATTACAATAAATAGCATTTAAATAAATAATAAATAATCATGATAAATGTAATATACAATAAATATTTAAAACAAATAAATATGATTAAAATAAATAAAAATTAATAAAAATTTAAATATTTTATTAATTAAAATAAAATGAACAAGCTGATTTAATAGTAATATAATACAATTTGATTTAAATAAATTGATTACAATAAATACAATTTAAATAAATAACAAAAAAAAATAATAATATATTTTTTAAACAAATAAATAAATTTGATTAAAATAAATAAAAATTATATTTACATAAGTAATAAATTAATAAATTTGACTTAAATTGATTACAATAAATACAATTTAAATAAATAATAAATAACAAAAAATTTAATAACAAATAAATATTTAAAACAAATAAATAAATTTGATTAAAATAAATAAAAATTAATCCAATTTTATTTAAATATTTTATGAATTAAAATAAATGAAAAGATGATTTAAGTAAATAATAAATTTGATTTAAATAAATAGATTAAAATAAATACAATTTAAATAAATAATAAATAACAAAAAATTTAATAAAAAATATTTAAAACAAATAAATACATTTGATTAAAATAAATACCATTTTATTTACATAAGTAATAAACTAATCAATATGAATAAAATAAATAGATTAAAACTGAGATTGGGCTGATACGCTTTCAAAAGAAAGAAAAGTCATAAATCTTTCAGATGAAAGTGAAGGAGAGTAAATAATGACAGAATGATGATGACTATCACTTTAAGAAACCAGCTACAACCTGCATTACACAATAATTTCACTCAAACATAATGGCTGAACTTCAGTTTTCACGGTTTGAAAGCAGCTTGACAGAGAATGAGGACGTTTAAGCGTCTGTTAAAGTCTTTGACTGCGATGGAGCTGATTTAGGAGCTGCTCGTGGACACATGGAGCACATTAAAGCAGACGAGCGCAGCTGACCTCCAGCCTTCACTCTGCTGTAAAGCTGCTAATTAGCCATCCGGCTCTCCTCACGTCTGCTCAGTGTCCTGCCCGCCTCGTTAACACGCTGGCTTTAACGACTTACGAGTGTTTTCACCAACTCCCAGCGCTCGCACAGACTAACAACTACATCCCAAACACATTCGATACGTGTACAGCGCATTACACTGTGATGGGAATTTAATTAAAGACATTATTAAACTGCAAAAGCTGTGACTGAATTAAATAAACCGTCTGAACTCTTTCAGAACAGGGGTCTGGGGTCCATAATGAGGTGCATGGGAAGGTTTGAACAATTTAAAAATAAATAAATAATAAAATAGAGGTTTAACTAGCTCAATTTGACAGAAAATAAAATAAAAAAATATTAAAATAAGTAAAAAAAAATATTGAATGAATTTGATTTAAATAAATACATAAAAACATATGATTAAAATAAATGAATACAAATTAATAAACAAATCAAATTTTATTTAATAAGCAAAATGACAAATTTGATTAAAATAAATAAAACGTTTCAATAAAATAAATAAAAATGATTAAATAAATTTGATTTGAACAAGTAATACATTAATATTTAAAACAAATAGATGAAAATAAATAAATAAAAATGTGATTTAAATAAATAAATAGTTTAAAATAATTTAATTTTAAATAAATAATTAAATAACCAAGTAAAAACATTTGAATACATAAAATTTTTAACAAAGAAATACATTTAAAATAAATAGAAAATGAATGAAGTGTTTTTTAAAAAAAGCAATAAACTAATACATCTGATTTAAATAAATACAAAAATAAAAAAATTTTGATTAAAATAAAAAAATTAAAATAAACGATTTAAATAAATTCACTGATAAAATATAAATAAAATTGATTAAAAATAATACATCTAACAAGACACCACTATAGCGAGTAGGGAAAAAAATGCAATGAAATATAAATTAATATTTTCAAATAATATTTTACACAAATGTATAATATTATTTTTTTGCAGTAAGAATTTAACACTATGAAAATATACAGCTGTCTTTTGTATATTTGGATGGGTCCCTCGCACGAGGATGACCGTATTTAGGGGTCGGTTTACTGGACATCACACAATATCATCTGACCACTCGTTAAGAGAAGAGTTCCTCACGTGATTCTGAGCTCATCTGCAGAAGGACATCCACAGACGGAGCCAGCAGACCAGGACTGCCCGACCTCAGCAGAGCCAGAACCGCCGGCAGAGCCTGGTACTCCAGGAACAGAGCCTGTCCTTCATCGGTCCGAACCGCACCGGACAGAACCTCCACCGCCTGAGCCAGAACGTCCACTACAGGTCCAGAAGAAGAAGAAGAAGCCATCAAAACACCAGAATAATACAAACATATGTGACCCTGGAGCACAAAACCAGGTATAAGGGTCCAGAGATTTATGCATCATCTGAAAGCTGAATAAATCAGATTTCCATTGATGTATGGTTTGTTATGATAGGACAATATTTGTAAATCTGGAATCTGAGGGTGCAAAAAAACTAAATATTGAGAAAATCATCTTTAAAGTTGTTCAAATTACGTTCTTAGCTATGCATATTACTAATCAAAAATTAAGTTTTATATATTTACGGTTGGAAACGTACAAAATATCTTCATGGAACATGATCTTAATATTCTAATGATTTTTGGCATAAAAGAAAAATTGATAATTTTGACTCATACAATGTATTGTTGGCTATTGCTACAAATATACCTGTGTTACTTATGACTGCTTTTGTGCTCCAGAGACACATATAATCATGTACAAATGCACTTTTCAGAAATCCTCAATTACTTGGACTATATTGGTCACCACTTAATGTTCATTGTCCTGAAGCAAAACCAGCGGAGAGTCACTGATTAATATTACAGCGTATTAAAAGAGCTGCAGTTCCCAGAAGGCATGAATGAGTGTGTGTTGTTCTCACATCAGATCTGCTCAGCTTCACTCGCAGCAGGACAAATAACGTCTGAAAGCCCCGTGAGAGTTAAAGAGAACGGAAATACAGACAATAAACCAGCTGTTCCTTCACACACACATCTGGAGCTTTCAACTGTTCACTCACACTTACAGATTCAGATTAATAGTTACAGGGATAGTTTATTTACAAATGAAGATTTGCTGAAAATGTGTTTGTGTCTTCATCAGGTGTCTCTGCATCAGTGTCTCAGCAATGGAAGTGAATGGGTGCCGTCAGAATGAGAGTCTGATAAACACATCACAATAGCAATGGATGCTCTGCAGTGAATGGGTGCCGTCAGAATGAGAGTCTGATAAAAACATCACAATAGCAATGGATGCTCTGCAGTGAATGGGTGCCGTCAGAATGAGAGTCTGATAAACACATCACAATAGCAATGGATGCTCTGCAGTGAATGGGTGCCGTCAGAATGAGAGCTGATAAACACATCACAATAATCCACAGCACTCCAGTCCATCAGTTAACATCTGGAGAAGACAAAAGCTGAAACAAATCCAGCATTAAGACGTTTGTAACTAAAATACATAGAGTTCATAATCCATAATAACTCTTCCTCAGTGAAAAAGTGAATCAGGAGAGAAATCTGCAACAAGTCAAGTTATTTTTTGCATTTTTTCACCATGTATTTTGTCAATTTTTTTCACCATTGCATACATTTTTACTGCTTTTTACTGTTTTGTCTTGCTTTTCAAAGAAAGAATCGATTACAAAACAACAATTTAAAAATATTTACTTAACACTGAACATGTTTTAGCATTCTAGCAGACATTATACCAAAGCACAATTAACTTAAAATTTAATAAGTTAAAATAAAATAATATTTTTGGGCCATTTTTGAGACCCCTTCTTGAATCAGACGTGTATTTTTACTGTACAAATAAATCCAGGCTTTCTGAGCAGAAGAGACTTCTTTTAAAACGTTAGAGAATATTACAGATGTTATAATAAATGTATTAATAGAGCTGTTTGTAATTATTATCATAATTTTTATTGATGATTTTTATTTCAGTTGCTGAACATTCAGTGCATCCCTAGTTATTATGGATTATAGACTCTATGTATTTTAGTTATAAACATCTTAATGCTGGATTTGTCTCATCTTTTGTCTTCTCCGGATGTTAATTGATGGACTGGAGTGCTGTGGATTATTGTGATGTTTTTATCAGACTCTCATTCTGACGGCACCCATTCACTGCAGAGCATCCATTGCTATTGTGATGTGTTTATCAGACTCTCATTCTGACGGCACCCATTCACTGCAGAGCATCCATTGCTATTGTGATGTTTTTATCAGACTCTCATTCTGACGGCACCCATTCACTGCAGAGCATCCATTGCTATTGTGATGTTTTTATCAGACTCTCATTCTGACGGCACCCATTCACTGCAGAGCATCCATTGCTATTGTGATGTTTTTATCAGACTCTCATTCTGACGGCACCCATTCACTGCAGAGCATCCATTGCTATTGTGATGTGTTTATCAGACTCTCATTCTGACGGCACCCATTCACTGCAGAGCATCCATTGCTATTGTGATGTGTTTATCAGACTCTCATTCTGACGGCACCCATTCACTGCAGAGCATCCATTGCTATTGTGATGTGTTTATCAGACTCTCATTCTGACGGCACCCATTCACTGCAGAGCATCCATTGCTATTGTGATGTGTTTATCAGACTCTCATTCTGACGGCACCCATTCACTGCAGAGCATCCATTGCTATTGTGATGTGTTTATCAGACTCTCATTCTGACGGCACCCATTCACTGCAGAGCATCCATTGCTGAGACACTGATGCAGAGACACGTTTCTACAAACCTGATGAAGAAACAAACTCATTAATGCTCATTAGTGATTAAATATTCCTTTAATATAACAGAGATTAGACTGATGAGATATTTTAGTCCCAAGTGGAGCTCAAACTATTTTTAATGAGTTATTTTTAATTTCCATGACTTTGGGAGCTGGTGTCAGAAAACAAAAAACAATGCATATTGAGGAATTAACTATTTGTGGTGTTTTAAGCATATAAAAGCAAAGCAAATGAATGATGTGATGATCTGCATGACTCTCAGGAGCAGAGCTGATCATAACAACAACACTGCCACCTGCTGTCAAATCATGATGAATTATGATTTTTATGTCAGTGTCTGCCTTTATAAATACAGATTAGTTTCTTACTTTTGATGTAGGATGAAGTCTATGGAAGTTACACCCAAACCTGATCTGATTATTATATTAAAGAAGAACATGATGGTCTTGTTCATCAGGTGTCTGGCCTGACCTTGACTGATGGTCCTGATGATGATGAGGCTGCTCAAGAAGCGTGTTTGGAGACAGGAGCTCTTGAAGAGCGGAGAGACGCGTGATCCTCGAGACACCTCCTCACCAAGCCTCCTCAGTGTGGAGGTCAGGACAGCGTGCTGGAGAGAGAGAGAGAGAGAGAGAGAGAGACAGAGAGAGAGACACACGCTTTCATCCTGGACCGAGAACATCTGACTGCATGAAAGACAACAGCTAGCACATTAACAGAGATGCTCCACACAGAGTTTATTTTAAAGATATTTGCTTTACATGCTCATGTGTAGTTACTTTAGGGTACTTTGTATTACCTTGTATGTCCAAAACTGTAATTTTTCACAAAAAAAAAAACATTTGTAACATCTTGTTGCAACATTTTACAAAAATCGAGATTGAATATATTTGGTCAAAATCCCATGTTGTAAAGATGAAGTGCTATGCAGGCTGTTTAAGACAATATTGGTTCTTTATTTATCCTTGTAAGATCACAAGTACCCTTGGACTAAAAAAAACCACAGGACTAAAAAAAACAACAACAAAAAACACAGGACTAAAAAACCCACAGGACTAAACCACAGGACTAAAAAAAAACACAGGACAAAAAAAAAAAACCCACGGGACTAAAAAACCCCCCACAGGACTAAAAAAAACCACAGGACTAAACCACAGGACAAAAAAAAACAAACACAGGACTAAACCCACAGGACTAAAAAAAAAACACAGGACTAAACCACGGGACTAACAAAAAAAAACACGAGACAAAAAAAAAACAAAAAACCACAGGACTAAACCACAGGACTAAAAAAAAAAACACAGGACTAAAAAAAAAAAACACAGGACTAAAAAAAACACCCCATAGGACTAAAAAAAACAACAAGACTAAACCACAGGACTAAAAAAACCCACAGGACTAAACCACAGGACTAAAAAAAAAAACAGGACTAAACCACAGGACTAAAAAAAAAAACACAGGACTAAAAAAAACCCACAGGACTAAACCACAGGACTAAAAAAAAAACAGGACTAAAAAAAACCTCACAGGACAAAAAAAAACCTCACAGGACTAAAAAAAAAATACCACAGGACTAAAAAAAACACAGGACTAAAAAAAACACAGGACTAAACCACAGGACTAAAAAAAACCCACAGGACTAAAAAACCCCACAGGACAAAAAAAAAAACCACAGGACTAAAAAAAAAACACAGGACTAAACCACAGGACTAAAAAAAAAAATACCACAGGACTAAAAAAAACACAGGACTAAACCACAGGACTAAAAAAAAAAATACCACAGGACTAAAAAAAACACAGGACTAAACCACAGGACTAAAAAAAAAAATACCACAGGACTAAAAAAAAACACAGGACTAAACCACAGGACTAAAAAAAAACAGGACAAAAAAAAACACAGGACTAAAAAAAAAAAAAGCACAATTCTGACTTTTTCAGAATTCATTCAGACTTGTGAGAGAAAAGCCATATAAACTCAGAAAAAAGGTCAGAATAATGAGATTTAGATCAAAGTTGAATTGTAGATTTTTTTATTCCATGCAGAAATAAAAAACTGATTTGCGAACCTCTGATTTCTGAGAGAAAATTCTGAATTGCGAGATGTAAAGTTGCTAATTACAAGTTTTTAATTCGCAATTTTACGAAAAAAGCCAGTATTGAGAATTATAAACTCAAAATTCTAAGAAAAAAAGATGCAATGAGCTTTTTATTTTTTTATTCCACGGCAGAAACAAGCTAGCTCATGGACACATTAAAAAAATGATGATATCTGATGTATTTTTCTATGAGTGATTATAAGGTTACCTATCTTAGCTTGTTTTTGGATAGTAAGTCACTCACTGCAACTAACACGGCGATAAGCCTGAGTGTGAACTGATATTAGGCTAATATTGTAGACCTACCGATGTGTTGGGTTTTGCTCAATATGATGTTAAAGGGTTATTTCACCCAAAAATGAAGACTAGCCCATGTTCTACTCACCCTCGAGGCATCCTAAGTGTACATGACTTTCTTCTTTCAGACGAATCCAAGCGTTAGAATGAGAGTAGATGGGTGTTTTTGTTCAACGGTCCAAAAGTTTATCGCTTTAAATGTTTATATCGTTTTAAATATAGATTTTATTTTACAAAAACACATGGATTCGCCAATGGAGGCCTTTATTCTCCCCCCGGAGCCGTGTGAGGCATGTTTTATTATAGATAGATGCGCTTTATTTGACTACTTTTGGACTGTTGAACAAAAACACCCATCTACTCCCATTATAACGCTTGGAAGAGCCAGGACCATTTTTAATATAACTCCGATTGGATTCGTCTTAAAGAAGAAAGTCATATACACCAAGGATGCCTCGAGGTTGAGTAAAACATGGACTAATGTTCATTTTTGGGTGAATTAACCCTTTAAGTGGCAGATCAGTGGGCTTAATATCTAAATAAGAGACGTCCTCAGTCCCAGACGAAACCTAAAGTACTTAGTGCAGGACGCAAAATAATTTAATAATATAACCGCGTTGGGAACCTATGAACCGAACTCATATTTAAACACGGTCTCCATGCTATATACACACATCTATTCTAGGACTCTATGATGTCCGTAATGCAGAAAACGCGTAATCTAGTCATAAAAACTGAATTTACAGTTTAATGTCACGGAGTTTGTCAAAGTTTGGATGCATTAATCAAAAGTAGGTCACTTAAATCAAATGGTGATCTGGACTAGTATCTGATGTGAATCTGAATCCTGCATGTGTCTCTGTGTGAATGGAGCAGGGTTTTGTTTACTACATACACAGAGCGCGTGATTTCAGCGTCTGACGTCTCAATGAAGACATAAATACATCAACAATATCTCCAAAACTGATCAAAACCAGCATTTTACCATTTCATTTGAGTAAAACTAGTCATATCATATACACACAGAACTTTACTCGGCAACCCGCCAAAATAAAAGTCCGGTTTAACTTGAAGACATTGTGTCAGAAATAGCTATATTACTATTATTTACTAGAATGTACGTAATACTACTACTATTGTTGAAAAATAATAACACTATTTTTTAAAGAAATAATCACAAAATATTTTTATTTTAATAGTAAATACCCTTTATTTGCCAAAAATTTAAATGTTTAATTTTCATTAATTAAAATATAAATTAAATCAATGTTTTATGGCTTCATCTGATAATCAGTAAAATTTAAATACACAACACAGAATTTCTGAGAGGGGGGGGGGCATTTCATAAGCTACTGTAAGAATAAATAATAATTGTTTGTATGCATTCAAATAATCAGACGTGCTAAAACACAGAATTTGGTAACAATAAAACCACATTTCATACGGCCCTAAACATGTCATTTTTGTTACTCTTTTAATAAATTACTGTTAAATTGTATAAGTTTCATTATTTTAATTAATTAGGCATGCTAATACAATTTAATTTGACCATTAAAAAGGAGTCCAGAAAAATTAAAACGGAAAAAACAGAATTTGGGAAAAAATAAAACGGATTTCATAGGGCCCTACTATCCTTACAAGTATAATTGTGTCTGTATTATTTGTGTCCCCTTCATAAATTGCTCTTGAGAAGTTTTATGTTTATTGCACTGTTAGATGAGATTTAGGCCCTTACCTGCGAGCTGTGCTCCAGATGCTGCAGACAGCAGTAGATGCAGCGCAGCAGAGACAGAGACGACTCCATCGCTCCATGAAGCTGCTCCACCAGCATCGGCAGAACCTGACAACACCACAATCATCACGCTTCAATACATAACTCACCTGACAACACCACAATCATCACGCTTCAATACATAACTCACCTGACAACACCATAATCATCACGCTTCAATACATAACTCACCTGACAACACCACAATCATCACGCTTCAATACATAACTCACCTGACAACACCACAATCATCACGCTTCAATACATAACTCACCTGACAACACCACAATCATCACGCTTCAATACATAACTCACCTGACAACACCACAATCATCACGCTTCAATACATAACTCACCTGACAACACCACAATCATCACGCTTCAATACATAACTCATCTGACAACACCACAATCATCACGCTTCAATACATAACTCATCTGACGACACCACAATCATCACGCTTCAATACATAACTCACCTGACTACACCACAATCATCACGCTTCAATACATAACTCACCTGACAACACCAATCATCACGCTTCAATACATAACTCACCTGACAACACCACAATCATCACGCTTCAATACATAACTCACCTGACAACACCAATCATCACGCTTCAATACATAACTCACCTGACAACACCACAATCATCACGCTTCAATACATAACTCACCTGACAACACCACAATCATCACGCTTCAATACATAACTCACCTGACAACACCAATCATCACGCTTCAATACATAACTCACCTGACAACACCACAATCATCACGCTTCAATACATAACTCACCTGACAACACCAATCATCACGCTTCAATACATAACTCACCTGACAACACCACAATCATCACGCTTCAATACATAACTCACCTGACAACACCACAATCATCACGCTTCAATACATAACTCACCTGACAACACCAATCATCACGCTTCAATACATAACTCACCTGACAACACCACAATCATCACGCTTCAATACATAACTCACCTGACGACACCACAATCATCACGCTTCAATACATAACTCATCTGACAACACCACAATCATCACGCTTCAATACATAACTCATCTGACAACACCACAATCATCACGCTTCAATACATAACTCACCTGACAACACCACAATCATCACGCTTCAATACATAACTCACCTGACGACACCACAATCATCACGCTTCAATACATAACTCACCTGACGACACCACAATCATCACGCTTCAATACATAACTCACCTGACGACACCACAATCATCACGCTTCAATACATAACTCACCTGACAACACCACAATCATCACGCTTCAATACATAACTCACCTGACAACACCACAATCATCACGCTTCAATACATAACTCATCTGACAACACCACAATCATCACGCTTCAATACATAACTCACCTGACAACACCACAATCATCACGCTTCAATACATAACTCATCTGACAACACCACAATCATCACGCTTCAATACATAACTCACCTGACAACACCACAATCATCACGCTTCAATACATAACTCATCTGACAACACCACAATCATCACGCTTCAATACATAACTCACCTGACAACACCACAATCATCACGCTTCAATACATAACTCATCTGACGACACCACAATCATCACGCTTCAATACATAACTCACCTGACAACACCACAATCATCACGCTTCAATACATAACTCACCTGACAACACCACAATCATCACGCTTCAATACATAACTCATCTGACAACACCACAATCATCATAACTCACCTGACAACACCACAATCATCACGCTTCAATACATAACTCACCTGACAACACCACAATCATCACGCTTCAATACATAACTCACCTGACAACACCACAATCATCACGCTTCAATACATAACTCACCTGACAACACCACAATCATCACGCTTCAATACATAACTCATCTGACAACACCACAATCATCACGCTTCAATACATAACTCATCTGACAACACCACAATCATCATAACTCACCTGACAACACCACAATCATCACGCTTCAATACATAACTCACCTGACAACACCACAATCATCACGCTTCAATACATAACTCATCTGACAACACCACAATCATCATAACTCACCTGACAACACCACAATCATCACGCTTCAATACATAACTCATCTGACAACACCACAATCATCACGCTTCAATACATAACTCACCTGACAACACCACAATCATCACGCTTCAATACATAACTCACCTGACAACACCACAATCATCACGCTTCAATACATAACTCACCTGACAACACCACAATCATCACGCTTCAATACATAACTCACCTGACAACACCACAATCATCACGCTTCAATACATAACTCACCTGACAACACCACAATCATCACGCTTCAATACATAACTCACCTGACAACACCACAATCATCACGCTTCAATACATAACTCATCTGACAACACCACAATCATCACGCTTCAATACATAACTCACCTGACAACACCACAATCATCACGCTTCAATACATAACTCACCTGACTACACCACAATCATCACGCTTCAATACATAACTCACCTGACTACACCACAATCATCACGCTTCAATACATAACTCATCTGACAACACCACAATCATCACGCTTCAATACATAACTCACCTGACAACACCACAATCATCACGCTTCAATACATAACTCATCTGACAACACCACAATCATCACGCTTCAATACATAACTCACCTGACAACACCACAATCATCACGCTTCAATACATAACTCACCTGACAACACCACAATCATCACACTTCTGTCTCCAAACACTGTGAGCTGCTTTACCGTCCACCCTCCATTCAACACCTGCGCAATTATTACTAATACGTGTCTCTGGAGCACAAAAGCAGTCATAAGTAACACAGGTATATTTGTAGCAACAGCCAACAATGCATTGTATGGGTCAAAATTATCCATTTTTCTTTTATGCCAAAAATCATTAGGATATTAAGATCATGTTCCATGAAGATATTTAGTAAATTTCCTACCATAAACGTAATTTCTGATTAGTAATATGCATTGCTAAGACTTCATTTGAACAACTTTAAAGGTGATTTTCTCAATATTTAGATTTTTTTGCACCCTCAGATTCCAGATTTACAAATATTGTTCTATCATAACAAACCATACATCAATGGAAAGATTATTTATTCAGCTTTCAGATGATGTATAAATCTCAATTTCATGAAATTGACCCGTATGACTGGTTTTGTGCTCCAGGGTCACATTTATTTTTCATTTAATACTTAATTAAATTAGGAAGGAAATACCAACAATCCCATTGTATTGGCATTTTATTTGTATTATATGGATTTCACACAGACCAATTTAGCAAATTCCACTTTTTCATAATATACAATTATTTATGATGCATTATTAATGGTTGCTAGTAAGATGATTACTGTGAAACTGTATGTACATACTTTAACGAAATGGACATAAAAACTGAAAAAAAGGAATAGAGTGTAATTACACCTTAAATTAGTTTATTTATTTCCTTCTGTCTTTCCTTTAATGTTTGAATCAGATGTTAATTTTAACACTTGCTGCAAAAGCTGTAAGGGATTTTTTATATATTTCTAATAGTTCATCTGTTTTTTCTTCTTCATTTTTTATGATATATAAGCATTATATAAACAGTTGTTTTGTTTATTAAAAAACACTCAAAAAAAATACTCTGGTGTGAGCTGAATTTAAAAATATTAATTTTGATCCCGTCATTATAATTAATGTAACTAGTGAAACATAATTTAACCTTTTTTAAGATTAAGTAATTCTTGAAGTGTAAATAAATATAAATACAAATAAGTAATAAAAACTAAGTCAGTCAAAATTATATACATTTTGTGTTATGTGTGTATATATACATATACATACATATACATATACATTATATTAGCATTTTACCCGTTATTTCCAAAATTGCAGAGAAATGCATTGCTGAACAGTTGTTAATTCATCTTAATAGTAGCCCTTACACACTGCACCCAATGCAATTTGGATTTCGAGCCAACCATTCTACTGAGACAGCAAATTGCTTCCTTCTAGAAAATATTAAATTGAAAATGGACAAAGGAGGTGTTGTTGGGGCCATATTTTTGGATTTAAAGAAGGCATTCGATACTGTCGATCATCAAATACTCATTTGTAAATTAGCCAATTTTAATTTATCCCCTAATGTGCTTAATTGGATACAGTCTTATCTCACAGGTAGAGTTCAGTGTGTTAGGGTGGGTAGTGCAACTTCACCTTTCCTGTCTAATGAGATGGGTGTCCCTCAGGGATCCATCCTGGGGCCTCTGCTTTTTAGTTTATATATAAATGATTTATCCTCTGTTTGTACAGGGTGTGATGTTCAGATGTATGCAGACGATACTGTAATTTATGTCCATGCAAAAACCAAAGAACAAGCAGCTTCTAAGCTTGGTGCAATAATGATAAATGTAAACAAATGGCTTAATGATTCAAATTTGGTTCTTAATGTAAAGAAGACCGTTTGTATGTTTTTCACAAAAATGCACTCTGCAGTTGACTGTGATCCCAAAATGTATGTGTCTGGAGAAATCATTCAGGTAGTCTCTCATGTTAAATATCTTGGTATTATCCTTGATTCCACTCTATCCTTCAAAAAACAAGTGAAGAAAGTATTGCAAATAACTAAATATAATCTTGCTAATTTTAGGTTTATAAGAAATTGTTTAACAACTATAGCAGCAAAATTATATATAAATTCAATGATTATTCCTCACTTAACATATTGTATGACAACTTGGTCTCAAGTCAAAGGAACAACACTAAAACCTATTCTCTCTCTGTACAAGCAGGCATATAAAGTACACATATAAATATATATATACACATATACATATATATACATACATATATACATATATATATATATATATATATATATATATATATATATATATATATTTTTTTTTTTTTTTTTTAATTGTGCAGCTTTACCAGAACCAGCAGATACACTACTGAAATGTAAAAAAAATTTTTTTTTTAATTTTTATAATAGTTTAAAAACATGCAGCAAAACCCATGAACTTAGAATTGACTCAATTTACTTTGTCCTAAAGAAAAAAAATGTTTGTTTTCATAATCATTCTTGAGGCTGGAAAAAATAACTAGCAATCAAACCCCAATCAGTAAAATCAATCCCGCCGCTCGTTATATCACTCAGAAACGTGTCCGGTTACAGTCGTTAAGCTGATTCTCATTAGATGTAAAACAAAACAAACACAAGTGAAACATCTGGACTCATTACAGTAACGAGAACGAGGTGTTTCCACATCACAGTAATGAGAGTAGAGGAAATGTGTTTAATTAACATGAACATAATGTCATGATGTAAAGAAATCAATGGTTTTAAAAATAGGCTTCATTTTTATCATGCAAAGCTGCCTTTCAAAGCTGCGTTTTCATGAATCCCGTCAACATTTCACAGCAAATCGGTTGATAAGAAAACACCCGTGACAGACCCTGGCGCATCTCTCCTGCGGTGAAGACCTCGGCCCGTCTCTGACCTCCATCAGCTGACCCTCCACCAGCCAATCCAGCAGCAGCGCCAGCAGCTTCAGCGACGGTCCGTGTGCGGAGCCCTGATGAGCAACACAACACAGCAGCTCCATCAGTCCTCAGTGCTGGGGTTACGTAATCAGATTACTTTTTTAAGTAACTTGTAAAGTAACGCATTGCTTTTTAATTTAGAAGCAGATATCGGAGTTACTTTTCAAATAAGTAACAGTTACATTGTTTCTCATGTATTGAGTGACAGCTCTGGTGTTGCCATGGTGACAGAAATCAGAGCGTTGTGTGTGAACATGATCTTACTGTAGTTCTAGACTAAATATCAACATGATCTTACTGTAGTTCTAGACTAAATATCAACATGATCTTACTGTAGTTCTAGACTAAATATCAGCATGATCTTACTGTAGTTCTAGACTAAATATCAACATGATCTTACTGTAGTTCTAGACTAAATATCAACATGATCTTACTGTAGTTCTAGACTAAATATCAACATGATCTTACTGTAGTTCTAGACTAAATATCAACATGATCTTACTGTAGTTCTAGACTAAATATCATCATGATCTTACTGTAGTTCTAGACTAAATATCAACATGATCTTACTGTAGTTCTAGACTAAATATCATCATGATCTCACTGTAGTTCTAGACTAAATATCAACATGATCTTACTGTAGTTCTAGACTAAATATCTTACTGTAGTTCTAGACTAGATATCAACATGATCTTACTGTAGTTCTAGACTAAATATCAACATGATCTTACTGTAGTTCTAGACTAAATATCTTACTGTAGTTCTAGACTAGATATCAACATGATCTTACTGTAGTTCTAGACTAAATATCAACATGATCTCACTGTAGTTCTAGACTAAATATCAACATGATCTTACTGTAGTTCTAGACTAAATATCAACATGATCTTACTGTAGTTCTAGACTAAATATCAACATGATCTAACTGTAGTTCTAGACTAAATATCAACATGATCTTACTGTAGTTCTAGACTAAATATCAACATGATCTTACTGTAGTTCTAGACTAAATATCAACATGATCTTACTGTAGTTCTAGACTAAATATCATCATGATCTTACTGTAGTTCTAGACTAAATATCAACATGATCTTACTGTAGTTCTAGACTAAATATCAACATGATCTTACTGTAGTTCTAGACTAAATATCAACATGATCTTACTGTAGTTCTAGACTAAATATCATCATGATCTTACTGTAGTTCTAGACTAAATATCAACATGATCTTACTGTAGTTCTAGACTAAATATCAACATGATCTTACTGTAGTTCTAGACTAAATATCAACATGATCTTACTGTAGTTCTAGACTAAATATCTTACTGTAGTTCTAGACTAAATATCAACATGATCTTACCGTAGTTCTAGACTAGATATCAACATGATCTTACTGTAGTTCTAGACTAAATATCAACACAATCTTACTGTAGATCTAGACTAAATATCAACACGATCTTACTGTAGATCTAGACTAAATATCAACACGATCTTACTGTAGTTCTAGACTAAATATCAACACGATCTTACTGTAGCTCTAGACTAAATATCAACACGATCTTACTGTAGTTCTAGACTAAATATCAACACGATCTTACTGTAGTTCTAGACTAAATATCAACACGATCTTACTGTAGATCTAGACTAAATATCAACACGATCTTACTGTAGCTCTAGACTAAATATCAACACGATCTTACTGTAGTTCTAGACTAAATATCAACACGATCTTACTGTAGTTCTAGACTAAATATCAACACGATCTTACTGTAGCTCTAGACTAAATATCAACACGATCTTACTGTAGTTCTAGACTAAATATCAACACGATCTTACTGTAGATCTAGACTAAATATCAACACGATCTTACTGTAGTTCTAGACTAAATATCAACACGATCTTACTGTAGCTCTAGACTAAATATCAACATGATCTTACTGTAGTTCTAGACTAAATATCAACACGATCTTACTGTAGTTCTAGACTAAATATCAACACGATCTTACTGTAGATCTAGACTAAATATCAACACGATCTTACTGTAGTTCTAGACTAAATATCATCATGATCTTACTGTAGCTCTAGACTAAATATCATCATGATCTTACTGTAGTTCTAGACTAAATATCAACACGATCTTACTGTAGTTCTAGACTAAATATCAACACGATCTTACTGTAGTTCTAGACTAAATATCAACATGATCTTACTGTAGATCTAGACTAAATATCAACACGATCTTACTGTAGTTCTAGACTAAATATCAACATGATCTTACTGTAGTTCTAGACTAAATATCAACATGATCTTACTGTAGATCTAGACTAAATATCAACACGATCTTACTGTAGTTCTAGACTAAATATCAACATGTATTTACTCATCTCACCTGCACAAAAACACATTCAGTATTCCTCAAAATCAATAAAAACAGACTCAGAATATTATACAAACCTGCAATAATTAAATATGTTAAATAAGACAAATATCATTTATGTATTTAATCACATTTTATTAACCAATGTCTTTGCTACTGAGCTTCGATGATCAAATTCTACCATACTAATAATCAAAAATTATTGTTTTAATATGTGACCCTGGAGCACAAAACCAGTCATAAGGGTCAATTTTTCAAAATTGAGATTTATGCATCATCTGAAAGCTGAATAAATATCTTTCCATTGATGTATGGTTTGTTATGATAGAACAATATTTGTAAATCTGGAATCTGAGGGTGCAAAAAAATCTAAATATTGAGAAAATCACCTTTAAAGTTGTTCAAATGAAGTCTTAGCAATGCATATTACTAATCAATAATTAAGTTTTGATATATTTACGGTAGGAAACTTACAAAATATCTTCACTGAACATGATCTTAATATCCTAATGATTTTTGGCATAAAAGAAAAATGTATAATTTTGACCCATACAATGTATTGTTGTCTATTGCTACAAATATACCTGTGTTACTCATGACTGCTTTTGTGCTGCAGGGTCACATTGCAGTTATTGCTGAATAGTGTTGAACTGCGTCATATTCTTCATGTGATTAGTTTGATCTGCGTCCTCTACTGTACAGACGTGAATCTACATTAACTTCAGTCTGAGCCGGATTCACTTCACTTTTAGTGTGAAAGGGCTTTACATTTGTAAAATAATATTTTTTTTTATATTAAAAACAAACAAACAAGCCCTGCCCAGATTTAAAAAGTAACTCAAAGTAAAGTAACGCATTACTTTCCATAAAAAGTAACTAAGTAACGTAAATAGTTATTTTTTTAGGGAGTAACGCAATATTGTAACGCATTACTTTCCATAAAAAGTAACTAAGTAACGTAAATAGTTACTTTTTTTAGGGAGTAACGCAATATTGTAACACATTACTTTCCATAAAAATTAACTAAGTAACGTAAATAGTTACTTTTTTTAGGGAGTAACGCAATATTGTAACGCATTACTTTCCATAAAAAGTAACTAAGTAACGTAAATAGTTACTTTTTTTTAGGGAGTAACGCAATATTGTAACGCATTACTTTCCATAAAAAATAACTAAGTAACGTAAATAGTTACTTTTTTTTAGGGAGTAACTCAATATTGTAACGCATTACTTTTCATAAAAAGTAACAAAGTAACGTAAATAGTTACTTTTTTTAGGGAGTAACGCAATATTGTAACGCATTACTTTCCATAAAAAGTAACTAAGTAACGTAAATAGTTACTTTTTTTAGGGAGTAACGCAATATTGTAAAGCATTATTTCCATAAAAGTAACAAAGTAACGTAAATAGTTACTTTTTTTAGGGAGTAACGCAATATTGTAACGCATTACTTTCCATAAAAAGTAACTAAGTAACGTAAATAGTTACTTTTTTTAGGGAGTAACGCAATATTGTAACGCATTACTTTCCATAAAAAGTAACTAAGTAACCTAATTAGTTACTTTTTTTAGGGAGTAACGCAATATTGTAACGCATTACTTTCCATAAAAGTAACAAAGTAACGTAAATAGTTACTTTTTTTAGGGAGTAACGCAATATTGTAAAGCATTACTTTCCATAAAAGTAACGTAAATAGTTACTTTATTTAGGGAGTAACGCAATATTGTAACGCATTACTTTCCATAAAAAGTAACTAAGTAACATAAATAGTTACTTTTTTTAGGGAGTAACGCGATATTGTAACGCATTACTTTCCATAAAAGTAACTAAGTAACATAAATAGTTACTTTTTTTAGGGAGTAACGCAATATTGTAACGCATTACTTTCCATAAAAAGTAACTAAGTAACGTAAATAGTTACTTTTTTTGGGGGAGTAACGCAATATTGTAACGCATTACTTTCCATAAAAAGTAACTAAGTAACGTAAATAGTTACTTTTTTTGGGGGGGAGTAACGCAATATTGTAACGCATTACTTTCCATAAAAAGTAACTAAGTAACATAAATAGTTACTTTTTTTAGGGAGTAACGCGATATTGTAACGCATTACTTTCCATAAAAGTAACTAAGTAACATAAATAGTTACTTTTTTTAGGGAGTAACGCAATATTGTAACGCATTACTTTCCATAAAAAGTAACTAAGTAACGTAAATAGTTACTTTTTTTGGGGGAGTAACGCAATATTGTAACGCATTACTTTCCATAAAAAGTAACTTAGTAACGTAAATAGTTACTTTTTTGGGGGGGGGAGTAACGCAATATTGTAATGCATTACTTTCCATAAAAGTAACTAAGTAACGTAAATAGTTACTTTTTTGGGGGGAGTAACGCAATATTGTAACGCATTACTTTCCATAAAAGTAACTAAGTAACGTAAATAGTTACTTTTTTGGGGGGAGTAACGCAATATTGTCACGCATTACTTTCCATAAAAGTAACTAAGTAACGTAAATAGTTACTTTTTTGGGGGGAGTAACGCAATATTGTAATGCATTACTTTCCATAAAAGTAACTAAGTAACGTAAATAGTTACTTTTTTGGGGGGAGTAACGCAATATTGTAATGCATTACTTTTAAAAGTAACACTTAACCCCAGCACTGGTCCTCATTAGATGCTTTATAATGAACAGAACTCCTCTGATTGATCGCTGTAATCACAGATGGTAGGAA
>CM041799.1:1534418-1544418 GCA_023376895.1 Aspiorhynchus laticeps
CATGATTAGCATGTTACTAGCATGTTTCTAGCATGATTAGCATGTTACTAGCATGTTTGTAGCATCATTAGCATGTTATTAGCATGTTTCTAGCACGATTAGCATGTTACTAGCATGTTTGTAGCATCATTAGCATGTTACTAGCATGTTTCTAGTATGATTAACATGTTACTAGCATGTTTGTAGCATCATTAGCATGATGCTAGCATGTTTCTAGTATGATTAACATGTTACTAGCATGTTTGTAGCATCATTAGCATGTTACTAGCATGTTTCTAGTATGATTAACATGTTACTAGCATGTTTGTAGCATCATTAGCATGTTACTAGCATGTTTCTAGTATGATTAACATGTTACTAGCATGTTTGTAGCATCATTAGCATGATGCTAGCATGATTAGCATGTTACTAGCATGTTTCTAGCACGATTAGCATGTTACTAGCATGTTTGTAGCATCATTAGCATGTTACTAGCATGTTTCTAGCATGATTAGCATGTTACTAGCATGTTTGTAGCATCATTAGCATGTTACTAGCATGTTTCTAGCACGATTAGCATGTTACTAGCATGTTTGTAGCATCATTAGCATGTTGCTAGCATGTTTCTAGCACGATTAGCATGTTACTAGCATGTTTGTAGCATCATTAGCATGTTACTAGCATGTTTCTAGCAGGATTAGCATGTTACTAGCATGTTTGTAGCATCATTAGCATGTTACTAGCATGTTTCTAGTATGATTAACATGTTACTAGCATGTTTGTAGCATCATTAGCATGATGCTAGCATGATTAGCATGTTACTAGCATGTTTCTAGCACGATTAGCATGTTACTAGCATGTTTGTAACATGATTAGCAAGTTACTAGCATGTTGCTAGCACGATTAGCATGTTTTTAGCATGATTTAACATTGCAAATGAAACACGTCCAGCTGAAAGCAGCCTAGCAGCAGTGATTGCAGCAGATGATACCTTGGTGTGCGGTCAGCGAGCGTCCTGTAGACGTCTCTGGTGCGTCCTGCAGCGTCACACAGCAGTGCTGAGGGACCGGAGCGGTCAGATCCGCGAGAGCGTGTCTCATCACACTCATCAGCCGCCGCGTGCTGAGACGCCGGATTCAGCTTAGACACCAACAACTGCTTCAGTCATCATCAAAACACAGAATACTCTTAAAGAGACAGTGCACACAAAAACAGCCTGTCATCATTTACTCCAAACCTGTATGTTCTGAACACAAAGGAAGATATTCTGCAGTATTTTTCTCCTACTGTTGAAGTCAATGGTTCCCAAAACAGCCTGATTACACACTTTCTTCAGAATATCTTCCTTTGTGTTCAGAACAAACACATTCATACAGGTTTGGATCTACTTGAGGCTGAGTAAATGATTTTTAGGTGTACTGTCTCTTTAAGTGTTAGTTTTATAGCACTTGATCGGTTTGTTTCTGTAGATTTCAATCTTTAAAACACTGTTTTCATGCACCAGTCAGGTTTGAGATAAAAAAAATGATATCTCGATATTTTGGGGGATTTTTTCGATAACGATAATCAGACGATATTTAGCCGAGTGTGTTATTGTGCTGATATCTGTCGACCGTAGACAGCTGCAGTTTCTGATATTCTTCATATTCTGTGTTTTCAGTTCACATTAGTGATTAAAATTAATCTTTTCATATAAGTTTAAATTGATTTTTACCTTTTATGGGCAATTTAACTTTTAATAAAGCCATTTTTTTCTAAATGTGTGCATGTTTTGAGTCAAATTGTTACATTAATCAGTCAATTATCATAATTAGACATTCAGGCTTTTACCAAACACATGAAATATCAACAATATTAATCTTTGCAAAAGTTGCATCTGAATGTGTTTAGATGTATTTACACACTGTTTTACTAATGCATTAAATAATGTTTTGATATATTAAATATAAAACATTGAATACTGGTATTTGAAATTATTTTAAAATGAAAAGATACTTTGAATGTGAAATTAAAACCTCCAGCAGGTGGCACCGAATCATTGTGACTGAACCGAGTCATTGTGACTGAACCGAGTCATTGTGACTGAACAGAGTCATTGTGACTGAACAGAGTCATTGTGACTGAACCGAGTCATTGTGACTGAACCGAGCCATTGTGACTGAACCGGGTCATTGTGAGTGAACAGAGTCATTGTGACTGAACATAATCATTGGGACTGAACCGAATCATTGTGACTGAACCGAGCCATTGTGACTGAACCGGGTCATTGTGAGTGAACAGAGTCATTGTGACTGAACATAATCATTGGGACTGAACCGAATCATTGTGACTGAACCGAATCATTGGGACTGAACCGAATCATTGGGACTGAACCGAGCCATTGTGACTGAACAGAGTCATTGTGACTGAACCGAGTCATTGTGACTGAACCGAGTCATTGCGACTGAACCGAATCATTGGGACTGAACCGAATCATTGGGACTGAACCGAGCCATTGTGACTGAACCGAGTCATTGCGACTGAACCGAGCCATTGTGACTGAACATAATCACTGGGACTGAACCGAGCCATTGCGACTGAACCGAGCCATTGTGACTGAACCGAGTCATTGCGACTGAACCGAGTCATTGCGACTGAACCGAATCATTGGGACTGAACCGAGTCATTGTGACTGAACCGAGCCATTGTGACTGAACCGGGTCATTGTGAGTGAACAGAGTCATTGTGACTGAACATAATCATTGGGACTGAACCGAATCATTGTGACTGAACCGAATCATTGGGACTGAACCGAATCATTGGGACTGAACCGAGCCATTGTGACTGAACAGAGTCATTGTGACTGAACCGAGTCATTGTGACTGAACCGAGTCATTGTGACTGAACCGAGTCATTGCGACTGAACCGAATCATTGGGACTGAACCGAGCCATTGTGACTGAACCGAGTCATTGCGACTGAACCGAGCCATTGTGACTGAACATAATCACTGGGACTGAACCGAGCCATTGCGACTGAACCGAGCCATTGTGACTGAACCGAGTCATTGCGACTGAACCGAGTCATTGCGACTGAACCGAATCATTGGGACTGAACCGAGCCATTGTGACTGAACCGAGTCATTGCGACTGGACATAATCATTGTGACTGAACCGAGTCATTGTGACTGAACCGAGCCATTGTGACTGAACCGAATCATTGTGACTGAGCCAAGTCATTGTGACTGAACCGAGCCATTGTGACTGAACCGGGTCATTGTGAGTGAACAGAGTCATTGTGACTGAACCGAGTCATTGTGACTGAACCGAGTCATTGTGACTAAACCGAGCCATTGTGACTGAACATAATCATTGGGACTGAACCGAATCATTGTGACTGAACCGAATCATTGGGACTGAACCGAGCCATTGTGACTGAACCGGGTCATTGTGAGTGAACAGAGTCATTGTGACTGAACCGAGTAATTGTGACTGAACCGAACCATTGTGACTGAACATAATCATTGGGACTGAACCGAATCATTGTGACTGAACCGAATCATTGGGACTGAACCGAGCCATTGTGAGTGAACCGAGCCATTGCGACTGAACCGAGCCATTGTGAGTGAACCGAGCCATTGTGAGTGAACCGAGCCATTGTGACTGAACCGAGTCATTGCGACTGAACCGAGCCATTGCGACTGAACCGAGTCATTGCGACTGAACCGAATCATTGGGACTGAACCGAGCCATTGCGACTGAACCGAGCCATTGTGACTGGACATAATCATTGTGACTGAACCGAGTCATTGTGACTGAACCGAGTCATTGCGACTGAACCGAGCCATTGCGACTGAACCGAGTCATTGTGACTGAACCGAATCATTGGGACTGAACCGAGTCATTGCGACTGAACCGAATCATTGGGACTGAACCGAGTCATTGCGACTGAACAGAGTCATTGTGACTGAACAGAGTCATTGTGACTGAACCGAGTCATTGCGACTGAACCGAGTCATTGCGACTGAACCGAATCATTGGGACTGAACCGAGCCATTGTGACTGGACATAATCATTGTGACTGAACCGAGTCATTGCGACTGAACCGAGTCATTGTGACTGAACCGAATCATTGGGAATGAACCGAGCCATTGCGACTGAACCGAGTCATTGTGACTGAACCGAGTCATTGTGACTGAACCGAGCCATTGTGACTGAACCGAGTCATTGTGACTGAACCGAGTCATTTAAACGATTGATTCATTCAGGAACGAATCACTGTCATGTTGCTCAGAGACACAAAACAGTGCTGTAGCTGTGTTTAGAATTATGTTTTGTTGGCGAAATGGAGCAAAAACAGGCAATATAGTGTCTAAAACATAAGTCTCTTAATATTAACATATTGTTTATTGAACTGTTGCATAAAATCAGCATCGCATTTGTAATCATGCTTAATTTTGAGGAAAAATCAGCAGTCTTCATGTGATTTTAACCATATGAAATGATATATATACACATTTATATAATCATTATATATATATATATAATGATATATATATCTTGAATTTTGTGATTCTTAATGCATTTTAGACTGAATCACGCAGTGAAGGAACACGCTGTAGTCTAGACTTCATCACGTAATGAAGTGTGTTCTGTTTGGTTTTTGCAAAATACTCGATAACGTCAAATTACATATCATTAAAACAGCAATTATGATATTATCGCAGACGATATATAATCGCACAAGTGTTTCTTTTATAGCACTTTATCTATTTGTGTCAATTACAATACATATTTTTAAAGGCTGAGTTTTTTTCATCCTACACTGAGCCATAAATCTATATTTCAGTAATATTTACACACACTAAACCTTACATTTTTATTCCTATAGTCTCTATCCTGAAGGTTTTATCTTCTATCCTGTAATAATTTGCTTAATTATATACATTTAACTCCCCAAAAATTGTGAAAATATAATATTTTCTGTCCGTTCTAAGTATTTTTATGAATTATGCAGCGACAAATATTAGACATTTGACTCTAATATGTCAAAAAAATGACTGACCTCATCCAGTGTTCAGATCTTTGTACTAGAAATGTATGCAAATGTGCGCATATTTAATTAAATAATGCCTCATTTGCATATTTAACATTTTAGAATACAATTTTTTGGCAGTTATCAATGTAATCAATCAGCTGGGTAATTAATATGATAACTATTAGTTATTGTTTTACCCTGCAGCGACTCGTATTAAAGAGTTTTCTCTTACAAACACCATCTTTATGGTTTTATTGATTTATTCATATTTCATTCACACAGATTTATAGCACATTTCATGGTCATAAAAACAGAAATCCATAATAACTCTAATATGACAACAAAATCAGACAAGAATTATGAATCTGGATTTATCAAATGCTCACATTTATGTGAACCTGGAATGCAAATTAGTGCATATTTAATTAGATAATGCATTTGCATATTTAAAATTGTAGTACAAAAATGTTTGCATTTCTTAATTTCATAAATCAAATGGAGAATATTATATCTATATCGACCTATTCACCTGTGTGGTGTCATAATCATAATAATAATAATAATAATAACAAAAAAATAAGAGTTAAAATTAACGTCAAATTTTAAACGGAAGTAACGTACACAGAATTAGTATTGGATGTTCTTGAATTATGTGAAACAATGTTATGCGGATATATATTCCTTCATAACACAAAATAAAAGTAGCTATATGAACACAGTTATGATTCAGAATAAACGCTCGTTTATGGCTAGTAATCTTGAAGAGTGCTGTCAGACGACACAAACACACACAACACAAGCGCATCTGCGCGTGAACTCACCGGGTTCCTCCTCTGTAGATATTTCTGTTTTAATATTTCTATTCTTTCGTCGAGATCAGACTCAGATTCGTTATTCATCTTCTTTCAAAACAGCCGCCGCTCGTCTCTAGTAAACACTGCCGCGGACACCGGAAGTGACCGCGCTGGCTGCACTCGCGCGTCAAAATAAAAGTCACCACAAGATTATGAAAATATCCTCAAACTCCAATTTTGGTCCTGCAAATATACACAGTATTTTTTTGGAATAACGTGGAGGTTTTCATTGCTGATAACATTTTCCTTATCTTCCAAACATGTGATTTTGGGTTATTATATCAAGCATTGCTCTTTAAAGTATGTTGGTTTTATTATAAATTTAATTTTAGGTAAATTACACATTCATAAATGCAAGTTTACAAAAGGCAAACCTCTTTTTAGGGTGCTTTAAAAGCAGATTAACATGTATGCAGATGTGCTGTCAAGATCTAACAATAGTTAAGCAATTAAAACCATTAATATATGCTCCTCCTAAAAAAATAATAAAAATATTAAATTAATGGTGCTGACCTGAAAAGTATATTTTCTGTATTTAAACTGCATTGTAATATCTTATGGAAATGTTAATATATGTATATTTGTGTGTAAACTGATGCGTCTCTTCTTTTCTCTTCTTTAATTTTTATTAATTTTTTAGTTATTTTCTTTCCTTGTGAAATGTTTTTATTATATTGTGGGATTGTACATGCTACTTGTTGACAATAAAGCATATTAATATATATATTATGTTATTTTAATAGTAATATCATTGTTCTGAAATTAATATCCGCGTCTATCTTCCACGTTGCTTATGTTTAGGGGAACAAACTGTAAAAATAAAGAAATAATAAAAATAATATTAAACTTAAACAATTAAAATAAAAAATAACTGTATATTTATAAATATGCTTTGTAAATAAATACAGTTAATAAGTAAATAAAAATAAACAACAATTAAAGATTTGTAAATGTATAAATAAATATGAATAAAATAAATGTTTTTAAATATATAACAATTGAATAAACAAAATAGATTAATAAAATAACAGCTTTCCTCAATCGTGAGAAGAGAATTAAACACATTCATAGTCTTCAAAGTTTATTAATGATGCACAAACCAATGTATATGAGTTCATATCATAATTATACTTCCTATAACACCCCTACTGTACCTTATTACACAACATTTACTCAAACAGACAGCTGTGTTTCTGATACAGTTTATCACACTGCACTTTAACTACACGCACACACTGCAATAATACAAGCTATCTGCTATCACTGGATACCATACAATACACATCCACGACATTGCATATGTATAATCTGCTGCACCTTCACATATTACTATATAGATGTGTACATAATGTAGAATGTGTACATACAGTGTATTGGTAACTAAGTATGTCTGTGTGTATTGAGTATGTGTATTATGCACATTGTCTTCTGTACAGTCTGTAAATATGTACTGTCTATATGTAAATTGTTTAGTTTTTTTGCACTGTTTGGAGCACGCTCTCAAGAATGAATTGAGGATTTCTGAAAAGTGCATTTATGCATGATTATATATGACACTGGAGTCATAAGTAACACAGGTATATTTGTAGCAATAGACAACAATACATTGTATGAGTCAAAATTATCATTTTTCTTTTATGCCAAAAATCATTAGATATTAAGATCATGTTCCATGAAGATATTTCCTACCGTAAATATATCAAAACTTGATTTTTAATTAGTAATATGCATTGCTAAGAATGTAATTTGAACAACTTTAAAGGTGATTTTCTCAATATTTAGATTTTTTTGCACCCTCAGATTCCAGATTTATAAATATTATCCTATCATAACAAACCATACATCAATGTACAGCTATGTATTCAGCTTTCAGATGATGCATAAATCTCAGTTTCACAATATTGACCCTTATGACTGGTTTTGTGCTCCAGGGTCACATTTATTTTTCATTTAATACAATACACATTAAAAACTCAAATTATTTTGCAGTGGGTGAAAAGGGAAATCCAGAAAATTTAGGAAGGAATGCATCAACAACCTCATTGTATTTTTTACTTGATGTATTTCACACAGACCAATTAAGCAAATTCCAGTTTTATGATGCATTATTAATGGTTGCTAGTAAGATGATTACTGTGAAACTGTATGTACCTACTTTAACAGACACAAAAACTGAAAAAAGTTTAACTTAAAGTGTAATTACACCTTAAATTTAGAACTTTTAGACTGTCAGCTGAAAGCAGCAGTTTCACAATCACACACACGAGAGCAAACGAGAAGAAGCAAACGCCTTTATATGATCAGACGTGATTCTCAATGAAGAGAGGTGTATCAGAGGAGAGTTACAGACACAGACAGTAAGTTAAAGAGACAGTACACCCAAAAATGATCAGTCTGTCTCAAATAGAGTTTTGTATTGGCAAATCACTTTGCGTTTGTTTGAAAGTCGAGTTTTTCTTTGCAAAGCAGATTGTGTTTATTTGCAGAACACTGGATTTGTTTGATGAATATTTTGACAAAACAGCGCTACATTGTGTCACTGCGTCAAATCAGCAAACATCTCCTCAAAGCTTTTAATGATATCTATCCATCTTTAGAGTTTCTTAGATGTAGATTTAATATTGATCAGAATAATTGTACCTTTTGTGATGTTGATATTGAAACGACTGAGTCTTTGGTCACTCGAGTGGCTTAACGTTTCAATCAAGCCGTCTTCTCAATTTTCTAAAAATGATATCATTTTTGGTTCATTAATGGTAGATGTATGTTCTCAATTTATATTGAATATTGTTCTCATTTTGGGCAGATTTTATATTCATAAATGTAAGCCATTGTTTTCTGTTTTTCAAAAGTAATTTTGGATGTACTGTAAGTCTGTAAGATTGCTAAAAAGACCCTATGTAATTAATTCTCTCTTTTAATTCTTTCTCTTTCTCTCTCTTTTTTCTTTTCGTAGTTTATTTTCATTTTGATTGGTGCTCTGTTCTCAAAGATCCTCTTATGATCTTGTATTGTATTTATGATTTTGCAATTTAAAAAATAATAATTCAGCAAAAATATATTTTATAGATGTTAATAATAAATAAATAATAAATGCATAATATAATATTAAAATATAGATATGCCTACGTGTATTTTTTAATACAATATTGAATACATTGTTGAACATTTTTTTATTATTATTATTATTATTATTAATAATATATATTATTATTATTTTTTTATATATATATATATAATTAAATAATAATAATTATTATAATTAATAATAATAGTAATAATAATAATAATTAATAATAATATAATTAATAAAAAAAAAAAAATTATTATTATTAAAAAAATAATAATAATTAGCTAGTAAACTAACTACACATTCTGAACTATTATAGTAATAAGTGGTTAGTTAGTGTACTACACTCTAAGAGAAATCTGTAAAAATAAGACAATGTTAACATGAAGAAATTTTCTGGATTGATATTTCACAATTTTTTTTCCTGCATTATGTATTTTGTGTTGAAAATAGAAAATTAGGCTACTAGTAATTTTTTCTAGATATTTTTCTTAGTGTACTAAATGATCAACAATCGCAGGTACAAGCTACAAACAAGGTGTATCATAAATGAACAATTATTAAACAATAATGATAATAATTATTATTATTAAATTGAACAACTGCAGCCAGGGATGACAGAGAACTTAATACACGTGATGTGTATCTTTGGTTTCCTCTTTTTGTGTCATTTAGATGGAAAATGTGTGCCTTTTATCATTTCATTCACATCAAAAGTTGCCAAATTAATTTTTAAACATAGCTAAACTTATTGCTAGGTGCTTTTGGAAAAACATGTTGCTAGGGTAGTCTGAAAAGTTGCTAAGTTGGCAACACTGGGAACGAAGGCGATTTGTTGCTTGAGTTATTTATTTAGAATACACGTTATTAGTATGAAGAAATATCACGAGTTATATGTGATATGAAAACTGAGTGTGCAGTATGACACATATCAATGTTTTTTCATCTGTTTATGTTTATTATATTGTCTCATGATGCTGCAGTATCGTGTGTTTCCACTAGATGGACACATCGTCCTGAAGAAGCAGTAAAAGTTAGGCTAAATGTTAAAAGTTACATATTAAATTAATTTTAATATGTTG
>CM041799.1:1549418-1551918 GCA_023376895.1 Aspiorhynchus laticeps
GATCATGTGATTGGAGTAATGTTTTAAAAATTCAGCTTTGAAATCACAGGAATAGATTACATTTTAATATATATTAAAATAGAAATCAGTTATTTTAAATAGTAAAAATATTCAAAATTTTTACTGTTTTTGCTGTATTTTGGATCAAATAAATGCAGGCTTGATGAGCAGAAGAGACTTCTGTTACATTAAAAACATTAAAACTCTTACTGTTTAAAAACTTTTGACTGTAGTGTATCTGAAGTTATTAATAATTACATTACTTGCTAGTATTTACATCTAATCTACAATATTCAACGTCTGAATGAATAACTTGCTCAGAAGGTTCTGGTGAGGTTGTTATGAACAAACGTTCTTCCAGTAATGTTAATACAACGTTTGTTCAAAATTAGTGCAAAAATGTTATTATTTGTTTATAGAATGTTTTGTTCTGAAACATTTATTTAGATGTTCATCAATGTTTTTAAATGTTGCTACAGAACATTCAAATGTAACATTTCCATAATGTTTGTAAAATGATACAATGTCCAGTTTTCTTTCATGATTATAAAGTTATTTAAAGGTTATGAAAACATTTCTTACAATATTCTACTAACTTTATTTTCACACATAATATAATGTTATTTGAACATTCATTTTTAATATTCTCAAAAAAAAATAAAAATAATAATAATAATAATAATAAAAAAATTTTTAAAAAAAAACTTTTTGAAAAAATTAAAAATAAAAAAGCATATTCTAAGAACAATAAAAAAATTCACAAATGTTGTTTTTGTGATTATAACGTTAGTTAAAAGTTATGAAAACATTTCTTACAACATTTTACTAACTTTATTTTTACACAAAATATAACGTTATTTGAACATTCATTTTTAATATTCTCAAAAAAAAAAAAATAATAATAATAATAAAAAATTAAAAAATAAACACTTTTTGAAAAAATAAAAAATAAAAAAGCATATTCTAAGAACAATAAAAAAAATTCACAAGTGTTGTTTTTGTGATTATAACGTTATTTAAAGGTTGCAAAAACGTTTTTTACAGCATTCTACTATATTTTCACCCAAAATGTAACGTTATTTGAACATTTATTTTTAATATTCTAAGAACATAAAAATGTTCAGTTTCCTCGTCATGATTATAATGATATTTAATGCTTACAAAAACATTTCTTAGAAGTACAAATAACATCGTAGAATGTTGTTTTAAGAACGTTTCTCAACATTATGAGAACGTATATCAAATATTAATAAAGTTATAAGACTATTCCACAAACATTACTTTAAGAATGTTTTGCCTTAACATTTATATAACTTAAAACGTAAAAAAGTGCAATAATTCAAAGTGTTTTACATAAGAATGACTTCAAAATAGTCATAACAGATGATTGAGAAATATAATAAAAAAGTCAAAAATAAGCATTAATAACAAAAAGTTCAGAGAAAATACATTCAGAAATAATGTTTTAATAACTTAACGTCAGCAAAACATAACAGATGATTGAGAAATATAATAAAAAAGTCAAAAATAATGCATTAATAACAAAAAGTTCAGAGAAAATACATTCAGAAATAATTTTTTAATAACTTAACGTGAGCAAAACATAACAGATGATTGAGAAATATAATAAAAAAGTCAAAAATAATGCATTAATAACAAAAAGTTAAGAGAAAATACATTCAGAAATAACGTTTTAATAACTTAACGTCAGCAAAACATAACAGATGATTGAGAAATATAATAAAAAAGTCAAAAATAATGCATTAATAACAAAAAGTTAAGAGAAAATACATTCAGAAATAACATTTTAATAACTTAACGTGAGCAAAACATAACAGATGATTGAGAAATATAATAAAAAAGTCAAAAATAAGCATTAATAACAAAAAGTTCAGAGAAAATACATTCAGAAATAACGTTTTAATAACTTAACGTGAGCAAAACTTAACAGATGATTGAGAAATATAATAAAAAAGTTAAAAATAAAGCATAAAAATGAAAGTTAAGGTAAAATACATTCAGAAATAATGTTTTAATAACTTAACGTGAGCAAAACATAACAGATGATTGAGAAATATAATAAAAAAGTCAAAAATAAGCATTAATAACAAAAAGTTCAGAGAAAATACATTCAGAAATAACATTTTAATAACTTAACGTCAGCAAAACATAACAGATGATTGAGAAATATAATAAAAAAGTCAAAAATAAGCATTAATAACAAAAAGTTCAGAGAAAATACATTCAGAAATAACATTTTAATAACTTAACGTCAGCAAAACATAACAGATGATTGAGAAATATAATAAAAAAGTCAAAAATAATGCATTAATAACAAAAAGTTCAGATTAAATACATTCAGAAATAATGTTTTAATAACTTAACGTGAGCAAAACATAACAGATGATTGAGAAATATAATAAAAAAGTCAAAAATAATGCATTAATAACAAAAAGTTCAGAGAAAATACATTCAGAAATAATTTTTTAATAACTTAACA
>CM041799.1:1556918-1564418 GCA_023376895.1 Aspiorhynchus laticeps
TGTTATTGAGTTATTATTGAGCACGCGTGATGCGGTGCTGTTATTGAGTTATTATTGAGCACGCGTGATGCGGTGCTGTTATTGAGTTATTATTGAGCACACGTGATGCGGTGCTGTTATTGAGTTATTATTGAGCACACGTGATGCGGTGCTGTTATTGAGTTATTATTGAGCACACGTGATGCAGTGCTGTTATTGAGTTATTATTGAGCACGCGTGATGCGGTGCTGTTATTGAGTTATTATTGAGCACACGTGATGCGGTGCTGTTATTGAGTTATTATTGAGCACACGTGATGCGGTGCTGTTATTGAGTTATTATTGAGCACACGTGATGCAGTGCTGTTGTTATTGAGTTATTATTGAGCACGCGTGATGCGGTGCTGTTATTGAGTTATTATTGAGCACGCGTGATGCGGTGCTGTTATTGAGTTATTATTGAGCACGCGTGATGCGGTGCTGTTATTGAGTTATTATTGAGCACGCGTGATGCGGTGCTGTTATTGAGTTATTATTGAGCACGCGTGATGCGGTGCTGTTATTGAGTTATTATTGAGCACACGTGATGCGGTGCTGTTATTGAGTTATTATTGAGCACACGTGATGCAGTGCTGTTATTGAGTTATTATTGAGCACGCGTGATGCGGTGCTGTTATTGAGTTATTATTGAGCACACGTGATGCAGTGCTGTTATTGAGTTATTATTGAGCACGCGTGATGCGGTGCTGTTATTGAGTTATTATTGAGCACGCGTGATGCGGTGCTGTTATTGAGTTATTATTGAGCACGCGTGATGCGGTGCTGTTATTGAGTTATTATTGAGCACGCGTGATGCGGTGCTGTTATTGAGTTATTATTGAGCACGCGTGATGCGGTGCTGTTATTGAGTTATTATTGAGCACACGTGATGCGGTGCTGTTATTGAGTTATTATTGAGCACACGTGATGCGGTGCTGTTATTGAGTTATTATTGAGCACGTGTGATGCGGTGCTGTTATTGAGTTATTAATGAGCACACGTGATGCGGTGCTGTTATTGAGTTATTAATGAGCACACGTGATGCGGTGCTGTTATTGAGTTATTATTGAGCACACGTGATGCGGTGCTGTTGAGTTATTATTGAGAACACGTGATGCGGTGCTGTTATTGAGTTATTATTGAGCACGCGTGATGCGGTGCTGTTATTGAGTTATTATTGAGCACGCGTGATGCGGTGCTGTTATTGAGTTATTATTGAGCACGCGTGATGCGGTGCTGTTATTGAGTTATTATTGAGCACACGTGATGCGGTGCTGTTATTGAGTTATTATTGAGCACACGTGATGCGGTGCTGTTATTGAGTTATTATTGAGCACACGTGATGCGGTGCTGTTATTGAGTTATTATTGAGCACACGTGATGCGGTGCTGTTATTGAGTTATTATTGAGCACACGTGATGCGGTGCTGTTATTGAGTTATTATTGAGCACACGTGATGCGGTGCTGTTATTGAGTTATTATTGAGCACACGTGATGCGGTGCTGTTATTGAGTTATTATTGAGCACACGTGATGCGGTGCTGTTATTGAGTTATTATTGAGCACACGTGATGCGGTGCTGTTATTGAGTTATTATTGAGCACGTGTGATGCGGTGCTGTTATTGACTTATTATTGAGCACATGTGATGCAGTGCTGTTATTGAGTTATTATTGAGCACATGTGATGCAGTGCTGTTATTGAGTTATTATTGAGCACGTGATGCAGTGCTGTTATTGAGTTATTATTGAGCACATGTGATGCAGTGCTGTTATTGAGTTATTATTGAACACATGTGATGCAGTGCTGTTATTGAGTTATTATTGAGCACATGTGATGCAGTGCTGTTATTGAGTTATTATTGAGCACGTGATGCAGTGCTGTTATTGAGTTATTATTGAGCACACGTGATGCGGTGCTGTTATTGAGTTATTATTGAGCACATGTGATGCAGTGCTGTTATTGAGTTATTATTGAGCACGTGTGATGCAGTGCTGTTATTGAGTTATTATTGAGCACGTGTGATGCGGTGCTGTTATTGAGTTATTATTGAGCACACGTGATGCGGTGCTGTTATTGAGTTATTATTGAGCATGTGATGCAGTGCTGTTATTGAGTTATTATTGAGCACACGTGATGCGGTGCTGTTATTGAGTTATTATTGAGCACACGTGATGCGGTGCTGTTATTGAGTTATTATTGAGCACACGTGATGCGGTGCTGTTATTGAGTTATTAATGAGCACACGTGATGCGGTGCTGTTATTGAGTTATTATTGAGCACACGTGATGCGGTGCTGTTGAGTTATTATTGAGAACACGTGATGCGGTGCTGTTATTGAGTTATTATTGAGCACGCGTGATGCGGTGCTGTTATTGAGTTATTATTGAGCACGCGTGATGCGGTGCTGTTATTGAGTTATTATTGAGCACGCGTGATGCGGTGCTGTTATTGAGTTATTATTGAGCACGCGTGATGCGGTGCTGTTATTGAGTTATTATTGAGCACACGTGATGCGGTGCTGTTATTGAGTTATTATTGAGCACACGTGATGCGGTGCTGTTATTGAGTTATTATTGAGCACACGTGATGCGGTGCTGTTATTGAGTTATTATTGAGCACACGTGATGCGGTGCTGTTATTGAGTTATTATTGAGCACACGTGATGCGGTGCTGTTATTGAGTTATTATTGAGCACACGTGATGCGGTGCTGTTATTGAGTTATTATTGAGCACACGTGATGCGGTGCTGTTATTGAGTTATTATTGAGCACACGTGATGCGGTGCTGTTATTGAGTTATTATTGAGCACGTGTGATGCGGTGCTGTTATTGACTTATTATTGAGCACATGTGATGCAGTGCTGTTATTGAGTTATTATTGAGCACATGTGATGCAGTGCTGTTATTGAGTTATTATTGAACACATGTGATGCAGTGCTGTTATTGAGTTATTATTGAGCACATGTGATGCAGTGCTGTTATTGAGTTATTATTGAGCACGTGATGCAGTGCTGTTATTGAGTTATTATTGAGCACACGTGATGCGGTGCTGTTATTGAGTTATTATTGAGCACATGTGATGCAGTGCTGTTATTGAGTTATTATTGAGCACGTGTGATGCAGTGCTGTTATTGAGTTATTATTGAGCACGTGTGATGCGGTGCTGTTATTGAGTTATTATTGAGCACACGTGATGCGGTGCTGTTATTGAGTTATTATTGAGCATGTGATGCAGTGCTGTTATTGAGTTATTATTGAGCACACGTGATGCGGTGCTGTTATTGAGTTATTATTGAGCACACGTGATGCGGTGCTGTTATTGAGTTATTATTGAGCATGTGATGCGGTGCTGTTATTGAGTTATTATTGAGCACGCGTGATGCGGTGCTGTTATTGAGTTATTATTGAGCACGCGTGATGCGGTGCTGTTATTGAGTTATTATTGAGCACGCGTGATGCGGTGCTGTTATTGAGTTATTATTGAGCACGCGTGATGCGGTGCTGTTATTGAGTTATTATTGAGCACACGTGTAATGCGGTGCTGTTATTGAGTTATTATTGAGCACGCGTGATGCGGTGCTGTTATTGAGTTATTATTGAGCACGCGTGATGCGGTGCTGTTATTGAGTTATTATTGAGCACGCGTGATGCGGTGCTGTTATTGAGTTATTATTGAGCACACGTGATGCGGTGCTGTTATTGAGTTATTATTGAGCACGCGTGATGCGGTGCTGTTATTGAGTTATTATTGAGCACGCGTGATGCGGTGCTGTTATTGAGTTATTATTGAGCACGCGTGATGCGGTGCTGTTATTGAGTTATTATTGAGCACGCGTGATGCGGTGCTGTTATTGAGTTATTATTGAGCACACGTGATGCGGTGCTGTTATTGAGTTATTATTGAGCACGTGTGATGCGGTGCTGTTATTGAGTTATTATTGAGCACACGTGATGCGGTGCTGTTATTGAGTTATTATTGAGCACACGTGATGCGGTGCTGTTATTGAGTTATTATTGAGCACATGTGATGCAGTGCTGTTATTGAGTTATTATTGAGCACATGTGATGCGGTGCTGTTATTGAGTTATTATTGAGCACATGTGATGCAGTGCTGTTATTGAGTTATTATTGAGCACACGTGATGCGGTGCTGTTATTGAGTTATTATTGAGCACACGTGATGCGGTGCTGTTATTGAGTTATTATTGAGCACATGTGATGCGGTGCTGTTATTGAGTTATTATTGAGCACACGTGATGCGGTGCTGTTATTGAGTTATTATTGAGCACACGTGATGCGGTGCTGTTATTGAGTTATTATTGAGCACACGTGATGCAGTGCTGTTATTGAGTTATTATTGTGTTCGTGAATAACGCATGTCTTTCTCTCAGAGAAGCTGAAGAACGTTTGCGGCTCGTCTGGACGACGCATTCGAGGTTTGTGTAGATTACAGATAAAACTGAAGCTTATTCAGCGTTCCCATGTTTCTTCATCAGTTCATCTGCATGACTGTTCCAGCCATTCATGATTACAAGAAGCGCATTCATTTAATACACTGTAAAAAATGATGTGATTTTGGCAAAATATATATTTTTTCCATTACTTTAACTTATCAAATATGAATTTTCATATGTTTTTAAAAATGTTTTTTAATTAATTTTTATTTTAATTATTTTTTTTATTTAATGTTTAATTTAAAAAACTGTTTTTTTTTTTAATTTAAACCGATTTCAACTTAATTTTTTAAGTTACATATAAAGAGTTTATTTGCAAAAACATATAACTGTTTTCATTAATTTTCATAAATCACGTTTTTTATTATGTTATCATGTTTTTATTGTGTTAGTTAGCTGTATTTTTATTTTATTTTTTTAGTTATTATTAATCAAAACAACCCAACTGCAGTTTGACTGATATTAATTGGAACAAAAACATGATTTTTGAACATTTAAAAAAAAGTTATGTTTTTGCAAACGAACTCTTCATATGATTCAACTACATTTTAAAAAGTCAGTTTAATATAATTGAAAAACCTGAAATAAGCCAATTTGATTATATTTAAAAATTAAGGCAGCAACTAAACTGAAGTTTTTAAGTTGAAGTATTATTTTTATTTAATGTTTAATTAATTATTTTTTTTTAAACCAATTTCATCTTAATTTTTTAAGTTACATATGATTCAACTACATTTAAAAAGTCAGTTTAATTTAATTTAATAACCTGAAATAAGCCAATTTGATTATATTTAAAACTCAAGGCAGCAACTAAACCGAAGTGTTTAAGTATTATTTTTATTTAATGTTTAATTACATTATTATTTTATTTAAAACAATTTCAACTTAATTTAAGAAATTTGTAAAAATGTATTTTTAATTTATTTAAAAAAAATATTTAATAATTTTTTTTTTTATTTAAAACAATTTCAACTTAATTAAAAAAAAGTATTTTTAATTTATTTAAAAAAAAAAATTAATGTTTATTGTTTAATAAAAACAACTACGTTTTTTTTTTATTTAAAACAATTTCAACTTAATTTTTTAAGTTACATATGAAGAGTTTATTTACAAAAACAGATAACTCTGCTTTCATTAATTTTCATAAATCATGTTTTTATTGTGTTAGTTAGCTGTATTTTTTTTGTTATTATTATTTAATCAAAACAACCCAAATGCAGTTTGATTGATATTAATTGGAATACAGGATAAAAAAAATATATAATAAAATATATAAAAAAAATATATTTTTTTTAATTATGTTTTTGCAAATGAACTCTTAATATGATTCAACTACATTTTAAAAAGTCAGTCTAATATAATTGAAAAACCTGAAATTAGCCAATTTGACTATATTTTAAAATCAAGGCAGCAACTAAACTGAAGTGTTTAAGTTGAAATACTTGAGATAAATGCACGTTCACATAGAAGGTTTATTTTTGGTGTTTTTGCTGTTATTTGTGGGATAACAGAGTGCAGACGGATGAGAGAAATGAGCTCCTGAACTTGTTTGTAGATGTGACTGATGTCGGTGTGAAATACTGTGTTTTTCTCTCTCTAGACCTCTTCTGTTCATATCTGGGACTCTGAAGCTGCTTTACTGCTGCTGTCCAGCTACAACAAACACCAGATTTCATTAAAAGCTCTTTTTCCCTGCTGATGGTTTATGTGTTATTGCTACATCAGACACACAGTTCAGTGCGAGCGAATCAGATGATGTTAAACGCTGAAAGGAAATTGCCTGTGATGTATTTATTTATGTTCCTAAATATGACTCAATAACATGACTATAAGCTGTTTGGTGGCTGAGAGTGAGTGAAACAACCACAGAAGACATTAACACACAGCGTTTCTGCACCAGTTACAAATCTCACTAATTAAAGCATATTAAAGGGATAGTTCACTTTGAAATTAAAATGTGGTATCTATCAGCTTACCCCAAGGGCATCCAAGATGTAGGTGTCTTTTTTTCTTCAGTAGATCCAATTTTGATGTTTTTAGGTCAAACCGTTCTAGTCTGTCAGTCATATAATGGCAGGTATAGGTCACTGTCTCTATAAGAGGGAAAAAGAACATGCACAGAGAAATCCAAATTAAACAATTCCCCATCGTAACTACACATTGATGGCCTAAGACACGAAACGAGCGGTTTGTGTGAGAAAACGAACAGTATTTATATCGTTTATTACCTCTTGTACACAACCATGTCCAAGTGATCTGAGTGCACACACACATCCGGTGTGTGACGTGTGTGTGCGCGCGCTCTGGCTCACGCTGCATTCACACGGGGCGTCGGCGTCAACGCTTGACGGAGGACGTGTCTGAAGCGTGGTGCTGACGCGCCGTCATAGTTACAACAACCAATCACATACTTCTCTGGTGTTGCATGAACGGGATTGGGTATTTGCATGAGGCGATCTGATTGGCTGACGCCTCCGTTGGCGCTTGAAAAGTTGCGTCAGCACCACGCTTCAGACACGCCCTCCGTCAAGCGTTGACGCCGACGCCCCGTGTGAATGCAGCGTGAGCCAGAGCGCGCACACACACGTCACACACCGGATGTGTGCGCACACACACACACACACACACACACACGTCACACACCGGATGTGTGTGTGCACTCAGATCACTTGGACATGGTTGTGTACAAGAGGTAAAAAACAATATAAATACTGTTCGTTTTCTCACACAAACCGCTCGTTTCGTGTCTTAGGCCATCAATGTGTAGTTACGATGGGGAATTGTTTAATTTGGATTTCTCTGTGCATGTTCTTTTTCCCTCTTATAGAGACAGTGACCTATACCTGCCATTATATGACTGACAGACTAGAACGGTTTGACCTAAAAACATCAAAATTGGATCTACTGAAGAAAAAAAGACACCTACATCTTGGATGCCCTTGGGGTAAGCTGATAGATACCACATTTTAATTTCAAAGTGACCTATCCCTTTAAAGCAGAACAGAAAGTCTAAATTCATGGCATTAAACG
>CM041799.1:1569418-1576918 GCA_023376895.1 Aspiorhynchus laticeps
GCAATTGCATTATTTGAGTCCAAATAAGATGTAAAATAGCAAAAAATAAAAACATTAAAATAAAAAATAAGAAGTTTTGAACAAAAAAAATCATGCAATTTGTATTATTTGAGTCCAAATTAAATGGAAAATAGCTAAAATTAAAAACATTAAAATAAAAAAAGAAGTTTAAAAAAATAAAATAATCATGCAATTGTATTATTTGAGTCCAAATAAGGTCAAAAATAGCAATAAATTAATTTTCTGATGTCTATTTATGGTTTTGCCCTTTTTAGGGTTAAGTGTAGTAGACCGTAAGCGTATAAAGGTTTGATCTTAGGATGTTCGGGGTTCATTGAACCCAAGCTACTACATGTGTTTTATCACTGCTGTGCTGCACTACACATCTTCATCATGTTTTCTCCCAGCATGCAGTGATTGTAGAGACTCACCCTGGTTTGTAGAGATGCAGCACCACCCAGATCCCTGCTCCGGCTTTATTAACCTCCAGCACATAATCCTGACCGGAGATCTCGTTCACCTCCCCAAACACACTCTTCATCTGATGGGCTTTCCACTCCGCCAGCCTCTTCTGTCTGCCGGAGACAAACACATAACATAACATCACAACAGACATATACTCAATATCTCAAAGTCCAGTCAAAAGGGAGGGAGAGAGGGAAGGACACTCCTTTATACAATCACGTATGTTAAAGAGAAAACACTACCAAGCATTAATGGTAGAAGGCTTCGAGCTGTTGTACATTCACACGTCACTATTTGCAGGAGGCTATGGATCCAATATGTGTTTCTACACATGTGTGGTGTAAACCAGTTGTGTATTATTGTCTGTAAAACCAGCAAACAACATTCTCTTTTGCATTGAACTAATACAGAGACCTGAATCATCATTAAGAAGACACAAACTTGGGTTAACAGACCAATCAATTCTCAGTAATGATGATAAAACCAGGTTTACATGTGTCCATAGACTGATGATGACAGGACATACGCAGAAAAGTGCCTGATGATGTAGTGTTACATATATGGCAGATCAAATTTGACTAGTTTCATTTTGAATCTTTTGTAAGGAGTTATGTATGCTCTATGAATGACTTTGAAGTGAATAAGACGATGAGTCAGATTTTTAGATGTTAAAGGGATAGTTCACTTTGAAATTAAAATGTGGTATCTATCAGCTTACCCCAAGGGCATCCAAGATGTAGGTGTCTTTTTTTCTTCAGTAGATCCAATTTTGATGTTTTTAGGTCAAACCGTTCTAGTCTGTCAGTCATATAATGGTAGGTATAGGTCACTGTCTCTATAAGAGGGAAAAAGAACATGCACAGAGAAATCCAAATTAAACAATTCACCATCGTAACTACACATTGATGGCCTAAGACACGAAACGAGCGGTTTGTGTGAGCGAGCGGGCGTGTCTGAAGCGTGGTGCTGACGCAACTTTTCAAGCGCCAACGGAGGCGTCAGCCAATCAGATCGCCTCATGCAAATACCCAATCCCGTTCATGCAACACCAGAGAAGTATGTGATTGGTTGTTGTAACTATGACGGCGCTTCAGACACGCCCTCCGTCAAGCGTTGACGCCGACGCCCCGTGTGAATGCAGCGTGAGCCAGAGCGCGCGCACACACACGTCACACACCGGATGTGTGTGTGCACTCAGATCACTTGGACATGGTTGTGTACGATATAACGATATAAATACTGTTGGTTTTCTCACACAAACCGCTCGTTTCGTGTCTTAGGCCATCAATGTGTAGTTACGATGGGGAATTGTTTAATTTGGATTTCTCTGTGCGTGTTCTTTTTCCCTCTTATAGAGACAGTGACCTATACCTGCCATTATATGACTGTCAGACTAGAACGGTTTGACCTAAAAATATCAAAATTGGATCTACTGAAGAAAAAAAGACACCTACATCTTGGATGCCCTTGGGGTAAGCTGATAGATACCACATTTTAATTATAATGCACAATGAAAAAATGTGTAGTTAAAAATGGAGTTATCTGTTTTTGCAAATGAACTCTTCATATATATATATATATATATATACCACCATTTTTTTTCATATTTAGCTTTGGATTTTCAAACTTGAATCTAATAATCTCGTCTTTAAAGTTCAAGTCAAGTCTCAAGTCTTTAAATGGAGAAGTCAAGTCTCAAGTCTTTAATGCGGAGTCTAAGTCAAGTCTCAAGTCTTTAAAGCGGAGTCTAAGTCAAGTCTTTAAAGCGGAGTCTAAGTCAAGTCTCAAGTCTTTAAAGTGGAGTCTAAGTCAAGTCTTTAAAGCGGAGCCTAAGTCAAGTCTCCAGTCTTTAAAGCAGAGACTAAGTCAAGTCTCAAGTCTTTAAAGCGGAGTCTAAGTCAAGTCTCAAGTCTTTAAAGTGGAGTCTAAGTCAAGTCTCAAGTCTTTAAAGTGGAGTCTAAGTCAAGTCTCAAGTCTTTAAAGCGGAGTCTAAGTCAAGTCTCAAGCCTTTAAAGTGGAGTCTAAGTCAAGTCTCAAGTCTTTAAAGCGGAGTCTAAGTCAAGTCTTTAAAGCAGAGTCTAAGTCAAGTCTCAAGTCTTTAAAGTGGAGTCTAAGTCAAGTCTTTAAAGCGGAGTCTAAGTCAAGTCTTTAAAGCGGAGTCTAAGTCAAGTCTCAAGTCTTTAAAGTGGAGTCTAAGTCAAGTCTTTAAAGCGGAGTCTAAGTCAAGTCTCAAGTCTTTAAAGTGGAGTCTAAGTCAAGTCTCAAGTCTTTAAAGTGGAGTCTAAGTCAAGTCTCAAGTCTTTAATGCGGAGTCTAAGTCAAGTCTCAAGTCTTTAAAGCGGAGTCTAAGTCAAGTCTTTAAAGCGGAGTCTAAGTCAAGTCTCAAGTCTTTAAAGTGGAGTCTAAGTCAAGTCTTTAAAGCGGAGCCTAAGTCAAGTCTCCAGTCTTTAAAGCAGAGACTAAGTCAAGTCTCAAGTCTTTAAAGCGGAGTCCAAGTCACGTCTCAAGTCTTTAAAGCAGAGTCTAAGTCAAGTCTCAAGTCTTTAAAGCGGAGTCCAAGTCAAGTCTTTAAAGCGGAGTCCAAGTCAAGTCTTTAAAGCGGAGTCTAAGTCAAGTCTCAAGTCTTTAAAGCGGAGTCCAAGTCAAGTCTCAAGTCTCTGAGGTCAAGTCTAAGTCAAGTCTTAAGACTCTGAGGTCAAGTCTAAGTCAAGTCTCAAGTCTTTAAAGTGGAGTCCAAGTCAAGTCTCAAGTCTTTGAGGTCAAGTCTAAGTCAAGTCTCTGAGGTCCAAGTTTAAGTCAAGTCTCAAGTCTTTAAAGCGGAGTCTAAGTCAAGTCTCAAGTCTTTAAAGTGGAGTCCAATTCTTAAGTCTCTGAGGTCAAGTCTAAGTCAAGTCTTAAGTCTCTGAGGTCAAGTCTAAGTCAAGTCTTAAGTCTTTATTTATGCGACTCGAGTCCAAGTCGTTTCCGTCTCTGTCGGTGACTGACCCACAGACTGCGTCTGATGAAGCTCCTCCTCTTCCTCCTCCGCCGGGGCTTCTTTGGGAGGAAGGATGCCCTTCTTCCTGAGGATGTCGTTCCACTCGGTGTCTGCGTTCGGATCCTGCATCAGAACCCAAAGACATCATCAAACACACCGATCACCTACCAAAGTACTGAAACGAGGCTTTATGAATCATATTACAGTCACTGCTCAATCAGTTATTTAAATCAAGATCCTCTGAGAACTATTATAGTTTTTTATTACTGCTGTCAAACTATTAATCACATCCAAAATAAAAGTTTTTGTTTACATAATATATGTGTGTACTGTATATTTATTATGCATATATAAATACACACACATGCATGTATATATTTAAGAAAAATATGTTATATTTGTATATTAAATATATTTAAATACATGTAAATATTTTCAAAATATATACTGTATGTGTGTGTATTTATATATGTATATATAATAAATATACACAGTACACACATACATTATGTAAACAAAAACTTTTATTTTGGATGCGAGTAATTTTTATTAATATTTTGAATTAGTTCTTGTTTTTATATTTAGCATTTTCAATTTAATTTTAGTAAGTTTTAGTCATTTTGTTGGAAGCTTGTTCCCACGTCATAAAATAATAATAATAAAAATAATAATTGCAATTTTTATTTCTAGGAATTGCGAAATAAAAACTGCCAGATATAAACTCATATTTTCTGAGAAGAAAACATTATTATTTAGTTACAAAATGATTATTATTTCAATTCCGTGGCAGAAACAGGGTTTAAAAAGTTGTTGTGTGTTATTATTATTATTTTTAATACATCTATATAGTTAAGAAATATTAATTTCAGATGTAGTTTTATTTATTTTAATACTTAAAGTTAAAATTAAAACAAAAATGAGATATTCTGCTTCGGCAACTAGCTAAAGTAAGTTTATTTTTCATATTTCATCACCTAAAAAATAATATTTTTGTTTATATTTTTAGTTATGTTTAATAACACACACTAACACTAACTAATAAAACCATAAACATTTATATTTCGTATATAAACACTGATTTACATGCCTGGAAATGATATTTCCCTTGATATTAGCTCTTTCATTCATAACTACAGTAAATACCAGCCTAAGAAAACATAAATAATCTCATATTCTACAGTTTTCAGGTTATAAATATAGATCAGATACTACAGAAGAGACTAATATAGACTGAACGATCTTCACTTAACTATCATCATCATCTCGTTGAACACAAATCAACGAACAGCTCCAATATAACGAGAATTAATCTATAATATATCAATATTAAAAGACACAAACCTGCATATCTGAGCTGTTTGTGAAGCACACCGCACCGGAAACACAAGGAGCGCCGCTCACCGTAACGACAAATAACAAAAACACCCAGCTTTTTATCAATAAACCGGCTGAGAAATCGGAGTAAATGCGTTAGAGTCACGATAAAGCTGTATGATTACATGAGATGATTAAAGCGAGCATTTAAAGTCGAGAAGCGCGTGGGATGATTATTAGCGTTGCACCGGTTTCCGGCGTGTTTCTGAATGTCCATATATGGTGTTGTAGCGTGAGCCCAGACGTGCTGTCAATCAAATGACGCAGTAGGCGTGACAGACTGACGCTCGTTTAGTAAACAAAAATAAAACTCCATATAAGCTACATAAGAAGAAGTGTGCTCAATGTAAAGCAAATTTTGCACATTTTATAAATGACTTTAAATTATATGGAAGTATCTTGGAACAAACAAAACACAAAAACGCTTTGAAACGCATTGAAACGCATTGAAAAGCATTAAAATTATGTAATTTTCTTCCTTTATTTATGTTTAATAAATCTCTCTCTGGCTGCTAATGTTAATTTGATTATGTGAATATGTAATACCTTTTGTTCTTGTGGAATTGAATCAATAAAGCATTAAAAAAAATATAAATTAATAAATAAAAATTGATTTTTTAACCAAAAAAGTTTATTATTAATGGTCAACGATAGCTTATTAACCATAAGCCTGTCTCTGAAATCATAATGAAGGAATATATCAACAATTCTGAACAAATCAAATCTCCATAAACATAAGAATTTTAAAATATTAATAGAAGAGAACCAAAGGAGAAAGAATATATAGATCATAGAACTTCTGGCAATATTAAAAACAAACATTCTTTAACGTTATGTCGTCAAAACGTACTTTTTCTGCAGTTATAGCTCGTGTAATATTTTTTAAATCAACATTCAGAAGTAACTTTATCATAATGTTTACAAAATGCTGAAATGTAATGTTCCATAAATGTTTATATAACCAAGAAAAAATAAAAATACATTTTTAAATCTGGATGTTTTGAACATTCTGAAATCATTTCTTCATAACTTAACGCAAAACATTACCAAAATGTTCTGAGAGCATATTCATATTTATATTTATGAGAGCTTTATATTATATTAATCAGCAAATAACCTGTCAGGATGATTTATGGATGCATTTGAGTAATTCACAGTTACTTTTATTGCTTTGTTATGTCTTATTGCTCAGATCTAATTATTGTTTCTTAATTTATTATATTTTAAAACTTATTTAAATGTAAAAACTGCATTGATATAATTTATTTGTAATTATTTAAATGTTCTATCTCTCGTGTTATATGTATATAGTGACCTATTTCTGTTTTAAAAGCAGGTATTTTAAGAAATTATGTTATTATATATAAATTAAGTGAATTTATAATTTATCTATATTTTAAATTTAACTAAAACATATTTTCTCTGAGTTGCATTTCAGTGTTTTTATTATTTTTTTTAATACAAAATACCAAATAATACTAGAATAATTGTGTATAAATACAATCGTGGACATTTAGTTGAATACATTATAATTATTCTTATAAATATACTAATTTTAGGTGCGTTATCAATCACTGTAACGCCCCGCCCCGCCCATCTCTCTAAAGCCCCGCCCCCATTAACAGACCGCGCGAATGATTGACAGGCAGAGACGTCTTCTGATTGGACAAGCGGCTGTCACTCACACAGACAGGTGCGATTCTCGGTAGCGAAATTTTATTTGCGATATTAAAATCTACTTTCCGCAGCTCGAATACAACGGTAGGCTTTTATTTCACCTCAGCACATGTAAAATTACTTTTCAAAAAAATCAGTGATTTAAAAAAAAAAGCGTCGGTTGATTCAGTCAGCGAAATTCCCGCCGATGGAAAGAAGCGCGGTTATTCGTGAGGTAAACCGCACGCGGTGGAATTAACGTTAAACTTCCCGCGAGCAGGAAAGGCTGGAAAAAGCGGAAATAAACAGTCGCCGAAAGAGGAACTGCAGCTATGGGCGGAATAGGAGACTAGTGCGTACTAGAAACAACAAGACTCCGAGACAGCGAGGATGTGGATCACTCCTGAAGAAGTCGCGCTGAAAAACGCGCTCAAGCTTTGGGTAACGGACAGATCCAACGATTACTTCCTTCTGCAGCACCGACGAGGACATGGAGACACCGGGGGGAAGATCACAGGTGAGTCCCTACATCACATTCCCACGAAGCCCGGATCCGCTCTGAGGTAAATCTGTCAGATCTGAAGTCAATCCTGGTGTCTTCTGTGTCTCTGCTGGGAGTTTCGATCACAACAAACACTCAGAAGAGCTTCTGTGGCTCTCAGATCAGCAGATGAAGGGTTCAAGAACAAAACAAGGCTGTAAACATCCCTCTCTTCTCAAAATAACAGATAACGTTACTCGTTTATTTGTTCCTACAAACGCTCTTTATTATGACTGGAGCTGAAGTGTGTTTTACTGGAGTTTGTGGTCACCTATACCTTGTTAAAATCAGATAATTAGGCTCAAAGATCATCTCGATGCTTACAGATATTAAACACTGACGCTTTGCTCTTTCTGATGTTTAATATGAGTGTATTGTTATGTTTTGATGATCTGAGGCGTTTATCTTATAGTCTATAAAGTCAGTGTTAGTTACACTGAACTGATTGTGTGTTTATAAGCTGAACCAATCACTTCATGAAGCTGAG
>CM041799.1:1579418-1584418 GCA_023376895.1 Aspiorhynchus laticeps
TTCTTTATCGTTCTGCAGACGTTTTCTTCTTTTGTTTTTTTATCCGCCATCTCTATCTTTCTGTCGCTCTGTTCACTGAACGCTCTCTCCTCCACATCATGAGTAGACACGCCCCTTACGCTCATATTTATGCGAGCTTTATATTATATTCGTCATAGCCTGTCAGGGAGTGCATTGTAAATCAATCAATAGTAATTCACAGTTACTTTTTTTTTGCTTTATGTCTTATTGCTCAGATCTAATGCAAGTTGCTTTATTGTTTCTTCATTTATTTATTTTTTAAAACTTATTTAAATGTAAAAACTGTATTGATGTAATTTATTTTTACTTATTTAAATGTTCTATGTTCCACGCTCGGTGGCTACATTGCGTCATCGAGACACCGTTTTAGCCCCGCCCCAAAAAATCCTGAACTAGAATTGGTGAAAAACTGTTTAACGGTTTAACTCCACAATTCAGTACTACATAGTTCAGTCTTTGTAATGTGTTTCAGCAATACATTTATAACATGTATAATGTGTTTAGAAAGAATTCTCTTTACACAGACTTTAAATCATAAAAATATATAATGTATTAACCTGTTAACATGCACCAGGACGCAGGCGCACTGAAAGCTTTTTTTTTGCTCTTTGTTTGCACATGTCATTGTTTTCAAACAGATAAAGTAAAACAGGACAAAATGAATCTTGACAAACTATATATCATTTTGAAGGTCTAAGCCTCTAGCATCGACGACAGATCGCTGTTTTTCGATAGAAAGCTTATACGGAATGTATTTGCTAAATTTGTGTAAGCAGTACACATCAAAACATGTATAGAAAACCGCAGCACATACCATATTCATCCTGATAACGGCTCTCAAATGTATCCAATGCTGTAAATCCTGGTTTCATTTGAAAGATAAGGGTCCAGTGAACAACATTCCATCGAGCACTTTTAGTCCAAAGAAACAACAACGCTGTAATTTAGATCGTTAATCCTTTGTTTACGTCTCATCTCTTGAGAGAGTTATTGTTTGTGTCCGTTATGGAACAAATTATGCTCAAAAACAGCGTCTTGGTGGTAAAAAAAAACAGCACGATTTTGTAGCAGACAATGTCCCAAACAGAATGAAATCATCCAAAAATAAAAAAGTCAAAGATACACGGAAGATTGATTATTTGAATTCTGGCGCTCCCTCGCGACGGCGCGTGACGCACGCTGTGACGCACCTGTCATCTGATGGGGCGTAACTTAACGATCTTTTAGCACAATAAGAGAAAAAGAAAAAACATTTCTTTTTTTTCTTCTTCAGCAGTTTTATATATGTTTGCGTGTTTTGTGGGGAATTGCCTGTATCTGTGTGATTAACATCTCTATGACTGATAATCAGCAGGTAATTACTGACTGTTCACAGATATCAGTGTGAATGCAGTCTATATAAAAGGCCATTATAATGTGAATATTGACTATATTGGGCGGCCATCAGTATGATTAGCATCTGTATGAATGATCTTCAGCATGTGATTACTAATGTATGAGCAGGAGAGCATCTGTTTGTCAGGAAATCAGTATGTAATTAAGTTATTTTTTTTTATTATTATTGTTTTTTTTTTTCATCACTCAAATTATTATTATTGTATTTTTCTAGTGCTCAAATAAATCACTTATACGATTTCTAAGATTCTGTCTACTGTTTTATAATTGAAAAACTGCAGTGGCATGTATAAAGACTAAATAGTGTGTAGTAGAACTCTTCAATAATTTGGTAAATATTTTTCCTCAATATTTGGGGGGGGGGGGGGGGGCTAGAAAAATGGCTGCATGAATCTCATTTTTCATGGTATCTTCTTCAGATTTGAAATATAAGCTTCAGTGTGGTGATAAAAATTCAGTGTGGTACAATTTTTATCAAGGCACTTCAGTGTCTATAACTTTTTATATTTTTGAGCATTATCAACTTTGGATGATGGATAGTAAAGGCCAAAGGGTCTTCTTTCCAAAGACACCACAATTGTGTGTGTGGCACACTGAAGTCAGGAACTGTTACCATTTTAAGTTAGTTAGTCATTTTCAGCTGTTATTCCCAATATGGGGGGTGCAGGTTAACAGGTTAGAAAGAATTCTCTTTACACAGACTTTAAATCATAAAAATATATAATGTATTAAAAGTTAAAAAAAAAAGTTTCCAGATTCTATTTCTTTTTTATTAAGCAGAATCATCTGAGATAAAGCCAACACTGAATTAAAAAGCTATGAACTCTTCTGAGCAATAAATGATGTGTTTCTGTCTCATTTGAGCTCAGTACGGTGTGTGTTCAGTCTGATCTGCTGTTGTTATTCCTCACAAGAGCTTCTACTTCTCTATCAGCTGGAGGAGATGCTTAATTAAGCCCCTTTCACACTGCACGTTGGTCCCGGAAAATTGCCAGAAAATTGCCGGAGTGCCTTCTGTGTGAACGCAAACACGTCCCGGGATTAATTCCGGGATTGAACCCGGGTTGGGACCTAGTAACATTGCCGGGTTCAGTCCCAGAACGAGCGCTGTGTGAACAAAAGCCGGATCAATGCCGTAAAGGGTGCGTCGTAGTGATGACGCACTTTATCGTTCGACTGTTTTACCGGGTGTTTTGAAGGCAGATCAACGTTCACACGACGAAAAATGTGTAAACTGGAATGAAGCAGCGATCAGGGAGCTCCTCACTATCAGCGCTGAAGCTGAAATCATTCTCCAGTTTAGTGAAATGGTGAGCGCGCATTATACACGTCACATGAAAGGTCACGTGTCTTTACGGGTTGTGTGTGAATGCACGCACAGATTCCGGAAAATCACTGGCAGTGTGAATGCAGCAAATCTGACGATCCGGGAACAAATGCCGGAACACATTACCCGTGTGTTTTCCGTAATCTCTGTGTGAAAGGGGCTTTAGTGTGATCTGCATTAGATTAGAGAGATGAGGGGGTCTGTGATGAACGTTACGAGTCTTCTTCATTCGCTCTGGAACAGCTGCTGTCATTGATAGCACTGAACTGCTTTTGCTTTTCTTTTCTTTCCTTTCATCTCAAGGAGGACACTGTTTATTTTCTCAAAAATATTCAATATGTTATTTAAAATCGAGTTGTTACTGTGCGTTCACACCGCCGCCGGCGAGAGCGTCAAAATCCGCTCTGGCCGAATTTTAGAAAGATTCATTGACGCTCTGACGATCGAACGCTTGTCTTGTATTTAAAGCAGCCGAAAGGGAAACAAGCATGTTGATCTTGTGCAGACTGATCACAAGTAGGGTATAAGTTAACCTCATTAAATATTTTAATTGTGAAAGTAAGAAATTGATCAATGGAAAGAGCTTTATAGTTACAACAATTATAGCTAACGAAATAAACCAATAAATGCCATTTGTGTGGTGTTTTTTGTTGGTTAAGTGCTAGTCTAATTTCAACATGTAGTTTACTAGCCTAGGTCTTTAATTAACATTAACGTTAATTTGTGCGCAGCCTACATTCCAAACTGTCCTGGTTGAAGTGTCTTAATGTAATTGATCAACTATGTTGTTTTGAGGAAATTAATAGCATTCCCGCTGAAAAAAACAAAGCGTTCTTGCGCTAAAATGCTTGGGAACTAATGTGGTCGTAACCAAAGTTTACAGAGCTGCGTTCTCTGGAACCCTCTCTAGGGGTGCAACGGATCGTAGATGATCCGTGATCCGTACGGACCAGTCCCCACGGTTCGGCACGCATGTGATTCGCGGATCAACTGATAAGTTTAACAGAGTGAAAGTTTATCATTTGCACGCGCTCCGTTTCTGCGCTCAGCCGCTGCCGCTCACACTGATGCGCGCACACGCAGAGAGAGCGCGTGAGAAAGAGAGGCGTGATTTAGATACCGCGTTTCAGACAACGCCTCAACGGATGGATACATACACACACACACACACACACACACACACACACACACACACACACACACTGAAGCGCGCACACGCAGAGAGAGAGAGAGAAAGAGAGGCGTGATTTAGATACCGCGTTTCAGGCAACGCCTCAACGGATGGATACATACACACACACACACACACACACACACACTGAAGCGCGCACACGCAGAGAGAGAGTGAGAAAGAGAGGCGTGATTTAGATACCGCGTTTCAGGCAACGCCTCAACGGATGGATACATACACACACACACACACACACACACACACACACACACACACACACACACACACACACACACACTGAAGCGCGCACACGCAGAGAGAGAGAGAGAAAGAGAGGCGTGATTTAGATACCGCGTTTCAGACAACGCCTCAACGGATGGATACATACACACACACAAAGTTATGTTAAAATACCCGTTTTGGCAAGTATTCTGGTAAACACAGTCAGTTATGTCTTAAGTTAAGGTATACAGCGGAGAAAGAAACCGGATGTGTGTCAGTATTTGGTCCGTGCGTTTAGTCTTAAAGAGACAGCAGCCTATAACACCTGCTTCTGTCTGCTAATCATCTGTATTTAACTTATGCAGTAAGCATTATTGTGTTTTACACTTAATTTTTACATTTCTGCACCTGAATACTACTGTTACTGTCTTTATTTATAATTTTATGTTGTAGGCTGGAAATATATCTATTGGTTGAAAATCTAATAAATTTGTGTAATTGTTCTTGGTTTATTACTGACTTTAGTAGTAAAGCAACTTTTTTTTGCTGATCCGAAAAATGATCCGATCCGTGACTCAAAATCCGAACCGTGATCCGAACCGTGAGTTTTGTGATCCGTTGCACCACTACTCCTCTCAAGCGGAGGACTTCTACATTCTGATTGGTTGCCGCCGAACCGCGTCATAGCTCATTACCATAAAGTTGACTTGATTTCAACTCTCCTCGACGCTCTCACCGCCCAAAACGCATCATGTGACTCTCATCACCTCCTGCTTTTGGTGGTTATCAGTGTATTACAAAGATACAGATTTCAGTACTTTAATAGGTTGCTATATTAACATTATATCAGTTAATTAAATTACG
>CM041799.1:1586918-1596918 GCA_023376895.1 Aspiorhynchus laticeps
TTTTCTTAAATTACTGTTTTGTTTTATTTTTATGGATTCCATTTTAATGGTTTAATTATATTTTAATAATCAAAAAGCATGTCTAATTGATTGTATTCAAAACATTTTTACAATTTATATATATTTATTAAAAAAAATTCTTACCTTAATAGTGCCCTAAGAAATTATTATTATCATTTAAAAAAAAAAAATCCCATATTGTATTGCTTTTTTTTCCTCCCAAATTATTATTTTTTCCCCTTTTAATATTTCTGGATTCTGTTTTTCATTTAATATTTTTTCTAGAATCAATATTAATGGTTAAGTTATCAGAAAGCATGTCTGATTAATTAAAGTCATTACATTTTTGCAATTACAAAAATCATATCTAATCAATTGCATAAACTTTTTTTTTTTTTTTTTTTTTTAATTATTATATGTTAATAGGGCCCTATGAAATGTTTTATTTTTTCAGAAATGATGTGTTGTCAGTTTAAATGTTTTGATAATATTATAAGTTCATTATCAAAATGCTGGCAATCAAATGAAGGCATAAAACATGAAGTTATCATCTGTGTGTGCTTGCAGGAGCCACGATAGAGGAGGTGCAGAAACACTGGAAATGGCTGGATCAGAACCTGCTGCCGTACATGGCTGTGTTTGAGAATAAAGAAGACGCTGCCAGTTTTGTACAGGGCAAAGTGAAGGTACGGCCTCCCTAGAGACTCACACAAACATGACGTTCAGCTCAGACTCTAAATCTCTCTGTGTTTTTGATGTAGGGTTTAATCGCGGAGGAGGTTTTGTGCGGCCAGGCTGCTCGGGAGGATGATCCGGCACGCTTCCGGGAAGATCTGGCACGGTTCGAGCAGCGCTTCGGCCTCCCTCAGCGAGAGAAACTGGTGACGCATTACTCCTGCTGCTGCTGGAAGGGTCGAGTACCGCGCCAGGGCTCACTGTACCTCACCACCAACCACATCGCCTTCTACTCCTTCCTCCTGGGCAAAGAGGGTGAGACATCAAATCAGTAGGGATGCACCGAAAATAAGATAAAAGACCGGATAAACTGTACCGAACAATGACGTGATCAAATAGAGGCGTGCACTAGGGGTGTGCGATATTGAAAAAAAAATTATATCTCGATATATATATATATTTTTTCGATAACGATAATTACATGATATTTTGATTCAAGAAGGGGTCTCAAAAATGGCCAAAAATACTATTTTAGTAACTTATTAATTTTAAGTTAAATTGTGCATTGTTGATGCTAGAATGTTAAAAAATGTTAAGTAAATATTTTTAAATTGTAGTTTTGTAATTGTAATGTCTGTTTTGGGTTCTGTTTCATGTTCATGTTTTCATGTCTTTTATTTTGAAGTTTAGTTATGGTTCCTGTTTGTGTCATGCTTCCCTTTCCCTCATGTCTCCTTGCTATTGGTTCCCTTGTTCTTTGTGTCACGTTCTGATTGGTTCTCTTGTTCACCGTGTCATGTTCTCATTGGTTGATTCTTGTCATGTGTCCTCCTTGTTTGCTATAAGTAGCCACATCCTTGCCTTTGTCTCTTGTCGTGTATTAATGTTGTAACTAGGGATGGGTATCGTTAAGGTTTTAACGGTATTACTACTCTTATCGATACTGCTTATCGGTCCGGTACTTTAACGGTATTCTTATCGGTACTTTTTGTTATACTGTGTATATATATATATATATATATATATATATATATATATATATATATATATATATATATATATATATATATATATATATATATATATATATATATATATATAATAACAAATTAGGAGCTGAATTAACATTACTTTATATTCTGAAATGTAAAATAAATATTTAATTAAATGAATATAAAACATCAATTTGTAAATGCACCAGTGTGCAGGCATTTTTAGTGTTTTATATACATAAGATACAGTAAGAATATTAACAAAGAAACAAAGTAAAAACAAACTGACAAATACAATAAAACAAATACACAAATTAAATGAAATAAACAGTGCTTTAATTTTTCCATGAAGGTCTACTAACATTACTGTTCAGGCAAGTAATAGCTACAAAAGAAATCTAAAAGTAATCAAATGTAAATGAACACTGCATAGTTTTCACTGTATGCATTGATAGATTAATGATTATTAAAGCTATAACGTTATTCAGATTAAGAGCTGTGGGGGATTTTCTCTTTGCATTTTGTTCTTTGATTAACATTGAAGCGTCAGTCTGTCACTTTAAGGCAATATATTGACACACATCGGATTTTCAACGAACAGTTCTGGTCCACTTAAGACAAACTGTTTAAGTGAATACTCTCGTGGCTGGCCATTGTGACATATTTTTGTGTGTATTTGATCGTTTGGACGCGCCCGAAGCTCAAAGTGTAATTTGCCTGTCCGTTTTGGAGCGCTGCGCGCGCGCGCACACACACACACACACACACACACACATTTCAGCCTGGGGAGCAGCGTCTCTTGTGCGGATTGTGCTTTCAACGTTTTATTATCAAACATGTCCCGCAATTTAGCAACAGTAAAGACGGCATTTTACAACAATCAGCGATTGAGCTGATTCAGACGTTAAGTGTTGGTTAGGGAGGAACGAATGCGCGCCGCTGTGAAGGGATGGAAGTTGTGCTAGAAGAAACACGGCTATAATCCTTAGAAGCCAAAATCGAAAATAAATAAATAAACTTAGCTTAATATAACAGCCACAGGCATAAAGTGCATATTTTTTAATAGTTAGTTCTCTATTCTATCATAATTAATCAGGGCTTTCGTGTTGCGCGTGCTGAAGCTCCTCTGCGTGAGCGCGATCTTGCTTCTGAATTACGAATAGCAAAAATGCATAATAGACAAATGTTTGAATATTATTGCATATAAAACAGCTGGCAACTCTGGTGAGAGAGAATTTGCAAGATAATGTGCATATATAGCAACAATAAATGTATGTGTGTTTTCATAATTTCTCCAGTACCGACAGCAGAACCGATAACGTCAGAGCTTATCGATACTCCGGTCTTTCATAATTTAGCCCCGAGACCGATTAAATACCGAGTTTCGGTACCCATCCCTAGTTGTAACCTGCTGTCGGTGAGTCTAGCTTGTTTGTCCGTCCATGCCAAGTCTGTCTCTAGTCAAGTCTGTTTCAAGTCTGTCTTTGTTTGGACTTTGTAAATAAACTGCACTCATTACAGAATACACGACAAGAGACAAAGGCAACGACGTGACTACTTATAGCAAACAAGGAGGACACATGACAAGAATCAACCAATGAGAACATGACACGGTGAACAAGAGAACCAATCAGAACGTGACACAAAGAACAAGGGAACCAATAGCAAGGAGACATGAGGGAAAGGGAAGCATGACACAAACAGGAACCATAACTAAACTTCAAAATAAAAGACATGAAAACATGAACATGAAACAGAACCCAAAACAGACATTACAGTAATTGATTTTTTTCTTTGAAAAGCAAGACAAAACAGGAAAAAGCACATTTTGGTTATTTAATCTATGCAATGGTGAAAAAAATTGGGAAAAACTTGAAAAACCGTGTTCAGGAATTTTAATCAAGAATTTTAATTCCGGTGCATCTCTAGAAATAATGAATGAAATGCTCTGATTTGACCTCTTCTGGCGTCTTTGTGTGTAACTCACGCGTGATGTTTGTGCGCTCAGTGAAGCTGTTAGTCCCGTGGGCTGAAGTGACGCGGCTGGAACGTGTGTCGGTGGGTTTGCTGACGGACGTGATCCGTGTTCACACCAGACGGAAACAGAGGGATTTCTCCATGTTTCTGAACGTGGACGAGGTGATGAGGGTCATGTGTCAGCTGGCTGATATCGCCCTCCGCAGGCTGCTGGACAGCGGTGGACTCACGCTCGACCAGTCGCTGCTGGAGTCCACCAACATCACCAAGAGGTGAACGTCTGCTTCATATCCACATCTGCAATAACATCTGCATCTGCTTCATATCCACATCTGCTTCATATCCACATCTGCAATAACATCTGCATCTGCTTCATATCCACATCTGCTTCACATCTGCATCTGCTTCATATCCACATCTGCAATAACATCTGCATCTGCTTCATATCCACATCTGCAATAACATCTGCATCTGCTTCATATCCACATCTGCAATCACATTTATATCTGCAATAACATCCACATCTGCTTCACATCTGCAATAACTACATCTGCTTCATATCCACATCTCCAATAACATCTACATAAGTTACATCTGCAATAACATCTACATGAGCAATCATATCTAAATCACATCTATATCCACAAACACGTTTACATCTGTGTCACGTCTAGATCAGGGCCTGTATTCACAAAACATCTTCAGGCTAAAAGTAGCTCATAACTCGCCGATTTAGGAGAAAATCTAAAAAATAATGAGCGTGTCAGTCCTAAATGTTTACTCTAAGAGTATTTCACAAAGTGTTTTAGCTCTAAATCTAGCTCCTAAATCTGTGAAAGGTTAGGAGTCATGAAGAGGACTCCATAAATGTATCATAAATATATCAATAAGGACAAAAAGCACCATAAATGTATCATAAATATATTAATAAGGACAAAAAACACCATAAATGTATCAATAAGGACAAAAAACACCATAAATGTATCAATAAGGACAAAAAACACCATAAATGTATCAATAAGGACAAAAAAACGCCATAAATGTATCAATAAGGACAAAAAACGCCATAAATGTATCAATAAGGACAAAAAGCGCCATAAATGTATCAATAAGGACAAAAAACACCATAAATGTATCAATAAGGACAAAAAACACCATAAATGTATCAGTAAGGACAAAAAAACACCATAAATGTATCAATAAGGACAAAAAACACCATAAATGTATCAGTAAGGACAAAAAACACCATAAATGTATCAGTAAGGACAAAAAACACCATAAATGTATCAATAAGGACAAAAAAACACCATTAATGTATCAATAAGGACAAAAAAAACACCATTAATGTATCAATAAGGACAAAAAAACACCATTAATGTATCAATAAGGACAAAAAAAACACCATAAATGTATCAATAAGGACAAAAAAACACCATAAATGTATCAATAAGGACAAAAAAAACACCATAAATGTATCAATAAGGACAAAAAAAACACCATAAATGTATCAATAAGGACAAAAAAACGCCATAAATGTATCAATAAGGACAAAAAACGCCATTAATGTATCAATAAGGACAAAAAGCGCCACAAACTATCCTAAAATAGCTGTTTCCGGCAATCTGCCTCGTAACGTGAACATTTTAGAAACATTTGATGATAATGAGCTTTTAAAAGGTATCACCTTTGGTTTTGGAGGTTATTCCAACTCCAGATTCTCCTTTGATTATATCCTTGTTTTCATTATGCCGAGTTCACACTGCACGATTTTCAAACTCGTCGGATCGCCGTTGTTTTCACACTGCAGGACTATCTGGGGTAGGATTCAGCCGCTGCTGTGTTCACATTGCACGATGGATCCGCGACAGGGGGTTTCACGTCGCACGATTTCACAATAATCGCCGACAACTCTGTCTGATCCGCAAATACAGCCAAACGCACGAGAAGTGATAAGGTAATAACACAAGATCACGCTGATCTCCCCGAACACACAATAATTAATAAAGATGACTTAACAAACATACTTCTGCTGTGAAATTATGTACACAAATCTAGCCTACTTGAAAGTGAAACCAACGTGTTGTGCATTTTATAATGAGTTTATTTCTAATAGCCTATAAAAGCCCTCAAAGTGATGAAAAAGAAAAATGCAATAAATCTTTTGTCCTTTATAGAAGAATATTATTTACAGGAAAAACCCTAGCCTCTTCTTCATCTTCATGTAGCCTACCTGTTCTGTGTATTCTAATGCTCACTTTGTAAAAAAAATAAATACCTCCTCGAACTTCCCTCTGCGCTGTATCGTGCTCTCTCATTGGCTGTAGGTCATCGCCGATGTATGTTTCAGTCAGAACCGGTCAGAACTCGGCGACACACCGGCGATTCCCTCAGATCGCGTCTTTGATAATTCACACTGCGTGATTGTCACGCGCGGGAACGAGCGCCGATTTGCCTCCGATCTCGGGCATTTGTCGGCGATTTATCAAAACCTGTCGGAGTGAAAAATCGTGCAGCGTGAACTCGGCATTAACCAGCTGAGCAAGAAGTAACATGTTCTTGAGTCCAGTTTGGTTTTCTTCTTTGTTTACATGTCTCACTATCAACCGTGATTATTCCACACTGTTAATTAAAAGGCTGTTTATATGCATATTCACTAATTATGAGAAGCACACATATAAGAGGCTGAAACTTAGCTGAAGATATATTTGTTTAATTAGTGACACTTAGCCTCTATTTTAAAATCTTTATTTGAATGTGGCAATATTTTTATTTTTAAACCTTCATTTGAATATGGCAACATAATATTGTGCTCTACATTAATTCTATGAATAAAGACTCTCAGCCAATCACTGTGTGCATAGTTAATAAGCATGCTGACATCACCCATAGCAACGAGGTAAACCCCGCCCCCTTTACTCTCTATTCCTCAGTAAGAGTTTGTCTCAGCAGCTTTGTGAACAGGTTTTAAGAGAAAACTCTTAGCTAAAAACTTTTAATGCTATTTAGGAGAACTCTTAGTGGTGAGATAAAATGTTTAGTTAATATGGGTCCAAGTCTGTATCTGCATCACATGTATTGTGATAAAGTAAGACATCATTTATGAATCATCTGTTTTATTGGCCTCATTGAATATCTCTTGCTTTCTATCCAGAAGGGATTTGATTCTTAGATACTTCCTTCACTAAAGGGGAAGCTCGTGTACGAGAAAGACAGTGAAAACAAGTAAAGCAGAACAGAGAACGAGAGTCTGCAGATTATAGAGATGATGATGATGTTTGTGAAGCTGCATTAGAGCTGTTAATGGATGGTTAATGTTATAAGTGCAGCAGTCATGAGTGTATGGGTTGTGTTTGCATGTAAACTCATGCTGGTGCTGTGTGATGGGTGAGAAAACTGCATTTGCATGTGTATTTATAGAGCGGTGGGTTTGTTCTCTGCTGCTTTGATGTTCAGAATCTTTTATCTATTTCCGATCTACAAATAAACCGCAGTTTTACTGATGTTAATGTCAGATCTGCAGAAGTCTTTTGCATTAACATGTAGTCTGGTGCATGAACATGTTTGTGTCTCTCACAGGGTGTTGGAGGAACAGGCTCTCAGGCAGAATGTGCTCTCTCTCTTTGGCTTGCCACGGGCCGAGCGTCTGCAGGAAGTGATGTCATGCTCGGTTTGGACTCCTCACACCCGCTGCCACACGCCGGGTACGGTCTACACCACAGATGGGTATCTGTGCTTCAGCAGCCGTGAGGAGGGCCAGTGTACTCTCATCATACCCCTCGCAGAGGTACAGACTCATCACACAGCAGTCGGAGATCATCAGCTGCTCAGTAACCGTGTTATAGGAAGAGTTCACCTAAAAATCAGAAGCACCATGAAAGTATAATAAATGTATCAATATGGTCAAAAACACCATAAATGTATGGAATAAAGCACCATGAATGTATCATAAATATATCAATATGGAAAAAAGCACCATAAATGTATCAAAAATATATCAATATGGAAAAAAGCACCATAAATGTATCAATATGGACAAAAACACCATAAATGTATCAATAAGGACAAAAAGCGCCATAAATGTATCAATATGGAAAAAAGCACCATAAATGTATCAATATGGACAAAAAGCACCATAAATGTATCAATATGGACAAAAAACGCCATAAATGTATCAATATGGACAAAAACGCCATAAATGTATCAATATGGAAAAAAGCACCATAAATGTATCAATATGGACAAAAACGCCATAAATGTATCAATATGGACAAAAACGCCATAAATGTATCAATATGGACAAAAAGTGCCATAAATGTATCATAAATATATCAATAAGGACAAAAAGCACCATAAATGTATCATAAATATATCAATAAGAACAAAAAGCACCATAAATGTATCAATAAGGACAAAAAGCACCATAAATGTATCATAAATATATCAATAAGGACAAAAAGCACCATAAATATATCAATAAGGACAAAAAACACCATAATTGTATCAATATGGACAAAAAGCACCATAAATGTATCATAAATATATCAATAAGGACAAAAAGCACCATAAATATATCAATAAGGACAAAAAACACCATAAATGTATCAATAAGGACAAAAAACACCATAAATGTATCAATATGGACAAAAAGCACCATAAATGTATCATAAATATATCAATAAGGACAAAAAGCACCATAGATATATCAATAAGGACAAAAAACACCATAAATGTATCAATATGGACAAAAAGCACCATAAATGTATCAATATGGACAAAAAGCACCATAAATGTATCAATAAGGACAAAAAGTGCCATAAATGTATCAATATGGACAAAAAGCACCATAAATGTATCAATAAGGACAAAAAGCGCCATAAATGTATCAATAAGGACAAAAAGCGCCATAAATGTATCAATAAGGACAAAAAGTGCCATAAATGTATCAATATGGACAAAAAGCGCCATAAATGCATCAATAAGGACAAAAAGCACCATAAATGTATCATAAATATATCAATAAGGACAAAAAGCACCATAAATGTATCATAAATATATCAATAAGGACAAAAAGCACCATAAATGTATCATAAATGTATCAATAAGGACAAAAAGCGCCATAAATGTATCAATAAGGACAAAAAGCACCATAAATGTATCATAAATATATCAATAAGGACAAAAAGCACCATAAATGTATCAATAAGGACAAAAAGCACCATAAATGTATCATAAATGTATCAATAAGGACAAAAAGCACCATAAATGTATCAATAAGGACAAAAAACACCATAAATGTATCATAAATGTATCAATAAGGACAAAAAGCACCATAAATGTATCAATAAGGACAAAAAGCACCATAAATGTATCATAAATGTATCAATAAGGACAAAAAGCACCATAAATGTATCATAAATGTATCAATAAGGACAAAAAGCGCCATAAATGTATCAATAAGGACAAAAAGCACCATAAATGTATCATAAATATATCAATAAGGACAAAAAGCACCATAAATGTATCATAAATGTATCAATAATGACAAAAAGCGCCATAAATGTATCAATAAGGACAAAAAGCGCCATAAATGTATCAATAAGGACAAAAAACACCATAAATGTATCATAAATGTATCAATAAGGACAAAAAGCACCATAAATGTATCAATAAGGACAAAAAGCACCATAAATGTATCATAAATGTATCAATAAGGACAAAAAGCACCATAAATGTATCATAAATGTATCAATAAGGACAAAAAGCGCCATAAATGTATCAATAATGACAAAAAGCGCCATAAATGTATCAATAAGGACAAAAAGCGCCATAAATGTATCAATAAGGACAAAAAGCGCCATAAATGTATCAATAAGGACAAAAACACCATAAATGAAACACCATAAATGTATCAATAAGGACAAAAAGCACCATAAATGTATCAATAAGGACAAAAAACGCCATAAATGTATCAATAAGGACAAAAAGCGCCATAAATGTATCAATAAGGACAAAAACACCATAAATGTATCAATAAGGACAAAAAAACACCATAAATGTATCAATAAGGACAAAAAGCGCCATAAATGAAACACCATAAATGTATCAATAAGGACAAAAAGCGCCATAAATGTATCAATAAGGACAAAAAACGCCATAAATGTATCAATAAGGACAAAAAGCGCCATAAATGTATCAATAAGGACAAAAAACGCCATAAATGTATCAGTAAGGACAAAAACACCATAAATGTATCAATAAGGACAAAAAAACACCATAAATGTATCAATAAGGACAAAAAAACACCATAAATGTATCAATAAGGACAAAAAGCACCATAAATGTATCAATAAGGACAA
>CM041799.1:1601918-1611918 GCA_023376895.1 Aspiorhynchus laticeps
CAAGAATTTGGAATAACTAATATTTTTAATGCTTTTGTAGTTCTCACCAAGACTGCATTTATCTACTAAAAATACCATAAAAACTGTGAAATATTATTATGATGTAAAACAGCTGTTTTCTATGTGAATATCTATTAAACTGTAATTTATTTCTGTGATCAAAGCTGTATTTTCAGCATCATTACTCCAGTCTTCAGTGTCACATGATCTTAAAAAATCATAATAATATGCTGATTTGCTGCTCAATAAGCATTTATGATTATTATCAATGTTGTGCTGCACAATATTTTTGTGGAAACCGTGATATATTTATTTTTCAGGATTCACAGATGAATAGAAAGTTCAAAAGAACAGCATTTATTTGAAATAGAAATCTTTTGCAACGTTATAAATGTCTTTACTGTCACTTTTGATCAATTTAATGCAGCCTTTATAAATAAAAGTATTATTTTCTTGGTTAAAATGGTTAAAACACAACCGTTTTCATCATTGATAATAATCAGAAATCAGCATATTATTATGATTTATGAAGATCATGTGACACTGAAGACTGGAGTAATGATGCTGAAAATACAGCTTTGATCACAGAAATAAATTACAGCTTAACTCATATTCACATAGAAAACAGCTGTTTTACATTAGAATAATATTTCACAATTTTTACTGTAAGGTAAAATAATTATTCTAAACTTTTATCATAAGTGCAAATCATTTCAAAATGAGTTACATAATTGTGCAGCCTGTGATAAAGCTCTTGTGAGCACAGACTGTAAATAAACAGCAGATGATTTACATAAGTGTGTTGATATGAGCATCTCTACACAAAGCAGCAGAAGAGATCAGAAAATCAGTATATTATTATGATTTCTGAAGATCATGTGACACTGAAGACTGCAGTAATGATGCTGAAAATACAGCTTTGATCACAGAAATAAATTACAGCTTAATAGATATTCACATAGAAAACAGCTGTTTTACATTATAATAATATTTGTTTTTATGGTATTTTTAGTTGATAAATGCAGTCTTGGTGAACAGAAGAGACTTACAACAAAAGCATTAAAAATATTACTTATTCCAAATTCTTGGCTAGTATTGTATTAATTTTTGTATGAACCCATGATCCAGAATTTAATGTTTGGTAAATATTTCTTACGACCACTTTCACCTTATTTGTATTAAAATAGATTTTTGTTCTTGTGACCATGGAGTTATTGTCTGATCTTTATTAATGTCAATCAGCACATATATATATATATATATATATATATGGCGAGTCAAAACAAAAACGTCAAGGCACATTGTGATCAGTGACTTTTGGATCCTCATATTTTGGTTTCTATGTTTAATGTGAGGAATATTCTGCGTGTCATTGGGGAAGAAAACTTTAGTCATTCTAGATAAACTCATTTATAGCTCAAACTACAACCATCATCTTTGTTTGTTTGAATTTGACTTCGTCACATCATTCTACGGAAGCCCCTTTCTGCCACTAAATATATATAAAAAAAAAAAGGTAATTGGGACTTTTTCTCACAATTCAGACTTCTTTTCTCAGAATTGCGAGATATAAAGTCCAATTTTGAGGGGGGGGGGGATTTATATCTCACAATTCTGACTTAATAACTCACAATTGTGTCTTACAAAGAAAAAGGATATAAACTCTTGCGAATTGCGAGCTTATATTTTGCAGTTCCGCCTTTATAACTCATAATTGTGAGTTTATATCTCGCCATTCTGATAATAAAAGTCAAGTCACCTTTATGCACGATATTGGATTTTTGCCGATATGCCGATATTTTTCAACTCTTTTTGGCCGATACCGATATATTTCCTTTTGTTTGGAAACACCATTATAAGCAAAATATTTTTCAATTTTGGTTAGTTTTTAAACAAGACCTTATTTGTTAGAATTAAATAAACAATAATGAAGTTTTTATTCATGTAAGCTATAGCTTCTGACCTTTAAATCAAAACATACTTGTGATTTTATGACATCAATTACTGCTTTATTTAATCAGAAACACAGTCTAAATGTTATTTGTGTATTTTACTTTCATTTTATGACATGATCTAATCGCTAGCACACCCTGAGCACATGTGAGTTATGTATTCCTCTTATCAGCAAGACATATCTGCATAATTTTTCATATCGGGCCGATGCCGATATGCACTTTTAAAGCCGATATCGGCCGATATCGATCCGATAATATCGTGCATCCCTACCTTTAACAATACAGATTGTGTCAAAGCAGCTTTACAGTATTAAATAAGAATATAGTGTGTCAGAATTATAAGTTTGTATCACGCAATTCTGATAAAAAAGTCAGAATTGTGAGATTAAAAAGTCTCAATTTCCTTTCATTTGTTTATTTAGTGGCTGAAACATGCTTCCGCATCATTCTGAAGCGTGTGTTTGTGTGTATGATCTCTGTATCTCGTCTCTCAGACGCGTGTTCCTCGCTGGCAGCTCATCCCAGCTATTACACGGATCTGCTGGAGAAATGCAGAGGAGAAACCAGCATCGCTACAGAGGAGATCGAGCGAGATCTACACCGCTCGCTGCCGGAGCACCCAGCCTTCCAGAACGAGACGGGGATCTCAGCGCTGCGCCGCGTGCTGACCGCGTACGCCTTCAGAAACCCCTCCATCGGCTACTGCCAGGTGCAACAATCACAATCAACCGGATTAGGGTCAATATTTATAATCACGCTGCAAAAAATGATTTTCGGATTTAGTGTTGTTGTCATGTTTTCTAGTATTAATATCTAAACATTCTTGAATCAGGATGCATTTACTTGACAAGTGATATTATGTCTTGTTTTGTGAAAAAATTTAGCAAATTAGCTCGAAAGGGGAATATTTATCATTAATTATAACTGGTTACAATTAATAATAAATATTTAGATTAGATCTTATAATTAACTAAAAGTAGCAGAATTGATATTGCAGTTATTTGATCTGTCTCCACCGAGCAGACAATATAATTATTCATCAATTCTAGGAGAGATTATTTTCATGGTCTTCCTAATTGTACAGTACTAGCAGTAGTTTAGCTTCGAATCGTGAGCAGAACACAGAGACAATCAGGGATTTAATAAATTAAACTATAGCTAACATTAGGGGTGGGCGATATGACCAAAATCTTATATCACGATATGACTAATCTTATATCACGATAACTATATATATCATAATATAGTCATTTTTTTCTTTTAAAAAGGTTTTTATGATATTAAAATCATAATTCTTGTCACCGATGTCAATATCAAACTAATACAAGCCTAAAAAGAGACTAAAAAACTCACTGAAGATGAATAAAGTCAGTGATGAAATAAGAATAAGAAACTAATTGCAAGCAATAGGACAAAAACTACAATAAATAAGAAAAGCTACATACATTGTGTAAATTAATTAGTCTTCACTGTGTTAATTATATCTATCTATATATCTATGATGGATATAATTAACACGTGTATTATGTATAGATTCTATACATACAGTATATATAAATATATCATTATTATTTTTTAATTTTTTAAATAATATATATATGTATAGAATATATAAATAATACACGTGTTAATTATATCTATCATATAGATAGTGCTGTATCTATCTATGATATATATAATTAACACGTGTATTATGTATAGATTCTATACATTTTTTTTTTTTTTTAATTTCTTATTAAAGTTACAAAAGTGATTTAGTCACGAGCAGTGAGAGATTGTTGTTTGATTAATATGAATGGCAGACAGGATGAATATTGGAGCGCTTCCCCTTTAAGAGCGAAGTCCGGATCAATACACTGTTACACATGCGTTTCTCTTGCAGCTGTTTTCTCTCTTAAAACCTAAATCACTGTGTTTATGAGGATACTTGCAAAGACGGGGATTCTGACGCATATACGTGTGTTTATGTAATCGTTCAAAGCGGCAAAAAAAAGCGCGGCCGTCTCACACAGAAACAGAGACGGCACACACTCTGTTGTTTGCGTCTCAACAGCTTAAAATCGGTTGTTTTAAAACTGCAGTGCTTAAAAACGCGTGTCCTTGCTACAGATGTAGTCCCTCGTTTAGTTCTGGTCGTTCTCCACCTGCTTCTGTCTCCCCTTCACGCCCCGTGGTGGCGTGTAAAGATCGCAGTCATCCAAATGATGAAAAAGCACCGTAAACAATGTATTTTGCGACACCACGAAATAAACGATAGAGCATAATATGAAACGATAGACTTTTTATTTCGTCCATCCGATATATATCGTCGTATCGCAACATACAACTAAACTAAGCAAAACATATATATATATATACAGAATGAAGGAAAGTAAGGTAAAAGAGAGAGAAGAGCAAAAGAATGGCAGTATTTCACATCAATTAACCACAACCTAATGAGAATCACACCTTAAAAGGGGTTCAAACTTAAACACGCATTTAAATAGTTACTGCATTGGTTTTGTTGCTGAATAAGAGTCTCGATGCGGTAGACAAGAGGTTCTGGATGATTCTGAAGATGGGAAAGTCCACAAAGTTACTTGAAGGTAAAGAGTTCGGAACTTTTGATTAATTCATAGCCACACCCACTTTTTGGGTGGAGTGGCCAATCAGAGGCATGCATTTTGAGTGGGAGAAACTTTCTTTGTCTCCGTTTATGGCCCATTTGCATTTGTATTGCTGGTCTGGAGAGTTAGTGCAGTTTTACTTCAAATTATATGATGCATTTCATGATCACATAGTGTACATTATTGTTCGAGGAATAAAAAGAAGATCATTTTGAGAAGACTAGATGATATTAAAGCAGAGGCCTCGTTTACACTGCAGGTCTTGATGCTCATTGTGTTGCCTATATCTGATTTTTTTGGCTGTCTGTTTACAAGTTCTTTCAATTGTGACCCATATCTGATTCATGTGTTTACACTTGTTATAGCTTCTGAAGCATCCCGCTGCGTTGTTGTCATTTAGCGCCTCCACATGAGAATAATGTGACCTGTGCTGACAAAACGAGTCCAGCAAATTTGAAAAATTACTTATTTTTGTTTTTATTTTCACATTCTCCATTAAAAGACCTTCAAAATTATGTATGATTTTTTTTTTGGACAAAAAAATGACTGCTACACCCGTTTAAAGTCGATATCAGCAAGATTGATTATGAGAAAGATTAAAGTTTTCCTCCAGTTCTTTTCTTATTAATAATTAGGCTACTATATTAATAATCACAATATAGCTGTTTTTTTTATTTTATCTTTCCTATTATAAATAAGAACAGATGCAAAAAACAACAACAACAAAAAACAGTATAGTCTAGAAAGAAACAAATAATGCATTATCATTTTACATCTAAACAAAAGCATTCATATAGCCTACGAAAAACAAATTATCAAATGTAAAAATCACTTCAGTGTGTTCATTACAAATATATTGATTATTAAAACTACAAAAGCAGTTTAATGAAGTGAGTGATTCCCTCTTTTCTTTTATTGATCGATAACATTGAGATCGGTCTGTAATGCAGGAATCATATAAAGTTACTCATCAGATGTTTTTCCCCATCAAGCGTTCACTTAAGACAGAACAGATTATGTTTGCATTAATACTGTAATTATGTGTATTTATGGGGATCGCGCGCTCTTCAGATGACAGTCAGCGTGAGAAAAGTTCATCCTCTCAGAAAATATACAATTAAAGATACTTTTAGATGTTTAATTACTATGTGGAGCATTGGGATAGCTAAACGAGGGCTTAATGAACTATTTTAAACTAAATATTTTACGTATTTTTTTTGTTTTTTTGCCTGTAGCTCAAAACAGCCCGTGCGCATTTACACTCATTTAGCCAGCATGGGTCCCATATAACGTCATTAAACCATGGAGAAGAACCAAATTGTCAAGTTTTAATGACGTACAGAACGCGATGCCTCAGAAGATCCGATCTGCCTGTTTACTTGAGTCGCATCGGCACATATCCGATTTATATCCGGTTTATTTCCACATATGAATGAGGCCCGAATCCGATCTCGCTATATCCGAATGCATGCGTTTTTTTCCTGTTTACACCGTCATAGAACAGATCCGATCTGTGTCACATATGAGCACAAAATCAGAATTGGGTCACATTTAACTGACAGTGTAAACGAGGCCAGAGTGCCGGTGTTCCTGTGGCTCAGTGGTAGAGCATTGCGTTAGCAGCGCAAAAGGTTGTGGGTTCGATTCCCAGGGAACACACATAGTGATAAAACATGTATAGCCTGAATGCACTGTAAGTCGCTTTGGATAAAAGCGTCTGCTAAATGCATAAATGTAAATGTAAATGTAAAATACACTCAAACACTTGAATATAGGCGTTTAAAGTCTGACTAATACAAGTAAAGGTTTGTAACTGGTCAGGACGCACAGGGGTCATTCACTCCTCTTCAGAATGTGTTTGAAGTTGATAGGGAGACCAGAGAGGTGATAGTGGGGAAAAACCATTGGCACTTTAGCACCCATATAAATGTAAACGGTGAGGCCAGGTCAGTAATTTATATGCAAATGTTAAAAGGCTAAAAGGGTCTCTTAAAACCAAGTGTAATCAGCCATCAATGAGCCTACGCAGACGTTACAAAATGATCAAAATCTTGTTAGTTTTTGCTTAAAACAAGACATAAGAAAGATAATCTTAATTCAAAGGCTAAACAAGATTATTTTTCTTGCCCCATATATTTGCTCGTTTTATGCAAAAACTTTATCTCACAATTCTGACTTTTTTTCTCAATTGCGTGATGTAACTCACAATTACGAGTTCAAAAGTCATAATTATGAGATATAAACTCGCAATTGTGACTATAAATCATAGAATGGGGCGCAATAATCGTTTCATCTTGATTTATTGTCTTTTCATAATCGTTGGAGGCCGAAATCGAATCTGTATTTCGATGAACTCTTTCCCCGCCATACACAGAATTTCCCGTGTTATCACTGTTATACTCTAGGGGGCGCTGTTACGCATCTCCTGAATGAGTCTAGAATCACTGGATCAAAGACACAGAAACCAAGATCTCGTATGTAGCATATGCATATGAAAAATAATGTGATCATAAACACTAACCGCATATAAATGAAAACTGCGTAATGTTACGGAGTGAAATGTGGATCCAGAAAGTGTGCAAGCTTTGGGATACTGATGGAAGACATCTACTGCAGCTTTGCTTTGATGATATTACTGAATATGATGCAGATGTAGTATTTGATAAAAATGTGATTTTGTTCAAAATGTTGCTTTTTTTATGAAACCTACCTACATTCAAGTGTTGATTAAAAAAAACAGTGCTTGAAGCTAGAATAAAACTAATGATTTTTTTTTTTTTTTGCATGTAGATGTCTTGATATATATTGCATGTTCAGATATTCATACAACAAAATATTCCGGGGACCATAATGAAATTTTAGAGAGAATCAGCACAAACGCTGGCGGGGAAAGAGTTAATTGCACAGCTCTAGCGGACACTGATCAGATAAATGAAGTGTGCTGATGTGTGTTTTCTGCAGTCCATGAACATCCTGGCATCGGTGATGCTGTTGTACACTAAAGAGGAGGAAGCCTTCTGGCTGCTGGTCACTGTGTGTGAGCGGATGCTGCCCGACTACTTCAACCGCAGGGTCATCGGTGTGTGCTTCACAATCACTCTACAACACCATTACCTTCACTTACAGATCACTTAGGGACAGATTTACTATCAGCTAAGAGCGCAAACCACCTTTTGGTGTTAAAATAGTTCTGTCAGGATTTACTAAAGACGCGCTGTGAAGAATTAGAGCTGAGAAGGTGAGGACAGAGTTATTTTTGCACCTGACCTTATTGAATATGCATTTAACACACTAATGAACACACACACACACACACACACACTCATGAACACACACACACACACACACACTAATGAACACACACACACACACACACACTCATGAACACACACACACACACACACACACACACACACTCTAATGAACACACTCTCTCACACACACACACACACACACACACACACACACACACACACATACATACACACATACATACATACATACACTCACACACACACACACACACACACACACACTCATGAACACACACACACACACACACACACACACACATACATACACACATACATACATACATACACTCACACTCACACACACACACACACACTCTCACACACACTCTCTCACACACACACACACACACACACAAACAAACACACACACACTCAAACAATCACACACACACTCACAAAAGTTTTTTGTTATTTCAAGTTCCCAATTAGGTGGAATTGTTAAGTAAAAAATATATTTTACCAGTGTATTTTCATCCAGTAAATTGCTGGATAAAAAATATTATTTTTCTTTCCTATTCATTTTTGATTTCTGAACAGAATCACTGAGATACTATTATAGTTTTTATTTTTTATATTCCGTTGAGGATTTTTTATTATTTAATTAATTATTATTTAATCACTTTATTATTTTTATTTCTGTTTTAGTTATTTTAGTATATCAAGTTCATGAAAACTAAATAAAAATGGGCAATTAGCTTTAAAATAAGTGTTTATATATATATATATATATATATATATATATATATATATATATATATATAATATTATATAAGTTATATAATATATATATTATTTTTTATATTTACTAATTTATATATATATTTTTTTTAATATATACATTTTTATATTTATTAATTTATATATTTATACATACATATATTATTATTATTTTTTTATATATATATTTTTATATTTATTAATTTATATATTTATTAATTTATATATATATATATATATATATATATAACTTTTTTTTTTTTTTTTATTATTATTATTATTATTATTTGTTTATTTTAATTTAAGTAGCAATATTTTTTTCTTCAGGCGAAAACCCAAAATATTATTAAGCTGTTTAAACTTCTGGAATCCTGAAATCTAATGTACAGAAACTCAGTGATTCATAGATTCGTTAATTGTACAAACAATTAGAAAAAAAAAACAAGGGCACAGTTTGTTCCCTCAGCTCTTCCTGAAGCGTGTTTGTAACGCTGCTGATGTCACTTCCTGTCTGTCAGGAGCTCAGGTGGATCAGTCGGTGTTCGAGGAGCTGATCCGCGAGCGTCTGCCGGAGCTGTCCGAGCGTGTTCCTGACCTCTCTCCGCTGGCGTCGGCGTCGCTCACGTGGTTCCTGACGCTGTTCCTGAGCGTCCTGCCCTTCCGCAGCGCTCTGTGTGTCCTCGACTGCTTCTTCTACCACGGCATCAGAGCCGTCTTCCAGATCTCGCTCGCGGTGCTGGACGCTAACACGGCCGAGCTGAGCACCTGCAGCGACGACGGACACGCGCTCATGATCCTGACCAGGTGACCCACGCCAGCCGGCACCACAAGACCAGTCAGAACGGTCAATTTCATGAGATTGAGATTTATGCATCATCTGAAAGCTGAATAAATAGCGTTCCATTGATGTATGGTTTGTTATGATAGGACAATATTTGAAGATCTGGAATCTGAGGGTGCAAATCTCCTTTAAATGTGTTTAAATAAATAAACACATGAATAATTTTTAATTATTCTTATATAATTAATTATTTCATATCTAATTATTTTCATTAATATGTATCAATATTTCATACGTAATAATGTCATTAATCATTAAATATTTCACATGCACCAATATTTCATATTTAATCATTTTTATTAATATGTACCAATATTTCATATTTATTCATTTTAATTAACATGCAACAATATTTTATATTTAATAATTGAATGAATCATGAAACATTTAATATCTAATTATTTTCATTAATATGTATCAATATTTCATGCGTAATAATGTCATTTAATCATTAAATATTTCACATTTAATGATTTTTATTTATGCACCAATATTTCATACTGAACAATTTTCACTTATATGCACCAATATTTCATATTTTTTATTAATATGTACCAATATTTCATA
>CM041799.1:1619418-1639418 GCA_023376895.1 Aspiorhynchus laticeps
AGACTAAATATCAACACGATCTTACTGTAGTTCTAGACTAAATATCAGCACGATCTTACTGTAGTTCTAGACTAAATATCAACACGATCTTACTGTAGTTCTAGACTAAATATCAACACGATCTTACTGTAGTTCTAGACTAAATATCAACACGATCTTACTGTAGTTCTAGACTAAATATCAACACGATCTTACTGTAGATCTAGACTAAATATCAACACGATCTTACTGTAGTTCTAGACTAAATATCAACACGATCTTACTGTAGTTCTAGACTAAATATACATGATCTTACTGTAGTTCTAGACTAAATATCAACACGATCTTACTGTAGTTCTAGACTAAATATCAACACGATCTTACTGTAGTTCTAGACTAAATATCAACACGATCTTACTGTAGTTCTAGACTAAATATACATGATCTTACTGTAGTTCTAGACTAAATATCAACACGATCTTACTGTAGATCTAGACTAAATATCAACACGATCTTACTGTAGTTCTAGACTAAATATCAACACGATCTTACTGTAGTTCTAGACTAAATATCATGATCTTACTGTAGTTCTAGACTAAATATCAACACGATCTTACTGTAGTTCTAGACTAAATATCATGATCTTACTGTAGTTCTAGACTAAATATCAACACGATCTTACTGTAGTTCTAGACTAAATATCAACATGATCTTACTGTAGTTCTAGACTAAATATCAACACGATCTTACTGTAGTTCTAGACTAAATATCAACACGATCTTACTGTAGTTCTAGACTAAATATCATGATCTTACTGTAGTTCTAGACTAAATATCAACACGATCTTACTGTAGTTCTAGACTAAATATACATGATCTTACTGTAGTTCTAGACTAAATATCAACACGATCTTACTGTAGATCTAGACTAAATATCAACATGATCTTACTGTAGTTCTAGACTAAATATCAACACGATCTTACTGTAGTTCTAGACTAAATATCATGATCTTACTGTAGTTCTAGACTAAATATCAACATGATCTTTAGACTAAATATCAACACGATCTTACTGTAGTTCTAGACTAAATATCAACATGATCTTACTGTAGTTCTAGACTAAATATCAACATGTATTTACTCATCTCACCTGCACAAAAACACATTCAGTGTTCCTCACAATCAATAAAAACAGTCAAATGCAAACTCAGAATATTATACAAACCTGCAATAATTAAATATGTTAAATAAGACACATATCATTTATGTATTTAATCCCATTTGTTTAACCAATGTCTTTGCTACTGAGCTTGAATGATCAAATTCAACCATAATAAGCAAAAATAACACATTTGTGTTTCATTTTTGTTATTGCTGAAGCCCTGCCCAGATTTAAAAAGTAACTCAAAAGTAACACAACGCATTACTTTCCATAAAAAGTAACTAAGTACCATAATTAGTTACTTTTTTTTAGGGAGTAACACAATATTGTAACACATTACTTTCCATAAAAAGTAACTAAGTAACGTAAATAGTTACTTTTTTTAGGGAGTAACGCAATATTGTAACGCATTACTTTCCATAAAAAGTAACTAAGTAACGTAATTAGTTACTTTTTTTAGGGAGTAACGCAATATTGTAACGCATTACTTTCCATAAAAAGTAACTAAGTAACGTAATTAGTTACTTTTTTAGGGAGTAACGCAATATTGTAACACATTACTTTCCATAAAAAGTAACTAAGTAACGTAATTAGTTACTTTTTTAGGGAGTAACGCAATATTGTAACGCATTACTTTCCATAAAAAGTAACTAAGTAACGTAATTAGTTACTTTTTTTAGGGAGTAACGCAACGTTGTAACACATTACTTTCCATAAAAAGTAACTAAGTAGCATAATTAGTTACTTTTTTAGGGAGTAACGCAACATTGTAACACATTACTTTCCATAAAAAGTAACTAAGTAACGTAATTAGTTACTTTTTTTAGGGAGTAACGCAACGTTGTAACGCATTACTTTCCATAAAAAGTAACTAAGTAACGTAATTAGTTACTTTTTTTAGGGAGTAACACAATATTGTAACGCATTACTTTCCATAAAAAGTAACTAAGTAACATAATTAGTTACTTTTTTAGGGAGTAACACAATATTGTAACGCATTACTTTCCATAAAAAGTAACTAAGTAACATAATTAGTTACTTTTTTAGGGAGTAACACAATATTGTAACGCATTACTTTCCATAAAAAGTAACTAAGTAACATAATTAGTTACTTTTTTAGGGAGTAACGCAATATTGTAACGCATTACTTTCCATAAAAAGTAACTAAGTACCGTAATTAGTTACTTTTTTAGGGAGTAACACAATATTGTAGCGCATTACTTTCCATAAAAAGTAACTAAGTAACATAATTAGTTACTTTTTTAGGGAGTAACACAATATTGTAACGCATTACTTTCCATAAAAAGTAACTAAGTAACGTAATTAGTTACTTTTTTAGGGAGTAACACAATATTGTAACGCATTACTTTTAAAAGTAACCCTTTCCCCGACACTGATAGCGCTGGTTTGTGTTTCAGACGGAGCACTTCATCAGTCTGTACTGGGCTGAGGGCGTCTGCGCCTCCTCGTCTGCGTCTCCTCCGGCGGCGGGCGGCTGCACCGAGCGCTATGTGGTGGATCAAGCTCAGTTTAAGAGTCTGTATGAGCTGCTGACGCCGTGGATCTGTGGCACACACACGGACACCGTCGCCCAGCGTGCCTTCACCCTGCTGGACCAGGACCGAGACGGCCTCGTCACCTTCTCTCAGTTCACTCAGATGCTGGGTACGCATGTCTTCAGATATCAGACATAGGGCTGGGCCATAAATCCATAACGATAATTACAGTGATATAGTTTTCCTCAATAAAGTTACATGAGGAGTTCGATATAATGTTTATGCACCAAAAGCGGAATGAAACGGATGCAAACTCCTCACCTTTCAGTGACAACTATTTGCTTGTTTTGATTTTATGTAGAAGTAGGGCTGTGCAATTAATCGAAATTCAGTTTCGATTTCGATTTCGGCCTCCAACGATTATGAAAATACAATAATCGAGATAAAACGATTATGGCGCCCCATTCCGCCCCCTGTCCAGCTGCGCTTTCACTCCATAAAAGCCCATTTTCACGTGTAAATCAGTAAAATCATGTAACGTGACTTGGACGTGCTTGAGTTATTAAAGTTGATTAGATTTATTAATGTTTTAAAGAGAGCTTGTGCTGTTCCTCAGGAGGATATCTGTGTGTGCGCTCAGAGACGGAGCATGTAAAGTCATCTTTAGCTGAACGTATGCGCCTAAACGCTCAAATACACACAAAAATGTGTCAAAATGCGGCGCTTAGTGATTATTCACGTAAACCCTCGTCGGTTATGTAATAAATGAATGTAAACAGATGATACTGAAAATACGCGTGTAACAGTAAATTGTATCCGTGCGGCTCTTAAAGTGACAGCGCGCTATATTCCTGCTCCGACTGTGTGCTTAATATTAATCAAACAACAAAAGACAAAATCACTCACTGCTCTTCACAGAAGGTCTTTTGTAGATTTAATTAGAAACAAATTAAGTTTAATTATTACAGTGAAGACTACGCTGTTTTATTTTACATTTGATTATTCAATTTCTATAGTAGGCTGTTAACTGAATACTTTAGATTTGCATTAAAAAAAATTTGGTTATACGGCCCGCTAATAATCGTGATTACAATATTGACCAAAATAATCGTGATTTATGATTTTTCTCATAATCGAGCATCCCTATGTAGAAGCCTAACCAGGGACGAGAGCTGCAAACTAGCTTTATTGTACACGTCTGTGTGTAACAATGTCCCTGTTAAATAAACAAACAAATAAAATAAAATAAAGTGTTTTTTTGGGGGGGGGGTCTTGCAAGGGTAAATGAAGAACTAGGGCTGGTTGCATAAACAGTTTAGACTAGTCTTAAAAAGTTAGTCATCTAATTTTTTTTCTTCTGGTCATAGCTTTTTTAATTCGGTTATGAGAAGGTGATTTGTGTTGGAAAAGTAAGACTGATTACCACTTGGCAGCTACTAGTTGATCAAACTAGTTCTTAAGACACAGTCTTAACATGATGGATAAGTTTTGTATAGTATTTTCTTTACTCTTTACTTCAAAAGCTGTCTACAAAGGGTAATATTTGAGGTCTGAGATGTGTGAACGCTGAAGAGAGAGAGAGCAAACTTTTTGTATTTTAGGTCAGCATTGCTGTCTAATCAGCCAATATTGTCTTTAATAGCCTGCATATTCATAAAGAGAGCTGTTTACTTCATTCCTGAATGAATCAGCCTTGGAATGAATGACTCAAAGACATTTACCGCCACCTGCTGGCAGATTTAGTTTCTTATTTAGAGTATCATTTCATAAAAATAATAATAAAAATATTAAAGGGATAGTTCACACAAAAAATGTAAATTCTGTCATCATTTACTCACCCTCATATCATTTCAATCATTTCTTTTGTGGATCATAAAAGAAGATATTTTGAATACTTTCATTGTATGAACAAACAATAAATCATCTTCTTTTGTGTTCCATAGTTTCCAATGTTTATGTGAAATAAATTTCATATTGAATCAAATAACATATTTCTTTCTAAAGCTACTTGATACTTTCTCATTTAACACAATAGCTTTAAGTAATGTATTGTGGGTATTTTCACAGTCAAATGTATTTTGTGATTAATTAGATTAAATATTTTAATCAACCGACAGCCGTAGAACATGATGATCGTTCAGCCGTAACGAGACACACGGGTGTGTTTTCCTCCGTCACTGACGCAGTGTTTCTCTGCAGATGTTCTGTTCTGTGCGGAGCTGAGTGAGAAGATCCGGCTGCTGTATCGCCTGCACATCCCTCCAGGTTCAGTGCCTTCAGTTAAACACACTGATGATGCTCCTAAACACTCTTAATTACACCGTCCACTGATTAAGTGGATTCAAAAGTCTTCAATCAGAGCAGAAAGTCTTAAGTTCTTAAAATCATGGCATTACACGCACTGCAAAAAACATTAATATCTTCAGTATTTTTGTCTTGTTTTCCAGTAAAAATATTTAAACCTCATTTACTGGAGATGCAGAATGAAGTTTCCCGCAAAATTAAAAACTAAAACTATTAAAAAAATGTAATTAAAAAATAAAACCATTAAAAAAAAAAAAAAAAAAATTAAAACCATAAAAATTTAAATTAAAAACTAAAACCATTAAAAAAATCTAATTAAAAACTAAAACCATTAAAAATTAATTAAAAACTAAAACCATTAAAAAATAAAAAAACATTAAAACAATAAAAATTAAAACTTAAAATTAAAAATTAAAACCATAAAAATTTAAATTAAAAACTAAAACCGTTAAAAAATAAAATTAAAACCATAAAAAATAAAATTAAAAATTAAAACCATAACAAATAAAATTAAAAACTAAAACCATTAAAAAATAAAATTAAAAATTAAAACCATAACAAATAAAATTAAAAACTAAAACCATTAAAAAATAAAATTAAAACCATAAAAATTTTAAATTAAAAATTATTAAAACCATAACAAATAAAATTAAAAACTAAAACCATTAAAAAAAAAATTAAAAATTAAAACCATAACAAATAAAATTAAAAACTAAAACCATTAAAAATTAAAACCATAAAAATTTTTTAATTAAAAATTTAAACCATAAAAATTTAAATTAAAAACTAAATTGTCTAATACTTGAAATAAATTGATGTAAAATTAAAATATATATGGAAAAAAAAAATGAATTAAATGAAAAACTCATTGTGTAGATATTTACATTTAGGGAACATATTGTTTCCTTTAATTTATTCTTTAAATTTCCTTTTAATTTGTCTTAAACGTGTCTTTAAAAAGTCTTCAATTTACCATCATAAACCCCTGAAATATCTAAATATTTCTAAAGATAAATTTACTTGAGAAGCAAAATGACTTAAAATATGAAGCCTCGAAATTGATCAAAATTAATTGATTTTTTTGCTTTAAATAAGAAAAAATAGCAAATATCAGAAAAATCAACTTGATTCAAAGTCATAATCTTTTGACCTCAATGACAGATTTTAGTTTTTAAGCAGAATTTCATCATTCATTTTGATAATTTTGATCATTTTTTCAGAAAACGAATGATATCTTTAGTCATTTTGCTTCTTGATTTAAGGATGTTTAGATGTTTGTTCTGGAAAACAAGACAAATACTGAGGAAGATACTGATGTCAAGTCATATTGATTTCTACAGCGCTTTATACAATACAGCGTCACAGTAATAAACAGTAAAATAAGAGTGTTAATGCTGCAAAATTCATCAGTTATGAAACAAACTCAGTTTGAGACGATAGCGTCATTATTCAGATCAGTTTTGTTCTCATCTGATGGAGTCAGTGCAGTTCAATCAAAGTTATTACTGAATATGAACTGTTTTCAAACCTCATAATGTCCTGAAGGTGATTGTGATTAGTGTGTGTTGTTCTCAGCTCTGAGCGAGGACGCAGAAGACTCGTCTCCTCTGAAGAGTCCAGTGCTGTCCAGCACCAGACCTCTCTATGTTAACCTGCCCAACGGTGTGTGTGTGTGAGAGAGAGTGAGTGTGTGTGGTGTGTGTAAGAGAGAGAGTGTGTGTGTGTGAGAGAGAGAGTGTGTGTGTGTGGAGAGAGAGAGTGTGTGTGTGTGTGTGTGTGAGAGAGAGAGAGAGAGTGTGTGTGAGAGAGATGTGTGTGTGTGTGAGAGAGAGAGATGTGTGTGAGTGAGTGTGTGAGAGAGAGAGAGAGAGAGTGTGGTAGAGAGTGTGTGTGTGTGATGAGAGAGAGTGGTGTGAGTAGAGAGTGGTGTGTGTGAGAGAGAGAGTGTGTGTGAGTGTGTGAGAGAGTGGTGAGTGTGTGTGAGGAGTGTGTGTGTGTGGAGAGTGAGAGAGTGGTGTGGTGTGTGTGTGAGAGAGAGAGAGAGAGTGTGCGTGTGTGGTGTGAGTGAGAGAGTAGTGTGTGTGTGTAGTGTGTGAGGAGAGAGAGAGATGATGTGCGTGTGTGTGTGATGAGCAGAGGGTAGAGAGAGGAGAGTTTAGACGGTGAAGCGGGTGTGTGTGTGTGTGTGAGTGAGAGAGTGTGTGTGTGTGTGTGGTGTGTGAGAGTGTGTGAGTGAGAGGTGTGTGTGTGAGAGTGTGTGGTGAGGTGTGAGTGTGTGTGGTGGGTGTGTGTGTGAGAGGTGTGTGTGAGAGTGTGTGTGTGTGTGTGTAGTGCGTGTGTGAGAGAGAGAGGTAGAGGTGTGTGTGTGTGCTGTGTGTGTGTGAGAGAGAGAGAGTGTGTTAGTGAGTGTGTGTGTGTGGTGTGTGTGTGAGAAGTTGTGTGTGCTGAGGAGAGAGTGTGAGTGTGTGTGAGAGTGAGCAGTGCTCTGTGCCTGAGAGAGGGAAGAAGAAGAGGAGAGAGCTGTGCTAAGTGAACGGGAAGTGTGTGTGTGTGTGGTGTGAGTGTGGTGTTGTGCGGTGTGCGTGTGTGTGTGTGTGGTGTGTGTGTGCGCGTGTGGTGTGTGTGTGTGAGAGTGTGTGTGTGATGTGTGTGTGTGTGTGTGCGTGTGTGTGTGCGCGTGTGCGTGTGTGTGCGTGTGCGTGTGTGTGTGTGAGAGTGTGTGTGTGTGTGTGTGTGTGGTGTGTGGTGTGTGTGTGTGGTGTGTAAGCTTCAGTGAAACCAGAGTTCAGACTGCGTTCCGTCTCTCAGAAGATCTCTGCAGTGAACGAGGGACCGTCACACTCACGCTAGTTACTTCAGCAGCTCAGTATACACGTGCATTAACAATCCAACACTTCAGAAGATATACTTCATCATTAAAACATGACAAGAAACAACATTCACCTTTATTCATTAAACAGATGCTTTTATCCAAATGAGGATCATGAGGCCAAAATATAGAACATAACGGCAAGTTTAAAGGAGAAATATATGTTAATATATGTATTTATTTACTTTAAATAACAGATTCTTCTTATAACTACTGTTTAGAGCTGGAGACAAAAATCTAATTGTGATTTTTCTGATAAAAATTGTAATCATAATTAAAAATGTGATTTAAAAAAACAAAAATTGCAGGTTTGCTGTGCTTGTTTGTAGGACATTTATTGATTTATATATCAATATGGCTATAAAATGATAATTATTATTATTAGAATAATAATTGTTGTTAATGATTGTAATATTTCACTATAAAAACTCAAAATTGAGGATTAAAGTGCACAACTGTAGAACTGTACAATTACAAAACTAATATTTATGTCTTAATTTCTTCATTTTCAAACATTAAACCATTTATTTTCACAGAAAACTAAGGAATAAAATATAATAAAAAATATATAAATTACTAAATACAACTAAAGTGATGTAAATATTACTGTTGTAATATTTCACTGTAAAAAAAAAGAATATTTTTTTACATTTGCAACTATTAAAATACAATATTAATATTTGTCTTAATTTCTTCATTTATTTTGACAAAAAACTGCCAAAAAAATATATAAATTACTACATTCAAATAAATATTAATATTGTAATACTTCACTGTAAAATAAAACAAAATCATGTATTAAAAATATTTTGTTTACATTTATAACTATAAAAATACAATATTAATATTTTTTCTTAATTTTCAAACATTAAACATCACATTTTTATTTTGACAGAAAAATAGATTTTATTAGATTTTCTTTAAAAATATATAAATACTAAATTTAAATAAATATCACTATTGTAATATTTGACTGTAAAATAAAAAATGAAGTATTAAAAATAATTTTATTTTACATTTACAACCATAAAATTACAACATTAATATTTACGTTTTTGTTCGTTTTCAAACTTTTATTTAAAAATAATATTAAAAATAAATATCTTCCTCAGTATTTAAGTCTTGTTTTTTTAGTATAAATATCTAAACATCCTTAAATCAAGATTACAAGTAAAATGACTTGAGATATTATGTCTTGTTTTCTGAAAAATTATCACATTTTTGCTTAAAACGAGCAAAAAATATCTGCTAATGTGGCTAGAAAAAATATCTTAATTCAAAGGCTAAACAAGATATTTTTCTAGCCACATTAGCAGATATTTTTGTTCGTTTTAAGCAAAAATGTGAGAAAACAAGACATAATATCTTAAGTCATTTTACTTGTAATCTTGATTTAAGGATGTTTAGATATTTATACTAATAAACAAGACTTAAAGAGACAGTACACCCAAAAATGAACAGTCAGTCATCATTTACTCCAAACCTGTATGAATGTGTTTGTTCGATGATATTGTGAAGAAAGGCTGTTTTGGGAACCATTGACTTCAATAGTAGGAGAAAAAATACTGCATTCTTCAGAATATCTTCCTTTGTGTTCAGAACAAACACATTCATACAGGTTTGGAGTAAATGATGACAGACTGTTCATTTTTGGGTGCACTGTCTCTTTAAGAAAATAATGTTTTGCAGTGTAAAGGTTGTCTTTCCTTGACAAACACCGAGCTGCTCGTGTGTAAATGAACACAGTGCTGTGCTTCACTATGAAGTCCTCTTGATTAGATGGTCACTGATTTCTGTGTTGTGTCCCGTCAGCACCAGTTCATCCAGTTCTGTAAGACGCTCTACAGCATGTTTCAGGGCGACCCGGGCGAGGCCGAGCTCTTCCAGGCCATCGGGATGGTGACCAGCCTCGTGCTGCAGATCGGAGAGGCTCGACAGAGCGGTCAGAGCCGGAGCGAGGAGCACTGGTCAGCAAGCTTCGAGCAGATCCTGGCTTCTTTACTGACCGAGCAAGTGCTGGTCAACTTCCTGGAGCGACCCGTGGAGCCGAGAGACAGAATCAGCGCCGCTAAACCACGACAGTATCAGGAGCGCGCCGGGCTGCTGATGATCTGACCCGAGACCCACGTCTATACAATCCCATGATGCCTCTGGGGTGAGCCGGACTCCCTCCGCTGAAGCTGTGTGTTTATCAGTATTCAACGCATTACTCACACTTTACTTTGCAGATTTTAAGTAAATACGGGATTTAACTGTTTACTGTCCGTATGAACGAGACTCACATGAAGGAAATATTAATCGTTATTATAACTGTTCCAGCAGCTGAATGATTCTGAATCATGAACACCAGATGAATCTTGATTCCTGCAGCGTTCAGTATTTTAGTCATTTTATTTTATTTATGCAGCAAAATTAAATTTTTTTTGTCTTGTTTTCCTGTATAAACATCCTTAAATCAATAAACATTTACTGGAGAGGAAAAATAAACATATGAAGATTATAATTTAAAAATGATAGAAGCCCGTTTCTGCCACTTAATATGCAAAATATAGAAAATGTCATTATGACTTTTCCTTCAGAATTATGATACATAAACTCATAATTGTAAGAAAAAAAAAATTCTCCTAAGAATCAAGACTTTATAACTCGCATCCTTTTTTTTTTTTTTATAAGTCAGAATTTTGAAATATTAATTTTTTTGGAAAACAGGCTTTCTTATAAAATAAAGAGCATTTTTGCTTCAAACATGAAAAAATATCTTCAAATCGGGTAATAAAAACAACATTATTTTCCCTTTTAATAAATCAGATTTTTATAACCTAACTGGCAACATTTATTTTTCTTGTTTTAAGCAAAAGTTCACTTAAATTTGATATTTTTCAGAAAACAAGTCTTCGTATATTAATTTTGTATCTCCAGTAAATCTTGAATCAAGAACGTTTAGATATTTTTTTAAAAAATTCTTTTTTTTTTTCTGTATAAATATCTAAACATCATTAAATCAAACATTTATTGGAGAAGATAAATAAACATAAGACATGTTTTCTGAAAAATAATCAAAATTATAGAAACCGTTTCTGCCACTTAATACAAAATAAAGGTCATTATGACATATTTTCCTTCAGAATTATGATACATAAACTCATAATTGTAAGAAAATATTTTTTTTTCTCCTAAGAATCAGACTTTATAACATCCTTATTAAATCAGAATTTTGAAATATAAATTTTTTTGGAAAACAGGCTTTCTTATAAAATAAAGAGCATTTTTGCTTCAAACCTGAAAAAATAATCTGCAAATCTGGTAATAAAAACAACATTATTTTCCATTTTAATAAATCAGATTTTTATAACATAACTGGCAACATTTATTTTTCTTGTTTTAAACAAAATCTCACTTAAATTTGATATTTTTCACAAGTCTTAATATATTAATTTTGTATCTCCAGTAAATCTTGAATCAAGAACGTTTAGATATTTTTTTTAAAAATTCTTTTTTTTTTTCTGTATAAATATCTAAACATCATTAAATCAATAAACATTTATTGGAGAAGACAAATAAACATAAGACATGTTTTCTGAAAAATAATCAAAATGATAGAAACCCGTTTCTGCCACTTAATACAAAATAAAGGTCATTATGACTTATTTTCCTTCAGAATTATGATACATAAACTCATAATTGTAATTAAATTGTCTTTTTTCTCCTAACAATCAGACTTTATAACTCACATCCTTATTAAATCAGAATTTTGAAATATTAATTTTTTTGGAAAACAGGCTCTCTTATAAAATAAAGAGCATTTTTGCTTCAAACATGAAAAAATATCTTCAAATTGGGTAATAAAAACATTATTTTCCCTTTTAATAAATCAGATTTTATAACCTAACTGGCAACATTTGTTTCGTTTTAAGCAAAAACTCACTTAAATGATACATTTTTCAGATTTCACATTCATGTTGTATCTCCAGTAAATCTTGAATGTTTAATATTTAGAGAAACAAGACAAATACAGATGAAGAACATCATTTTTACAGCGTGTTATTTAAAATATGCAAAGTAAAGCATGTTTTGTTGATTATCTGTACTACATACTGACACTTTCTGAACTAACGGATCCAGTTTCAGTCTCTGAATTATCTTGTGTAATTTGTTAGTACATGTATTTGCCTGATTTTCACCTCTCAGATCTATAAAGTGCCTTAAACGATCAGCCATACGACTGATCCTCAGCTTTACTGTGCCTCGGAAACTCAAAACAGTGTGAAATCCAAAGGGACCACGTTTAATTCTGACTTAAAGCATCTCTGAAGACAGTTAGTGATCAAACACTGCAGTCTTAACAGAAGATTGAACACGTAGCATTAGATATTTATGATTAGATTGTGTACAATCACACCTCAAGCCTTTCTGAATGAGCTTTAAATGAGTTATTTGCTGTACTGCTGATTTTAATCTCAATACTTACACGTGCCACAAAACTCATCTGACAAGAAATAAATCATCCACAACACAATCCGTTTATGTTTTTATTCCAAACTTAATTTTCATCCACATTTACAGTCTGAAGACCTGCAAACACACACGAAAAGCAGAGTTAATAACAGTAGAGATGTTTTAAAATATGCAGAATCTCACACAAACACTAACATTTCGTTCAATAATGAGCCGAACACACAGTATATGAACATCAGACGTGATTAAACAGCATTACATGCATGTGTGAGGACCAATGCATGCTCAATACGGCATTTTTATCTCGATTCTGACTTTATAACACATAAATAAATGCAAGCTATAAAGTCCAACTGAGGAAAAAGTACTGTATTCATATCTCGCAATTCTGAGGAAAAGAGACAAATTTGACTATTTCTCCAAATTCTGACTTTTTTTTTTTCCATCAGAGTTATTCTGTAATTCCAACTTTATAACATGCAAATAAGTTTATATCTCACAATTGAGGGGGAAAAAAAAGTCAGAATTGACCATTTCTCAGAAATGAGTGTTAAAGGGATAGTTCACTTTGAAATTAAAATGTGGTATCTATCAGCTTACCCCAAGGGCATCCAAGATGTAGGTGTCTCTTTTTCTTCAGTAGATCCAATTTTGATGTTTTTAGGTCAAACCATTCTGGTCTGTCAGTCATATAATGGCAGGTATAGGTCACTGTCTCTATAAGAGGGAAAAAGAACATGCACAGAGAAATCCAAATTAAACAATTCCCCATCGTAACTACACATTGATGGCCTAAGACACGAAACGAGCGGTTTGTGTGAGAAAACGAACAGTATTTATATCGTTTTTTACCTCTTGTACACAACCATGTCCAAGTGATCTGAGTGCACACACACATCCGGTGTGTGACGTGTGTGTGCGCGCGCTCTGGCAATGAGTGACGTATACGCGCGAGAGATCACTTCCGGCGCGCGCGCACACACGTCACACACCGGATGTGTGCACACACACACACACACACGTCACACACCGGATGTGTGTGTGCACTCAGATCACTTGGACATGGTTGTGTACAAGAGGTAAAAAACGATATAAATACTGTTCGTTTTCTCACACAAACCGCTCGTTTCGTGTCTTAGGCCATCAATGTGTAGTTACGATGGGGAATTGTTTAATTTGGATTTCTCTGTGCATGTTCTTTTTCCCTCTTATAGAGACAGTGACCTATACCTGCCATTATATGACTGACAGACTAGAACGGTTTGACCTAAAAACATCAAAATTGGATCTACTGAAGAAAAAAAGACACCTACATCTTGGATGCCCTTGGGGTAAGCTGATAGATACCACATTTTAATTTCAAAGTGAACTATCCCTTTAACATCTTAGTTTTCTTGCAATTGCATATTTATATCTTGCATGTTTATATCTCGCAATTCTGATAAAAAGTCAGAATTGACCATTTCTTAGAGCTGAGAGTTAAAATCTTAGTGTTTTCTTGCCGTTTCAAGTTTATATCCCACAATTCTGACTCAAAATTAGGAGTTTATAATCACAATTGTGAGATAAAAAGTCAGAATGAACTATTTTTAATCAGCGGCAGAAGCCCTGATCCTCACCTTTGTAGGTGGTGACGGGGACGTATGTGATGAGGGTGTACAGCTTGTTTGGAGAATCTTCATCTTCGTTGCGTTTCCGGGACAGACGCACACGCATGCGGTACGGCACGTTCCTGCAGAACAACACAGTCAGTGAACAACACCCAGACGGATCCGCTGAAGCCACCGGGACCAGACTCACTCACCGGACACCTTTGGCCCACACGGCCTTGTTGAGACGCGTGTCGATGCGGACGTCCGGCGTGCCCATCTCCTTCACCGCAAACTTACGGATCTCCTTCAGCGCGCGAGGAGCTCTCCTCTTGAAGGAGCTGTCGGAGGAGGACGGGAGTTAAAGGGTTAATTCAACCAATAATGAAGATTACCCCATGATTTACTCACCCTCGGTGTATATGACTCTCTTTCAGACCAATCCAATCGGAGTTATATTTAGTCGTAGTACCGTATTGACCCGAATATAAGACGATGTTTTTTTTTGAAATCATCTGAAACCGCTCGTCTTATATTCAGGGTCTAGACTTTGACATGTCAATAATACACCTACAACAATAGGTGTGGCCAAACACGCTAAAATGAGTGTGCCATGAAATATGTATGTGTGTGTGCTCTCTGTGTGTGTGTGTGTGCTGCTTTTCTCTCTCTGTGTGTGTGTGTTGTGTCTGTGTGTGTGTGTGTGTCTCTCTGTGTGTGGTGTGTGTGTTGTTCTCGTGTGTGTGTCTGTGTCTCTCTGTGTGTGTCTGTCTCTCTGTGTGTGTGTGTCTCTGTGTCTGTGTCTGTCTCTCTCTGTGTGTGTGTGTGTGTCTGTCTGTGTGTGTGTGTGTAGTCATCTCTCTGTGTGTGTGTGATGTCTGTAGTGTGTCTGTCTGTCTGTCTGTTGCTGTGTGTGTCTGTTTGTGTGCCAATCGTCTCTCTGTGTGTGTTGTGTGTAAAGTCTGTACTTTTCGTCTGTAGTGTTGTCTCGTAGTGTGTGTGTGTGTGCTGCTGTCTGTGTGTGTAAAGATGTGTGTGTAGTCTGTCTCTGTGAGTGTAGACGGATCTGATACTAAATGTTAGTAGTTGGTAGTGTTCAGATGTGTGTGGACCTCTTATTTTATGGTTTATCAAAAAGTGCATATTTGATCAGACCTCTCGAAATCCTGCGATGCATTTGTTATCCCGCTAATATTGTTTTGTGTGTATATATATATCTCAGGCTCTGCTGTAAAGTGTTATAAATCAGAAATTTAATAAATAAAGTGCATATTTGCAATTTGTCATCGTTGGTACAATTTTTCACAAATTTGGTACAAATTGGTCATTGTGAAATGTCATTGTTGGTACATTTTACCAGTATTTACCATACTTTCAAAACAAGTTTAAATAGGAAAAATATGCAATATGAAAATAATTGAAGAAAAAAAAAATTTTGGTTTTCAAAAAGCCCTTTTCCAAAAGGTACATGTGTAAAAAGAGGGTCGTCTTATATTCAGGTCAATATGGTAGTAGTATATATTTATTTAATGCCATGTCAGCATCATAAGCTATTTTCATGTCAAAAACAATTTTAAAAATACAAGTGCATTTAATATATTATACTATGAAGAAAGTATTTGCATTGGGTTTGTAAAACCACCCATCCACTGCCATTATAACGCTTGTACGTTATAAATATAACTCCGATTGGCTTCGTCTGAAAGAAGAGAGTCATATACACCGAGGAAGAGTAAAACATGGACTACTCTTCATTTTTGGGGTTAGTATCCCTTTAATGGGTTCTGATGCAGATATATTAAAGAGACAGTGCACCCAAAAATGAACAGTCTGTCATCATTTACTCCAAACCTGTATGAATGTGTTTGTTCGATGATATTGTGAAGAAAGGCTGTTTTGGGAACCATTGACTTCAATAGTATGAGAAAAAATACTGCATTCTTCAGAATATCTTCCTTTGTGTTCAGAACAACTTCATACAGGTTTGGATCTACTTGAGAAGGAGTCATCAAACTTGATCCTGGAGGGCCGGTGTCCTGCAGAGTTTAGCGCCAACTTACCTCAACACACCTGCCTGGAAGTTTCAAGTATACCTTGATTAGCTGCTTCAGGTGTTTGATTAGGGTTGGAGCTAAACTCTGCAGGGACACCGAACTTGGTGACCCCTGTACTTGAGGATGAGTAAAATGAGTACCGTCTCTTTAAGAGAGTCGTTCCGGAGGGACTTACATGCCGTGGATGCGCTTGTGGATGTTGATGGTGTACTCGCGGGTCACCACCTCATTGATGGCGGAGCGGCCTTTCTTCTTCTCGCCCTTCTTAGGTGCCATCTAAACACAACACAATCAGTGAACACTACAGGTGAAGAACACTGCACTTCCAATAACGTGCCATTTCTTCATGCACTGATTTTGTACTTAATATACTAAAAATGATTCTTTAGTACTTATCTAAGTGTACTAAAATGTGCTATTTTGGGACACCATGAATATAGGTATGATGACATAGCAACCACTCGCGGCGAACATTCGGTCTCAACAATGTGTTCCAAACGGCGTGGTGCTGTTAATGTGTGTCGTTCAATATCTACTCCTGCCAGCCTGGTGGGGTATGTTTTTCCTGAATACGATGGTAACTACGTCGAGTGCAGCGCTGCAGCGTTGGACACTTCGGGATTTCAGCCCTGAGGTGTTTTCAGGTCACCGTGACTTTCAGAAGATCTGCGTGGCGTTCAACCGGTCGAGAAGCTTTGGACACTGAAAGTTAGGTGGACATAAATACATAGCTTTTATCTCGGTACTGACGAAATTCCATCGAAATCCATAGAGGAGAAGGTATTTTACTAAATCGCGGAAATTGGGTAGTCACATTTGTGAGATGACTCCAGGCCTCGTTCTAAACAACAACAAAAGTTGTACTTTTGTGAATGACAATGAATATTTGTTGTGTACTTGTATGAATATGAATTAACAATTAATAGTGATGTGTATTGTTGTTTTCTCTTGTATTCTGAAAATAAATGTTTATGAATATGAATGAACGCTTATTAATTATAATTGTTTTCAGTGAGGTACGATGCCCATTCCAGCTAAAACGGTAAATGTTCATGATTTCATTTGAAAGAACTAACAAAATTATACCTTCTAGTCAAATTTCATGCAAATATCTTATAAAATGAGGAAGTTACAAGCAAAAATGTGTGAATAATAAGCATTTTCGGTCACATGGCTTCTATTGTGATTAATGTATAGTATTTTAATATATTCCCCGTTATTATAAATATCATAACTTTCGCAATCCTCAACTGATTTTCACAATCCAGGTGTCGTCGTAAAGGGGATTTTCAGCTCTGTCTAGTCATGTGATCCATTTTGAGCTTAGGGGTGTTTGAAAATTCATCATACCTACATTAATATGAGCTAAAATGTGACTCTCGAGCACAAAACCAGTCATAAGGGTAATTTTTTTTAAATTAAATAATCTTTCCATTGATGTATGGTTTGTTATGATAGCACAATATTTGCTGAGGGTGCAAAAAAATCAAAATATTGAGAAAATCACCTTTAAAGTTGATCAAATTACGTTCTTAGCAATGCATATTACTAATTAAAAATTAAGTTTTGATATATTTACGGTAGGAAATTCACATTGAACATGATCTTAATATTCTAATGATTTTTGGCATACAGGAAAAATGATAATTTTGACTCATACGATGTATTGTTGTCTATTGCTACAAATATACCTGTTATTATGACTGCTTTTGTGCTCCAGAGACACAAATATTAACATAATATCTCTGTTTATAGTACATTTGAACCCATCTTTCATACACTAGACTCTCAAGTGCACTACAAATACACTTCAGTCACCAAAACAACCAGTAAAACTCACCATCATAACCAGTTAACTCTCTAGTAACGCGTTCAAAACATTAGTTATGATAATAATACAGTATATAGAGTTCATGATGTGAATTAATCGATTATCAAAACACGATCAGTGGTACACTAAACTCCACTGACGCAGTTTGTCGCTTCACATAACGTGCAAAACGCAGTTTACTCTGGTAAAATCTCGAGTTTACTGCTTTATTTACTCTTTCTCCGCCATTTCGCGGTTCCTCGCGACTCCGTCAGAGCGACGGTTAAACATTAAAGGTGTTTAATCGCTAACATCGGCGTTTAAAACACAGCAAAACGCATCATAGTGATCGATAACGTGCCTAGATACTCAAATGCGATGTTACATTGAATTATTAGTGATTAATAACGCGGATGATGCTGGATTTATAAACCATAAACGAGAAGAGGATACTCACTCTGTACGGAGACTGAGGGAAAGAAAGAGCGCGGGATTATGAGTCATATACACAGTCACATCCGGGTAATTCGACCGTTTTTTTTTTTTTTTGCGTTACTATTGTGTGTTTTTTTTAAAAACATAACGCATACAGACGATAATTTTATGTTTGTGTTTTAAAAAAAATGTATTTGTGAACGCAGTGTGTGATTTTAAAAAGTCCGATTTGTTTTCCGTACTACATTTCCCATAATTCCGCACCGGAAGCTCTCGCTCACAGACAGCGGCAACGGTTGCGTGAGGAAGGGAAGAATCACATTCGGATTATCAAACATAAAAAGTCAAATTATTGAAATATTAACGCGTATAATCGCTCATACGAACGCTATACCAGTGCTGCAGCGACTGCTCTCATTGAATATTCATGAGCCGTCGGAACAGCTTAAATGAACTCCACTCAGGTAAATGTTATCGTTACTAACTGTGTCTCAAAACACCGAGTTCACTAACTTAACGTTACATAGATGTGAAAAAGTGCGTATAATAGCCTTAAATGTTGTTTATTGAAACATTTAGCTGAGGTTTGAATCGGTGTTTATATTAAAATAATAAGATATAATCCACTACTGTCGTCTGATTGATAGTTTACAGTGTTTTATCCAGTTAAAGCTCTTTTAGTGTAAATATACTGTCAAATATCACTGATTTTAATCAAGTAAGCATCAGAATAACTGTAATCATATCTCCAGATGAACTCTTACTGTACTGAAGCAGCTCAGCTTTACTTGATTCAACATTAATCATGTTTTAGTCTCAAATCTGATCATCAGGATCTTCTAATGAGTGTTTATTATTCATCTCTCAATCAGCATTGCATTATATGTTATAATCTCATCTTACTGAGACATATTATTAGAGATATAGACTGATATTTAGATCATTTTATGTCAGTATCTGCTGCACTGTTATAAACATCTCATTGATTTTCATCATAGAAATATAACATCTGCAGCAAATTCATATTTTTGTGTCTCTGCAGCACAAAAGCAGTCATAAGCAACACAGGTGTATTTGTAGCAATAGCCAACAATACATTGTATGGGTCAATTTATGCCAAAAATCATTAGGATATTAAGTAAAGAGTACGTTTCCTACCGTAAATATATCAGAACTTAATTATTGATTAGTAATATGCATTGCTAAGAACTTAATTTGATCAACTTTAAAGACGATTTTCTCAATATTTTGATTTTTATGCACCCTCAGCAAATATTGTCCTATTATAACAAACCATACATCAATGTAGGGTTGTCACGGTACCAAAATTTCAGTATTCGGTACCGATACCAGTGAAAATCCACGGTTCTCGGTACCAAAGCAAAACACAAAAACATGCTATTTTTATTAATAAAGTCAAACAAAAATAAAATGCAAAAAAATCAATGCCATTGTTTATATTTATTTAAAATTGTTTCAAGTTTTTTCGCAAGTAATAAAGTATGAAAAACAGTAAACAAATTTCACCCAAATTTAATTCGTCTTTTAATTAATGAAATTTAAAAACATTGTATTTTTTGGTAAATAAAGGGGATTTACTGTTAAAATTAAAATATGGAAGAAATACTGTGTGATTATTTCTATCAAAATAAAGATGTATTAATTTTTTCAACAGTAGTAATAGTATCACATACATTCTACTAAATAATAGTAATATATTTCTGGCACAATAATGTCTTTTAAGTAAAAACAAACTTTTATTTTGACGGGTTGCTGTGAATATCTTTACATTTGTGTGTGTGTGTGTGTGTGTGTGTGTGTGTGTGTGTGTGTGTGTGTGTGGTGTGT
>CM041799.1:1641918-1691918 GCA_023376895.1 Aspiorhynchus laticeps
CTACTACTCACACAAACACTCACACATATATTCTACTAACACATGCACTACACAACTCATGGAGATCATTTAATAGCGCTCGCTGAATGAAACTGAAACATTTAATATTCAACGACTAATAAACACATGACTACGACAACATCTGAGTTCTTCTTATTATAATATGTGACCCTGGAGCACAAAACCAGTCATACGGGTCAATATTGTGAAATTGAGATGTATGCATCATCTGAAAGCTGAATAAATACGCTTTCCATTGATGTATGGTTTGTTATGATAGGACAATATTTGCTGAGGGTGCAAAAAAATCTAAATATTGAGAAAATCATCTTTAAAGTTGTTCAAATGAAGTTCTTAGCAATGCATATTACTAATCAAAAATTAAGTTTTGATATATTTACGGTAGGAAATGTACTAAATATCTTCATGGAACATTTAATATCCTAATGATTTTTGACACAAGAAAAATGTATAATTTGTATAAAGGCCTAAAATCAATTTTTAATTTTTTTTGACAGCCCTACAATGCAGTGTCTCTTTAAAACCTCAAATTAAACACAAACCAAACCTATAATACATCTAATATGTAAAAATATGCAATTTACTACACAGGTCAGAGTTCACCAAGCTTGACCTTCAGAATGGATCATATCGAGTATGGATGTGCGATAGTGAAAAAAAATTATATTTCGATATTTTTTGGGGTTTTTTTCCATAACGATAATCAGACGATATTTAGCCGAGTGTGTTATTGTGCTGATATCTGTCGACCGTAGACAGCTGCAGTTTTTGATATTCTTCATATTATGTGTGTTCAGTTCACATCAGTGATTAAAATTATAAGTTTAAATTGATTTTTACCTTTTATGGTTAATTTTACCTTTAATAAAGCCATTTGTTTTCCTAAAAGTGTGCATCTTTTGAGTCAAATTGTTACATTTAATCTGTCAATTATCATAATTAGACATTCAGGCTGTTACCAAACAAATTAAACCAGTATCAGCAAAATTAATCTTTGCAGAAGTTGCATCTGAATGTGTTTAGATGTATTTACACACAGTTTAATGCGGCTCAGAGAGACACGGAGTGCTTTAACCTGCAGTTACAAATGTTTTTAACATATTTTAAACATAAAACATTGAATACTGATATTTGAAATTATTTAAATAATAAAAAGATACTTTAAATGTGAAATTAAAACCTCCAGCAGGTGGCAGCACGTCACTGTTAACAAGTGAATCATTGTGATTGAACCGAGTCATTGTGACTGAACCGAGTCATTGTGACTGAACCGAGACATTGTGACTGAACCGAGACATTGTGATTGAACCGAATCATTGTGACTGAACCGAATCATTGTGACTGAACCGAGTCATTGTGACTGAACCGAGTCATTGTGACTGAACCGAGTCATTGTGACTGAACCGAGTCATTGTGACTGAACCGAGTCATTGTGACTGAACCGAGTCATTGTGACTGAACCGAGTCATTGTGACTGAACCGTGTCATTGTGACTGAACCGTGTCATTGTGACTGAACCGTGTCATTGTGACTGAACCGAGTCATCGTGACTGAACCGAGTCATTGTGACTGAACCGAGTCATTGTGACTGAACCGAGTCATCGTGACTGAACCGAGTCATTGTGACTGAACCGAGTCATCGTGACTGAACCGAGTCATCGTGACTGAACAGAATCATCGTGACTGAACCGAATCATTGTGACTGAACCGAATCATTTAAACGAATGATTCATTCAGGAACGAATCACTGTCATGTTGCTCAGAGACACAAAACAGTGCTGTAGCTGTTTCTGGAATTATGTTTTGTTGGTGAAATGGAGCAAAAACAGGCAATATAGTGTCTAAAACACAAGTCTGTTAATATTAACTTATTGTTTATTAAACTGTTGTATAAAATCAATATCACAATCATGGTTATTTTTGAACAAAAAAAGCACTCTTCTTGTAATTTTAACGATATGAAATGATATACATACACATTTTCTGCCCATATCTTGAATTTTGTGATTCTTAATGCATTTTATTAGACTGAATCATGCAGTGAAAGAACACGCTGTAGTCTAGACTCCGTAGTGGTTTTTGCAAAATACTCGATAAAGTCAAATTGCACATCGCTAAAACAACAATTACGATATATATCGCACACCCCTAATATCGAGAGATCGTGATATCGCGACAGCAAAACTATGTAGACAATTATTTGTTGTTGATAATGACGACTAATTGGTTTCTGGTGCCGTGTGTTTCTCCTGTGAGTCTCTGCTGTAAGACACACATCTGTTAATGCTTCCGTCCAGGTTTTCTGCCCCCCATCACGCTGCCGGAGAAGTTCTTTCTGTCTCAGCTGATGCTCGCTCCGCCACGAGAGCTCTTCAAGAAGACGCCGAGACAAGTGTCCAGCATGGACGTGAGCTCCACACCGCAGACCATAGACATCAGCGGACTGCAGCTGGCGCTCGCCGGTACAAACATGCTGTTTATACCGCTGTGTTTACACTGAGACTTCATGCACTGATCCGATTCTGATGTTTACATTTACTTACTGCTCTAAAACATGCTGTTTATACCGCTGCGTTTACACTGAGACTTCATGCACTGATCCGATTCTGATGTTTACATTTACTTACTGCTCTAAAACATGCTGTTTATACCGCTGTGTTTACACTGAGACTTCATGCACTGATCCGATTCTGATGTTTACATTCACTTACTGCTCTAAAACATGCTGTTTATACCGCTGCGTTTACACTGAGACTTCATGCACTGATCCGATTCTGATGTTTACATTTACTTACTGCTCTAAAACATGCTGTTTATACCGCTGTGTTTACACTGAGACTTCATGCACTGATCCGATTCTGATGTTTACATTTACTTACTGCTCTAAAACATGCTGTTTATACCGCTGCGTTTACACTGAGACTTCATGCACTGATCCGATTCTGATGTTTACATTTACTTACTGCTCTAAAACATGCTGTGTTTACACTGAGACTTCATGCACTGATCCGATTCTGATGTTTACATTTACTTACTGCTCTAAAACATGCTGTTTATACCGCTGCGTTTACACTGAGACTTCATGCACTGATCCGATTCTGTCTGTTTACATTCACTTACACAACTGCTCTAAAACATGCTGTTTATACCGCTGTGTTTACACTGAGACTTCATGCACTGATCCGATTCTGATGTTTACATTCACTTACACAACTGCTCTAAAACATGCTGTTTATACCGCTGCGTTTACACTGAGACTTCATGCACTGATCCGATTCTGATGTTTACATTTACTTACTGCTCTAAAACATGCTGTTTATACCGCTGTGTTTACACTGAGACTTCATGCACTGATCCGATTCTGATGTTTACATTCACTTACTGCTCTAAAACATGCTGTTTATACCACTGTGTTTACACTGAGACTTCATGCACTGATCCGATTCTGATGTTTACATTCACTTCTATGATGAATATCTATTAAACTGTAATTTATTTCTGTGATCAAAGCTGTATTTTCAGCATCATTACTGCAGTCTTCAGTGTCACAAAATCATAATAATATGCTGATTTGAAACATTTCTGATTATTAACAATGTTGAAAACAGTTGTGCTGCACAATATTTTTGTGGAAACTGTCATATATTATCATTCATAAGATTTAAAAAAAAAAAAATTACTACTTTTCTTCAACAAAGCAGGCAATTTAACACTTAATAGTAATTAACACTTATTAAATTGATCAAATGTTACAGTAAAGACGTTTATAATATTACAAACATCATATTATGCATATAATATTATAGCACTTGTTGTACTGCCTTTAATTTATGCTTATTAAAAATGACATGTATATTACAGTGCTGAGTATTTTCATTGGGAATTTTCTTTAAGCAAAATATACAAAAGATTTTTTTTAATTAACACTTATTTATCGAGGCTGCATTAAATTGATCAAAAGTGACATTAATAATGTTACAAAAGATCTCTATTTCAAATAAATGCTGTTCTTCTGAACTTTCTATTCATCTGTGAATCCTGAAAAATAAAATGCATCACGGTTTCCATAAAAATATTCATGTTTTCAACATTGTTAATAATCAAAATGTTTCAAATCAGCATATTATTATGATTTCTGAAGATCATGTGACACTGAAGACTGGCAGTAATGATGCTGAAAATACAGCTTTGATCACAGAAATAAATTACAGTTTAATACATATTCACATAGAAAACTGATATTTGAAATCATAATAATATTTCACATTTTTTAAGTATTTTTGATTAAATAAATGCAGACTTCTTTCAAAAGCAGTAAAAAAATCTTAATTATTTCAAACTTTTGACAGACTCATATCTGATATCCACCCAAAGGTTTTAGCCTTGTGCTAAAATCATCTTTTCAAATGTCTGCAAAAGTGCTCAAGATTGATTAAATTAGACCGATGTGGTTCTTATTGAAGCTGAAATACTGTACCGACGTTTTACCAGCTTTATATAAAGAGCTGAGTGATAATTTAGAGATGTATAATGATTTGTGTCTTTCGTTCAGAGCGTCAGTCGGAGCTGCCCACTCAGAGTAAGGCCGGTTTTCCCAGCATGCTCAGCGACCCCGACCCAGACTCCTCCAACTCGGGCTTCGACAGCTCCGTGGCCAATCAGATCACAGAGTCGCTGGTGACCGGGCCGCGGCCGCCTTTGGAGAGTGAGTGTTTCTGATGGGTTTTAAAGGAGAAGACGACAAATATCCTGATAGTTTCACCTTCGTGTCATCCGAGATGTTTAAGTCTTTCTTTCTTCAGTCGCCAAAGAAATTAGGTTTTTTGAGGAAAACATTCCAGGATTTTTCTCCATATGCAGACCTGCCAACCTGTACACGTTTTGCGTAGCGGGCACTAGGGATGTGCGGGTCTAGTCGACTAGTCGACTAAACGGTGCAGCTCCTACTAGTCGACACTGAAAACAATAGTCGACTACACGAGAGAAAAAAAAAGAGATGATTTTATCATTCAAATTACCATCATTTTAACATTACATTTAAAACATTTTAAAGAACACTTAAAATAAAACTTTTGAAAAAGAATACATATCAAAATATTTAAATATTTTTAAAAGCGTATCTGGGCGGGAACTATAATTTTACCTCACATGCGTTTTCTTCATGTCAGTTGCGGCGAGCTCCACGCGAAAGACCAGCAAGGTGAGGGATTATTTTGAATTAGAAGGAAATGGAAACGTTTTTTGTAAACTGTGTAATGTCAAATTGGCTTACAATAACTTTACTGGAGTTATGCGTAATCATATTCAATACAGGCATGTGTTAGCTTGGAGTCTAGCCAAAGCCAAATGTCAATCATGTCATACACTACAACCTGCCGCTGCGGTCCGCGATCCTATCCGCGCTGTCTATTCCTCTAAACGAAGACCCACTTCGGTGGTGCTGCGGGATTTCCAGGATCTTTTCGAAACTGTCTGCTTGCTTGTAGTTATCTCTCTGTGTGCTTGTGACTTCGAGCGCGAGCGCGTTTTGCAGAATCGCCTCTAGTCCCGTCTTTCGCCAGACCATGTTAACATGTTAAATTCACTGAACAAATGCGCACGGTCTGAGTAAGTGAAACAAGCTTTGTTTTGTTTTTAGACAATATAGCCAACATGAAGTACATTTTTAAAAGCCGTTTTAATGCTATTCCTTGATAAACTTTCCTATTGTTTTAAACTTTTGTTTTAATATGCGTTTTAATATGTTGGCTAACGTTATATGAAAATGAAGTATTCTGTCAGTCTATTGATTGATTTTCAATTTCTGCATTGCTCCAGGCGATCTGAATAAATAAGCTATGCACTGGTTTATGAAGAGTGTATGCTCTCCCTTTTTTTCTGTTTAAGGACCGCCTAAAATTAATTGATGATAACGCGAGGCAAGCATACGGCATAATCGTGACCTATTTTTAGCAGAATTCATTGAGGGATTTGACAGTGTGATTCAAAGATTAAGTATTTCAACTGTTTGCTGTTATATAGACACGCGCACAGTTTTGTTGTTGTTTTTTTGCCGTTTTTGGGGGGTTTCTAGCTTTTAGACTAGTCGACTAGTCGGATACAAAACTTCCGTTTAAACGACAGTCAAATTAGTCGTAGCGCACATCCCTAGCGGGCACGCATTTTGACCTCAAAGTACGCAGGTACGATTTGTCACTTTAAACTACGCAAAAACCTGGTGACGCCTTTGTGCACGCACAGTAGCCTACTTAAATCATGCAACAGCAACGAAAGAGGACTTCGACCAATCAGAGCGCTGGGTTCATTCCCCATCTAACATGTGGGATGATTGACAAATGCGTAGAGACTGCAAATAGACAGCTCGGTCTCGCGCCTTTTTACTCCCGCCGTCTGATTTCTTAAGAGGACAGTACACACGGTACTTACAACTAAGGTAAACGGGTTGGGGTGGATGTGGAAAGTTAAAATATTGAGTTGAGTGACGTGATCGTATTGATATTCTATACAAACTGTGAATAGAATAAAAGCACACATTCATATTCAGCCAGACCTGCTGCGGTTTATTTGTGTTCATATAGCTGCACTCACTGAACAGCGTCCTAATATTAGGGCTTTTAAAAGCCAAGTGTGCGTACTTGGATAAATACTGATATATTTGCACTAGAACTTCGCACGTGTCTAATAAACCTTTACTAAAGTCTTACCGGAACATTAATATCTGCTCGCGCAGCTGCTGACAGAGCAGACCGTTACTGTGTTTGGGTAACAGCTTCACAAACAGTCTTTCAACTACACAGTATTATTTCTGTATTACAGTCATTCATATTATCACAGAAATACTGGGATCAAAGTTAATAGTTCAGATATTAACACTGATGTTTATGGTAGCGATCAAAATAGACCTTTTGAAAGTTAACTGGCGCTTCAAATAACGTTTGTGTCGATTACATTGTTTCGCCACTAAAGTGACTTAAATGTATTTGTGATTGAATCAAGAGATTCGTTCAAAAACACTGATTCATCAGTAAAGAAACAAGTGAAGTATTTATGAGTGAGACATTAAATCATTCATTCAAAACACTTTTTCATCATTTTAATATTAACTAAATATATTATAAATGTATATTCAAATTAAACACTTTTAAATAGACTGCAGCAATAATATTTTGTCACGCATTATTTTGTTTCGTGGGAGAATCGTGATCTCGGTTTGAGACAAAAAAAATAGTGATTCTCAATTTATCCAGAATCGTGCAGCTGTAGTATGTGACCGAGTGCAGACCTTTGGGAAATATTTATTATACATACACTACATATGATATATACTACATATGATATAGGTCTGTATATAGTGGACTTCAATGCAGCTTCAAAGAGCTCTACACGACCCCAGCCGAGGAATAAGAGTCCTATCTAGCACAACCATCGCTCATTTTCGCTTTGTAAACACAGGGTTGTCACGTGTGACCTTTTCAACTTGCGTGAGATCGAGCTTGTGCAAGACGAGCATTCGAGGTTAAAAATTGTATAAATATGAATTATTTTCAGAAAATGAGCGATGGTTGTGTTTGATAAGACTCTTATTCCTCGGCTGGGGTCGTGTAGAGCTCTTTGAAGCTGCATTGAAGTCCACTATATGGAGAAAAATCCTCAAAAAACTTAATTTCTTTGTGACTGAAGAAAGAAAGACTTTGGATGACACGGAGGTGAAATTATCGGGAAATTTTTATTCTGGAAGTGATTTAACGATCACCGTCCCCCTGTGGGACGCTTGGCGCTCTTTTATTCATTGTCTTTTTTCCCTATCACATATTTTAGTAGACATCATAAATTATATATGTGTCCCTGCAGCACAAAAGCAGTCATGAGTAACACAGGTATATTTGTAGCAATAGACAACAATACATTTTTCGTTTATGCCAAAAATCATTAGGATATTTAGTAAATTTCCTACTGTAAATATATCAAAACTTAATTTTTGATTAGTAATATGCATTGCTAAGAACTTCATTTGAACAACTTTAAAGGTGATTTTCTCAATATTTAGATTTTTTTGCACCCTCAGATTCCAGATTTACAAATATTGTGCAATCATAACAAACCATACATCAATGGAAATATATTTATTCAGCTCTCAGATGATGCATAAATCTCAATTTAAAAAAATTGACACTTATATCAGAATTAAAAATCTTAGAAGCTCAAGATTCATCCTGTGAGAACTATTTTGAAATTGGACATTGTGTTACCATGGAAATCTGGTGACGGTCTCCTCCCCCTTAGTGGGCGGAGTCAAGTGTCATATTGTTACAGTCTTCTACAATCAAAACTTTTTAGAATCTTGACATAAAACATATCATTCAAAAGGTCTGAGTCTCAAGATTTCATATTTTGTGAGATAAGCAATATTTAGAGAAATGTAGACATTTGTAATAGAAAAATGCTTTAAAAATATTCAATGGAGTTCGGATGGCACCCGGTGGCTGTTTGTGGTATAACACCCTGAATAAAATCTCACATGAACCTCAATTTTTTAATATCAACTTCAAATTTGGAACATAACTTATTTAGACATAAGGCTTTAATTTTATAATGTTTTGTAAAATATTTATATATCAAAACTTAATTTTTGATTAGTAATATGCATTGCTAAGAACTTCATTTGAACAACTTTAAAGATGATTTTCTCAATTTTTAGATTTTTTTGCACCCTCAGATTCCAGATTTACAAATAGTTCTCAGACAAATATTGTACACACTATGGAAAGCTTATTTATTCAGCTTAGTAATAATAATATAATATTGCAATAATCTACTGATTGTCTTCTTTAAAAAGGTCTGTATTCAAAAGCATTCATGAATTATAACAATTTTAAGTTTGGATAGTGCACTTTCACGCCTATGTTTAATATGAGGGCTGGCAGTTAAAGTGTTAACTCGTGTGTGGTTGCTGATGTTAAACGGCTGGTTTCGTCCGTCTCTCAGGCCACTTCCGTCCCGAGTTCATCCGGCCCGCTCCGCCGCTGCTGGTGTGTGAGGACGAGCTGTCGTGGCTCAACCCATGTGAGCCGGATCACCGGATACAGTGGGACCGGTCCATGTGTGTGCGCAACGGCACCGGAGTGGAGATCAAGCGCCTCATGGCCAAAGCCTTCAAGAGTCCGCTATCAGCCGCGCAGCAGACGCAGGTCACACACCTTTCCTCAACACATCCAACTCATTATCCTAGCAACACCTTAGCAACCATCCCAGTCACCCTAGCAACCGCATAGCAACCCCCATAGTCACCCTAGCAACCACATAGCAACACCCTAGCAACCAACCTTGGTACCTTAGCAACCGCATAGAAACACCTTAGCAACTACCCTGAGTACCCTAGCAACCGCATATCAACACCCTAGCAACCACCCAGAGCACCCTAGCAACTGCATAGCAACACATTTACATTTATGCATTTAGCAGACACTTTTATCCAAAGCGACTTACATTGCATTCAAGTTACAGTTTTTACATTTTATCAGCTCTTATTCAAACCTGATAAAAATCAGCTCTTACCTCAACACCTTAGCAACCATCCCAGTCACCCTAGCAACCGCATAGCAACCCCCATAGTTACCCTAGCAACACCCTAGCAACCGACCTTGGTACCTTAGCAACCGCATAGCAACACCTTAGCAACTACCCTGAGTACCCTAGCAACCGCATATCAACACCCTAGCAACCACCCAGAGCACCCTAGCAACCGCATATCAACACCCTAGCATCCCCCATAGTCACCCTAGCAACGCATAGCAACACATTAGCAACCACCCCAGTCACTAGCAACCGCATAGCAACCGACCTTGGTACCTTACCAACCGCATAGCAACACCTTAGCAACTACCCTGAGTACCCTAGCAACCGCATATCAACACCCTAGCAACCACCCAGAGCACCCTAGCAACTGCATAGCAACACCTTAGCAACCGCATAGCAACACCTTAGCAACCACCCCAGTCACCCTAGCAACCGCATAGCAACCGACCTTGGTACCTTACCAACCGCATAGCAACACCTTAGCAACTACCCTGAGTGCCCTAGCAACCGCATATCAACACCCTAGCAACCACCCAGAGCACCTAGCAACCGCATAGCAACACCTTAGCAACCACCCCAGTCACCTAGCGACCCATAGCAACACCTTAGTAACCACCCCAGTCACCCTAGCAACCGCATAGCAACACCCTAGCAACCGACCTTGGTACCTCACCAACCGCATAGCAACACCTTAGCAACTACCCTGAGTACCCTAGCAACCGCATATCAACACCCTAGCAACCACCCAGAGCACCCTAGCAACTGCATAGCAACGATATGGCTTAATGCTAAGGATTTTTGCATCGTGGCATTATTTTTGTGGCAATTAAGCTGTTAAACTGTAATTGATTGCTGTGATCAAAGCAGTCTTCAGTGTCACATGATCTTCAGAAATCATAATAATATGCTGATTTGCTGCTCAAGAAACATTTCTGATTATTATCAATGTTGAAAACAGTTGTGCTGCACAAAATAATCATATCTATCTTATTTAAATTGTAAAGTATTGAAACGTCATGTTAGTGTTTGTTGCACTGCCTTTATGCTTATTAAAAATTACTTGCGTATTGCGATAATAAATGTCTTCACAAGCAAAATATACAGTATCATTAAAGTTTGGGGTCAGTAAAATCATTATTTTTAATACTTTTATTCATAAGTGATGTATTAAATTGATCAAAAGTGTCTGTAAAGACATTTGAATTTCTAATGTTACAAAATATTTCTATTTTAAATAAATGCTGTACTTTTCTATTCATCTGTGAATCCTGAAAAATTAATATATCACGGTTTCCACAAAAATATTGTGCAGCACGACTGTTTTCAACATTGATAATAATCATAAATGTTTCAAATCAGCATATTATTATGATTTCTGAAGATCATGTGACACTGAAGACTGCAGTAATGATGCTGAAAATACAGCTTTGATCACAGAAATAAATTACAGTTTAACACATATTCACATAGAAAATTGATATTTTAAATCATAATAATATTTCATAATTTTTACTGTATTTTTGATCAAATAAATGCAGCCATTAAAAATCTTACCTGAATGGTAGTGTACATTTTTCTTGTTTATTCCACATTAAATATTCATTACTGTAATACATAAAAGGCATTGCAACAATGTATAAATACTTAACAGTTTATCATATTTTCTTTTGAAGTGAATGTGTTCTTGAGTGATGAGCGGTTCCTCACGGTTCCTCACGGTTCCTCACGGTTCCTCACGGTTCCTCACGGTTCCTCACGGTTCCTCACGGATCCTCATGGTTCCTCACGGTTCCTCATGGTTCCTCACGGTCCTCAGGTTCCCTCGGGGTTCCTCATGGTTCCTCACGGTTCCTCACGGTTCCTCATGGTTCCTCACGGTTCCTCATGGTTCCTCACGGTTCCTCACGGTTCCTCACGGATCCTCACGGAACCTCACGGTTCCTCACGGTTCCTCATGGTTCCTCACGGTTCCTCATGGTTCCTCACGGATCCTCATGGTTCCTCACGAATCCTCACGAATCCTCATGGTTCCTCACGGTTCCTCATGGTTCCTCTTGTTTCCTCATGGTTCCTCACGGTTCCTCATGGTTCCTCACGGATCCTCATGGTTCCTCATGGTTCCTCACGGTTCCTCACGGATCCTCACGGTTCCTCACGGTTCCTCACGGTTCCTCATGGTTCCTCACGGTTCCTCACGGATCCTCATGGTTCCTCACGGATCCTCATGGTTCCTCACGGTTCCTCATGGTTCCTCATGGTTCCTCACGGTTCCTCACAGTTCCTCACGGATCCTCACGGTTCCTCACGGTTCCTCATGGTTCCTCACGGTTCCTCACGGATCCTCGCGGATCCTCATGGTTCCTCACGGTTCCTCATGGTTCCTCATGGTTCCTCACGGTTCCTCACAGTTCCTCACGGATCCTCATGGTTCCTCATGGTTCCTCACGGTTCCTCATGGTTCCTCATGTTTCCTCACGGTTCACTCATGGTTCCTCAACGGTTCTCTCTCTCTCTCATCAGCTGCTCGGTGAACTGGAGAAGGACCCAAAGCTGGTTTACCACATCGGTCTGACTCCAGCCAAGCTACCGGACCTGGTTGAGAACAACCCTCTGGTGGCCATCGAGATGCTCCTGAAGCTGATGTCGTCCAGCCAGATCACAGAGTATTTCTCTGTCCTGGTCAACATGGACATGTCGCTGCACTCCATGGAGGTGGTCAACAGGTGATCCTCGTCCTCTCGTCTGGTTTAATTCAGTGCAGATGAGCCATAAACAGGGCTTTATGAAATCCGTTTAATTTTTCTGGACTCCTTTTTAATGGTCAAATTAAATTGTATTAATCAAAAAGCATGTCTAATTAATTAAAATCATGAAACTTATACAATTTAACATTAATTTATTAGAAGAGTAACAAAAATGACATGTTTAGGGCATTTCATAAGCTACTGTAAGAGTAAATAAAAATTGTTTGTATGCATTCAAATAATCAGACGTTAAAACACAGAATTTGGTAACAATAAAACATTTCATACGGCCCTAAACGTCAATTTTTGATTACACTTTTAATAATTAATGTCTAATTAATTCATTTAATAATTAATTAGACATGCCTCCCCCCCCCTTTTGATTAATAAAATTTACATTTGACCATTTAAAAAGGAGTCCAGAAAAATTAAAACGGAAAAACAGAATTTTGGAACAAAATAAAAGGCTTTATAGATGTGTGAATGTTTGTTCATTGTAACCTAGTAAATAGCTGATATTACTATTATTTAGTAGAATGTACGTAATACTCACTACTCACTGTTGAAAAATAATAACACTATTTTTTAAAGAAATAATCACAAAATATTTTTATTTTAATATTAATCCCCTTTATTTGCCAAAAATGTAAATGTTTAATTTTCATTAATTAAAATATAAATTAAATCAATGTTTTATGGCTTCATCTGATAATCAGTAAAATTTAAATACACAACACAGAATTTCTGAGGGGGGGGCATTTCATAAGCTACTGTAAGAATAAATAATAATTGTTTGTATGCATTCAAATAATCAGACGCTAAAACACAGAATTTGGTAACAATAAAACATTTCATACGGCCCTAAACATGTCATTTTTGTTACACTTTTAATAATTAATGTCTAATTAATTCATTTAATAATTAATTAGACATGCTTTTTGATTAATAAAATTTAATTTGACCATTAAAAAGGAGTCCAGAAAAATTTAAACGGAAAAAACAGAATTTGGGAAAAAATAAAAGGGATTTCATAGATGTGTGAATGTGTTTGTTCTTTAACCTGTAGATTAACGACAGCAGTGGATCTTCCTCCTGAGTTCATCCATCTCTACATCTCCAACTGCATCTCCACATGTGAGCAGATCAAAGACAAATACATGCAGGTAAACACACACCTCACACGGACCATGATGCACCTGTGTGAGCGTCATTTACAGGCCAGGACTGACTCGTGCATTCAGTACACATGATCTTCAGGAAAGCATTATTAATCAACAGGGTTATGGAATAGAATAGGTCAGAATCTGTATGGAGATGAGTGAAAAAAATAAGTGTTATGACTGAATGAATTCAAGGCGTATATTTTCATTATGCAAAAAAAACAGCACATTTTTGGTTATTTGCAAAAAAAAAAAAAAAGGCATAATATTACTTTATTTGATGATTCTGAGTTCAAAAAGATCAATAATTTTTTTTTTCAGAATTTTCCATTTTTATGCATGTATCTGTTTTAATGCACTTATCAAAATGACTAAAGCAGTCAAATGTCAGAATTGTGGTTTTAAAGTGTTCAAAATGCATAATCTAACTTAGGACTGGAAAAATAACTTTACATAAACACAAGTAAATATATGTGACCCTGGAGCACAAAACCAGTCATAAGGGTCAGTTTTGTGAAATTGAGATTTATGCATCATCTGAAAGCTGAATAAATAGCTTTGCATTGATGTATGGTTTGTTATGATAGGACAATATTTGAAAATCTGGAATCTGAGGGTGCAAAAAAATCTAAATATTGAGAAAAATCATCTTTAAAGTTGTTCAAATGAAGTCTTAGCAATGCATATTACTAATCAAAAATTAAGTTTTGATATATTTACGGTACAAAATATCTTCATGGAACATGATCTTAATATCCTAATGATTTTTGGCATTAAAGAAAAATGGATAATTTTGACTCATACAATGTATTGCTGTCTATTGCTACAAATATACCTGTGTTACTTATGACTGCTTTTGTGCTCCAGGACACAAATAAGCTTTTTTTTCTTCTGTCTCTGATCATAATTCTGACCTTGAAATCAGGATCAGGCATCAAATATTGTCATACGTGTGAAAATAGGCTGAGAAACCGTTATAATGTGGCTCAGATTCAGACAGGAATCATGTGTTTGTGGTGTTTTTCTGCTGATTAATGGAGAATACAAGACTAATTCACCACATAAACGATTCTCAAAAGCAGAAATGCTTCAAAACACATCATATTTAGTGAGAAAGTATGATGTGAAACAACAAAACACACTATTTGTGGAATCAACAGCCAAAACTAGTTAGAAACTTGTATTGATTTCATTCAGCTCATTTATAGTAGAGGAAACGTTATTATGCTGGATAGCATATCCTGACATTATTTAGAAAATAATATTTTCTAAATGAATTTAATGACCGGTAATATTATTTTAAAACTTACAATATGAATTTTAAATATTTAAAATATATGCAGTCAGTCTCAACCCGTCTGATTTGGTGTTAATTACGTTATACGTTATATAGATACAATGTTACAGCAGTTATTTGGCCACATAATAGCTTACATAATCATATGTGACCCTGCAGCACAAAAGCAGTCAGATTACTAAGTTATCTTTTGCGCTAATACTGTCAAAACACACAAGGTTTACATATAGACTCAGTTGGTTATGTCTAAAATAAAGTAAACAGATGCGTGTCTGTATATTAGATGCGTTCAGCTCTTAAAGGGACAGTACTAGATATGCAGCCGACTGTCATTAAAGGGATAGTTCACTTTGAAATTAAAATGTGGTATCTATCAGCTTACCCCAAGGGCATCCAAGATGTAGGTGTCTTTTTTTCTTCAGTAGATCCAATTTTGATGTTTTTAGGTCAAACCGTTCTAGTCTGTCAGTCATATAATGGCAGGTATAGGTCACTGTCTCTATAAGAGGGAAAAAGAACATGCACAGAGAAATCCAAATTAAACAATTCCCCATCGTAACTACACATTGATGGCCTAAGACACGAAACGAGCGGTTTGTGTGAGAAAACGAACAGTATTTATATCGTTTTTTACCTCTTGTACACAACCATGTCCAAGTGATCTGAGTGCACACACACATCCGGTGTGTGTGTGTGTGTGTGTGGTGTGTGGTGCTGTGTGCATGTGTGCGCACGTGGCTGTCGGCGTCAACGCTTGACGGAGGGCGTGTCTGAAGCGTGGTGCTGACGCAACTATTTCAAGCAACCAATCGGAGGCGTCAGCTCAATCAGGTCGCTGCATGCAAATACGGAATCTGGGTCATTTGCATGAGGCGATCTGATGAAGCTGATCGCCTCCGATTGGTTGCTTGTAAAAGTTGCGTCAGCACCACGCTTCAGACACGCCCTCCGTCAAGCGTTGACGCCGACCCGTGTGAATGCAGCGTGAGCCAGAGCGCGCCACACACACGTCACACACCGGATGTGTGTGTGCACTCAGATCACTTGGACATGGTTGTGTACAAGAGGTAAAAAACGATATAAATACTGTTCGTTTTCTCACACAAACCGCTCGTTTCGTGTCTTAGGCCATCAATGTGTAGTTACGATGGGGAATTGTTTAATTTGGATTTCTCTGTGCATGTTCTTTTTCCCTCTTATAGAGACAGTGACCTATACCTGCCATTATATGACTGACAGACTAGAACGGTTTGACCTAAAAACATCAAAATTGGATCTACTGAAGAAAAAAAGACACCTACATCTTGGATGCCCTTGGGGTAAGCTGATAGATACCACATTTTAATTTCAAAGTGACCTATCCCTTTAAAGGGACAGTACACCCTAAAATGAAATTTCTGTCATTATTTACTCACTGTCACGTCGTCACAAACCTGTATTAATTTCGTTCATGTGCTGAACACAAAAGAAGATATTTTGAATAAAATATAGTTGCTGGTCCACATTGACTTTAGGAAAAAATCCTATGGAGGTCATTGTGGACCAGCAACTGTTTGGTTTTCCACGTTCTTCATAATATCTTCTTTTGTGTTCAGCACATGAACGAAATTAATACAGGTTTAAAACAACTTTTGAGCGAGTAAATGATGGTATAGAAATAAAACACTATGACAGAATTGACAGACAGATGACAGAAGGGTGAACTATTGCTTTAATGTTAATAAAACAACCAAACATGAAGAGAAAAATCACTCAGTGCTCTTGACTGAAGAATTTAATACAGTCGCTTTAATAGGAATCAATCTATATAGTGTTTTATATTTGTTCATTGTTTCTTGAATGCTGCTAAATACACCTATTGCACCTGAAAATAAAACACTGTTTTATTTGTATATTATGTGTATTTGTAATGTGTATCTTTGTGCTTATGTTTTAATAACAAAGATAAAATAATAACAATGATTTTTATATTCACCCACTTTGGCACTTTATAAACTTTTTTTTTTTAGTTTGTTACCTTAAAGGCTTTGTCTTTATAACAGGGAAATTAGTTTGGCTGTAATGCTCAGACAACTTGCAAAATAGTAAAACCAACATTACAAAGAATCGTGATATTAAAAAAAAAAAAATTAAAAAATTTTTTTTTTTTTTGATATGATATTTTTTCCATATCGCCCACCCCTTCCTCAGATTCCAGATTTTCAAATAGTTGTATCTCAGCCAAATATCGTCCTATCATAACAAACCATACATCAATGGAAATATTATTTATTCAGCTTTCAGATGATGCATACATCTCAATTACAAAAAATGTACCCTTATGACTGGTTCCAGGGTCACATGTGTCTATTGTAACAAGGATTTTAAACCATTGATCAGATGCTCTGAAGAATCTACAGTGGAAAGTGTGTTATATTGTGATGGAAAGTGATTGTCTGTTGTGTCTCCTGAAGAACCGTCTGGTGCGTCTGGTGTGCGTCTTCCTCCAGTCCCTCATCAGGAATAAGATCATTAACGTCCAGGATCTGTTCATCGAGGTGCAGGCCTTCTGCATCGAGTTCAGTCGAATCCGTGAAGCCGCCGGTCTCTTCCGCCTCCTCAAGACTCTGGATAACGGAGAGATGCCGGCCGAGGCCAAGACGGCCAAATGAACTCAAGGACTAAAGCTGAGTCTCTCCTCAAATCAAAGCACATGAGTGTTTAGCCTTTCACCTCACAACGGCGTGCAAACGTCGTCTGTTTTCAGTTCTTACATGTATAACATGCTCCACTATTGTGACCTGTTTTGATCCCAAATGCCATATTATTTGTCCATTAAAGTAAAGGTTACTTATACGTTCTCAGTCGACGTGCTTCAGTTTGTGTGTCTGTAAACTCATGCATTTAAAGTGTATTTATTTGGCTCCGTTTTACAGAAAGTCAATGTTAATGTATGTAATTTCTTAATAGCCACATCTGATCGGTTTAATACGGTGGCCAAGTAGTGCACACTGTAAAAAAAAAAAAAAAAATTTTTTTTTTTTTTTTTTAAAAATTACAGTAAAATGAATTTTAATTAAAATACGGTAGCAACATTTTAGGTTTTACGGTTTAAAAAGCAGGTGGTGATGAGAAAAAGTCACATGATGAACCAAAGCCAATCATAAGCAGCTTTTAAATATTAACACGCATATAGAAGAAACATTAATCACCAACATGGTGACACTCAATAAACTGAAATATGCGATAAACATTAATTTAACAACATTAGATGTAACACACAACCCTAATGTACAAAACTGATAAGAAAAACTAAGTAAAAACGAAAAAATACAGTTATTTAAACAAAAAAACATCAAATTTGAAATGTAACGCGGGGAATTCTGGGAATGTCAATTTACGGTTATTCACTGTAAATTATAAATTCGTTTTTACTTCCAAAAACGGTATACTACCGTAAAATTACAGTAATGTCAATACAGTTTTTCGCCGTATATAGTAGGGGAACTTACCGTTAACAGGTTTTTACTGTAGCATTTTTACAGTCTTTTACCGTTAAATTCACGGTCGTTTTTTACAGTACACAACACAACGGAAATGTTCCCACTTTGGATGCGTTAAAACTGACTCTATACCAGAGGTTATTGTCTAATGAAATTCAAATTTTGGGCATTAATAGTACCAATTTTATTTCTTTTTTTAACCATTAGCCAAGTCGTATATGGCTATTTATATGGCTATGTCAATTTAAAGTTTAAAAAGCCTGGTGCAATATAAGCTCTTTAAAATTAGTAATATTATTAGAACATTAAAGGGATAGTTCACTTTGAAATTAAAATGTGGTATCTATCAGCTTACCCCAAGGGCATCCAAGATGTAGGTGTCTTTTTTTCTTCAGTAGATCCAATTTTGATGTTTTTAGGTCAAACCGTTCTAGTCTGTCAGTCATATAATGGCAGGTATAGGTCACTGTCTCTATAAGAGGGAAAAAGAACATGCACAGAGAAATCCAAATTAAACAATTCCCCATCGTAACTACACATTGATGGCCTAAGACACGAAACGAGCGGTTTGTGTGAGCGAGCGGGCGTGTCTGAACTTTTCAAGCGCCAACGGAGGCGTCAGCCAATCAGATCGCCTCATGCAAATACCCAATCCCGTTCATGCAACACCAGAGAAGTATGTGATTGGTTGTTGTAACTATGACGGCGCATCAGCACCACGCTTCAGACACGCCCTCCGTCAAGCGTTGACGCCGACGCCCCGTGTGAATGCAGCGTGAGCCAGAGCGCGCGCACACACACGTCACACACCGGATGCATGCGCGCACACACACACACACACACACACACACACACACACGTCACACACCGGATGTGTGTGCACTCAGATCACTTGGACATGGTTGTGTACAAGAGGTAAAAAACAATATAAATACTGTTCGTTTTCTCACACAAACCGCTCGTTTCGTGTCTTACGCCATCAATGTGTAGTTACGATGGGGAATTGTTTAATTTGGATTTCTCTGTGCATGTTCTTTTTCCCTCTTATAGAGACAGTGACCTATACCTGCCATTATATGACTGACAGACTAGAACGGTTTGACCTAAAAACATCAAAATTGGATCTACTGAAGAAAAAAAGACACCTACATCTTGGATGCCCTTGGGGTAAGCTGATAGATACCACATTTTAATTTCAAAGTGAACTATCCCATTAACTCTAATACGAAGACCAAATATTAGCTTTAAAGCATCGTTTATGTGGCCGTAAAAACATCGGTATGGTATTGAAAATTAGGGTTTCGTTAGTCCATTACAAATATTATAAACTTACATGTTAGTTTTACGTCTTTATAGAAGGCATTTGCAGTGTATTTTAGTTGCTGTTTACACTAATTGATAACATTTTATGGATGCACTAAGTGAAAAAAGCAATATATTCTATTTACACCTATGTATTTTCTTTGCAATAAGTGTAAATAGTCGTTAGATATTATTTGTAGACTATAAATAGTGGCAGATACTGTTCAGCTTTGTACATTAACAGGATGCAATAGTAAGTGTAAATTATTATATTTATTAAAAAATATTAAATGGATGCCGTTATTAGAACAATAAAGCCCTCCATACACCTAATCGTGATATAGAAACTGCAAGGGTTCATTAAAAATGTATTGATATCAGAATTTGTATTACGTTAGATCCTGCATTAAATCCCTCGGCTCGTTAAACTGTAACAGCGCTTTAAAAATAATCAGCGCCGTATTTATTAAAGATGAGCTCATGCATTAATAAGTAGCAAATACATATGTTTGTGTGCAAGCGTAGGACCGTTTCTGTTGTGTTTTGCTGATTTCATGTGTTGTGCAATACTGGGCCACAATTGTTTAAAGCTGGATGAGAGGATCATTTCCATTTAGAGACGATATAAACCATCAGCCAAATGAGATTTACCAATAACAATAAGGTTCCATTGGTTAAGATTAGCTATATACATTAGCTAACATGAACTAACAAAGAAAAATATCTCTAGCCAAAAATTAAAATTAACTATAAATGTGTTCATCCAAGATATACACTATATTGCCAAAAGTATTGGCACCCCTTCTAATGAACAGGTTTAGTAATTTCTATGAGTACAAATCTTAATGTTAAAGCATATAATGATATTCTAGGAAATTGTGTGCTTCTAATATTATAGCAACAGTTTGGACTCTTTTCTATTCTAACATGACAATGTCTCTGTGTATAAGACAAGGTTCAAAAAGAAAATGATTGATTGAGTCAGTGTGGAAGAACTTGACTGGTCTGCATAAAACCAAGTCCTAATCCCAGTTTAACACCTCTGGTGTGACTGTAAATGCAGACCTTGAGACAAAAACTCATCACCAAACACCAATGACTTGTACATATGGGTTCAGTCATTTTAGACACTTACAAAACTGTTGCAACAGAGATGAAATACAATTTTTAAATACATGAATTATTTTCCCATCGTTGTTGCCACAGATTTGGAAGTGCATCTTTCTGTTCTAAAGAAGGGGTGCCAATACTTTTGGCAATGTAGTGTAGATGAGTTTGTTTCTTCATCAGGTTTGTAGAAATGTGTCTCTGCATCAGTGTCTCAGCAATGGATGCTCTGCAGTGAATGGGTGCCGTCAGAATGAGAGTCTGATACAAACATCACAGCACTCCAGTCCATCAGTTAACATCTGGAAAAGACAAAACCTGAGACAAATCCAGCATTAAGATGTTTTTAACTAAAATACATTGAGTCCATAATCCATAATAACTCTTCCTCAGTGAAAAAGTGCATCTGCTGTTGTCTCTCACATCATATTTCGCTTATTTCATGTAAACAGGACTAGATTGCATCTTTTTAAGCAGAATTGATACTTAAAATCTGTCCCAGCCACTGCTGCTTTATTACAAGAGTACCCTACTGATCCAGGGACAGTAATTTAAAATAATAATAATTGAAAAATAATGTTATGTAGTCTATAATACTATAGACACAGCCAGTTTTACGCATTGAAATATTTATTCATGATAAAATAATAACTTTATAATTGTATTTGAGTCTTACACACATGCTATACAGTTAATCTGAGCCGTGCATTAATTTGAGTTATGACAGATATTATAGGATGTGGCTTGATGGAGCAGATACATTGATTTCTAAGAAACTTTAATTAATGCTGTCACGTAATCTGTTCAAAAGATAAAATTAAATCAATTGCTAATTACAACATTGAAATATAAAATGTAAAGCCAGTACAAATAGGCTACTAGAAATCGTGAATATAAAAAAAATGCATGTTTCATTTATATATTATACCATTTTAATCAATATTATATTTTAATCCAGATGTTAACTGATGGACTGGAGTGGTGTGATGTTTTTATCAGCTCTCATTCTGACGGCACCCATTCACTGCAGTGCATCCATTGCTAATAATTGATTATTAAAATCAAAGTTGTATGTTAATTTTATTCAGTGGACCTGAGCTATACAATGAACAGTTAGTTTGTTAGTTGTTGCATTAACTAATATGATCTTATTTTAAAATGTTACCTAATAGTATGAAACAAACACAAACACTTGAGTTAAAAAATGTTTTTTATTAGCACATTCACTTCCATTTGAACATGTACATGGGATTCTGAGACTGTCCGTGTGTTTATTAATATTTGTAGGCTGAAGTATCTGAACAACAAAAGCAAAACAGGGCTGGCGTTGTATTCCAAATATGCACACAGTGCCCAAAGACATAAACAGACATGACCTTTGCTGTAACACCGGAGAAGCCTGAGGTTAATGAAGACAGTGAATTTGCATGTCATTTATATATATTTTGAATTAATTGATGTATTATTCATCTGAGTGTCAAGAACGGTTTATTTATATTCTCTATAGAACTTTCATGATATCTGCATGATGTTGGGAACCCAATAACTTGAGCAAGAACAATAAAAGGCATGAATGACATATAAAAGCAGGCGTATGATCCTGCGCTTCTAGATTTGTCTCATTCCTCGAGCCATGAGGCAGGCGAACACCGTCATCACCATCTTGGGCTTGACCTCCACCAGATCCTCCGGCAGCGCATACACCCGCGCTCCGATCTTCCTCGCCATAGAGATCGCGTACCTGAGAACACGCATCGCTGAGTTTGACATGCTGCTTCATTCTCAACAGAGTTTGTGCAGTTCTGGGGTTCTCTAGCAATTCTGAGTTTATATCTCGCAATTCTGACTTTCTCTAGCAATTCTGAGTTTATATCTCGCAATTCTGACTTTCTCTAGCAATTCTGAGTTTATATCTCGCAATTCTGACTTTCTCTAGCAATTCTGAGTTTATATCTCGCAATTCTGACTTTATTGTAATTCTGACTTTATTGTAATTCTGAGTTTATATCTCGCAATTCTGACTTTATTGTGATTCTGACTTTCTTGTAATTCTGAGTTTATATTTCACAATTCTGACTTTATTGTAATTCTGACTTTATTGTAATTCTGAGTTTATATCTCGCAATTCTGACTTTATTGTAATTCTGACTTTATTGTAATTCTGACTTTATTGTAATTCTGAGTTTATATCTCGCAATTCTGACTTTATTGTGATTCTGACTTTATTGTAATTCTGAGTTTATATTTCACAATTCTGACTTTCTTGTAATTCTGACTTTATTGTAATTCTGAGTTTATATCTCGCAATTCTGACTTTATTGTGATTCTGACTTTATTGTAATTCTGAGTTTATATTTCACAATTCAGATTTTTCTCATAATTATTTCATAATTCTGACTTGAGTTTATATTTCGCAATTTGACTTTTTTTTCTTGCAGTTCGATTCTGAGTTTATATTTCACAATTCTGACTTTATTGTAATTCTGAGTTTATATCTCGCAATTCTGACTTTCTTGTAATTCTGAGTTTATTGTAATTCTGACTTTATATTTCACAATTCTGACTTTATTGTAATTCTGACTTTATTGTAATTCTGAGTTTATATCTCGCAATTCTGACTTTATTGTAATTCTGACTTTATTGTAATTCTGAGTTTATATTTCGCAATTCTGACTTTATTGTGATTCTGACTTTATTGTAATTCTGAGTTTATATCTCGCAATTCTGACTTTATTGTAATTCTGAGTTTATATCTCGCAATTCTGACTTTATTGTAATTCTGACTTTATTGTAATTCTGAGTTTATATTTCACAATTCTGACTTTCTTGTAATTCTGACTTTATTGTAATTCGGACTTTATTGTAATTCTGACTTTATTGTAATTCTGAGTTTATATTTCACAATTCTGACTTTATTGTAATTCTGACTTTATTGTAATTCTGAGTTTATATTTCACAATTCTGACTTTATTGTAATTCTGACTTTATTGTGATTCTGACTTTATTGTAATTCTGAGTTTATATCTCGCAATTCTGACTTTATTGTAATTCTGACTTTATTGTAATTCTGACTTTATTGTAATTCTGAGTTTATATTTCACAATTCTGACTTTATTGTAATTCTGAGTTTATATCTCGCAATTCTGACTTTATTGTAATTCTGAGTTTATATCTCGCAATTCTGACTTTATTGTAATTCTGAGTTTATATTTCACAATTCTGACTTTCTTGTAATTCTGACTTTATTGTAATTCGGACTTTATTGTAATTCTGACTTTATTGTAATTCTGAGTTTATATTTCACAATTCTGACTTTATTGTAATTCTGACTTTATTGTAATTCTGAGTTTATATTTCACAATTCTGACTTTATTGTAATTCTGACTTTATTGTAATTCTGAGTTTATATTTCACAATTCTGACTTTCTTGTAATTCTGACTTTATTGTAGTTCTGACTTTATTGTAATTCTGAGTTTATTGTAATTCTGAGTTTATATTTCACAATTCTGACTTGTAATTCTGAGTTTATTGTAATTCTGAGTTTATATTTCACAATTCTGACTTTCTTGTAATTCTGACTTTATTGTAATTCTGACTTTATTGTAATTCTGAGTTTATATTTCACAATTCTGACTTTCTTGTAATTCTGAGTTTATTGTAATTCGGACTTTATTGTAATTCTGACTTTATTGTAATTCTGACTTTATTGTAATTCTGAGTTTATATTTCACAATTCTGACTTTATTGTAATTCTGACTTTATTGTAATTCTGAGTTTATATTTCACAATTCTGACTTTATTGTAATTCTGACTTTATTGTGATTCTGACTTTATTGTAATTCTGAGTTTATTGTAATTCTGAGTTTATATTTCACAATTCTGACTTTCTTGTAATTCTGAGTTTATTGTAATTCTGAGTTTATATTTCACAATTCTGACTTTATTGTAATTCTGACTTTATTGTAATTCTGAGTTTATATTTCACAATTCAGATTTTTCTCATAATTATTTCATAATTCTGACTTGAGTTTATATTTCGCAATTTGACTTTTTTTTCTTGCAGTTCGAGTTTATATCTTGCAATTCTGATTTTATCAAATTTCTGACTTTCTTGTAATTCTGAGTTTATATCTCGCAAATCTGAGTTTATATCTCGCAATTCAGTTTTTTCTCATAATTCTGAATTCATATTTCATAATTCGGACCTTTTTCTCATAGTTCTGAGTTTCTATCTTGCAATTCTGAATTAATTCTCGAAATTCTGAGTTTCTTGTCATTCTGCCTTTAAAGAAAATTGTAGACTTTTAAGTGAAATATTTTTCTGCGTGTCCCGCTGAACTCATTTTGAACCCAGAACATCTGTTTAATGTTCATTAATATGCTAACGAGGAGTGTGACTGTGACGTACTTTGCATTATTGAGTTTCTCTTCGTCTGTCAGGTCTTCTGTCTTGAGAAGGTCGTAGCGGATGGAGCCGGGCTGGATGGCGTCAATCAGGTCCAGGACAGGCATGCTGCTGCTTATGGATCCGTCCTGTAGAATCATAACAGAAGAGGTCAGTTGTGATACAGAAGGAGCACGTGTTTTCTTCACGGTGAGCGTGAGCTGCTTACTTTAAAGCCGCTGATGGTGCCTTTGCCGGCCTGTCTGAGTGCGTCGTTAACCCAGGTCACGATGGTGTCGTCGATGACCTTCTGCCCGTCGCCCAGATCCTCCAAGATGTTGAGTGTGTACCTGCAGACAGAAGATGAGCGAGACGTGTGGATCTCATGCGTGTGTTTGTGTGGATCTGAAGCGTATGATCACGTGTTTGCGAGTCTGACCTCCTCATGAGCTGCCAGAGCAGAGCGAGCGTCAGCGTCCGATTGCCTTCGTGCAGATCCTGACCAGCGATGCCCACCAGAGAGAACTTGGCCTCCTTCTTCCCCAGCTCCACCGCGTAGTTACAGTTCTCCAGCTGCAGCACACAACACTCCAGTTACACACGTGTGAGTGTGTGTGTGTCGCGTGTGAGAGAGAGAGAGAGAGTGTGTGTGTGTGTGTGTGTGTGTGTGTGGAGAGAGAGAGAGAGTGTGTGTGTGTACTGGTTTTTGTGGTTTACGGGGACAAAATTTGTATAATGACATGGGTATGACAGAGGTATTACAATTTGAAGGTGGTTTATGAGGACACTGCCTATGTCCCCGTAATTCAAAAGGCTTAAAAAACATACTAAATGGTGTTTTTTTGAAAATCTAAAAATGCACACAGTCTCCTGTGAGGGCTAAGTTTAGGTGTAGGGTAGGTGTAGGGCAATAGCACACACAGTTTGTTCAGTATAAAAACCATTACGCCTATGGAGAGTCCCCATAAACCACAAAAACCAACTGTGTGTGTGTGTGTGTGTGTGAGTGAGGTGTGTGAGGTGTTGTGTGCGCGTGTGAGTGCGCGTATGAGTGAGTGAGAGAGAGAGTGTGAGTGTGTGTGTACTTGTGAGTGTGTGCGTGTGTGTCTGCGCGTGTGTGTGTGTGCTGTGTGTGTGTGTGGAGTGAGTGTTGTGCGTGCATGTTGTGCGTGCGTGTTTGTGTATTTGAGTGAGTGTGTGTGTGTGTGTGTGTGTGTGTGTGTGTGTGTGTGTGTGTGTGTGGTTTTATTAAACGTGCTTGTATGTGGATGATTGAGTTCCTGTTTGTTAATTTTTAATTATGGTTTATCCCATACTATTATAATAGTTTGATTGATATTTTGATTTTAGGTTTTATTATTTAATGTGTTCATTTTTAATGATTTTGTTTACAATTTTTAGTTAAATTTTTTTAAAGTACTTTTTGGTCTTTTTTTTCCCAAACTATTACTATTTAGGTTATAATTTATTTTTAATTATATAGTTTTTATTAATATTATGATTCTTGCTTCTATTTTTATACTTCTGTTAAATAACATAATTAAAACTTTTTGTTAAAAAATTATGTGTTTATTGTCTTTTTTTGTCTTCTTTTTTTACAATAATATTACTATTTGGGTTAAATTTATTTTTAGTTCAGTTTTATTATTTATTTTATTTCCAGTTAAGAAACTAATAAAATTATTTAGTGCTAATCAGCTTAAAATAGAACATAAAATTAAGGAAAGAAATAAACCTATTAGCACATAGATGAGTATAAAAACAATTTTGAAGTACATCATAAATATTTTCATATTTAACTTTTATTTGAAAAAAGCTTTAAATTTTACCAATTAATAGATGTTGGCGGCAAACAAGTCTGTTCTGAATAATAATTAATATTTTTTTTCTTCGCTGTATGAAAGACAACAAACGTAGATGCAAAAAGTTAATGCTTTTGTTAAATAGCGAGCATAAAGAAGTGATGGAAATTAAAATGCTAAGGAATAAATGTAAAATTAAATTTAATTATAACATAATGTATAATAAAAAATATTTTAAAATTATAAATAAATATTTTACAAAATCTATCAAACATTTTATAGTTATACACAGAAAAATAAAGGTTTAAAATTGTTACCTTTTTGTAGCTTGTCCCTGCAGCAGTACTCTTAAAAGAACATATTTGCACCTTTTTTACCTCTAATAGGTATCTTAAGGGTACGTATTACTACTCTAAGATACTAATATGTACCTATTAGGGGTAAAAAAGGTACACATATATCCTTTTAAGAGTACTGCTCCAGGGACAAGCTACAAAAAGGTAAAATTTTAAACCCTTATTTTTCTGTGTATATGTATAAAATATACTTTTGTTTGTTTTTGTTAAATGCATGATGTTGTAATAGCGGAGTAGGTCCTTCCTAAGTGAACGTGAATGCAGACGTTCTCTGGTTCTTTCACTGGAAGCGTTTCATTAATGTATTTGTACCTTCTTCATGTTGCTGCCCAGTTTGGAATACGGTGGTTTGTTGACCTTGTCCCAGTCCACAGGAACCTTGATCTTTTCATAGAGCTGGAAGATCACCAGAGCATCGGCCAGATCCCTGAAGAACACAGAGAACAAGCGTCTTCGGCTGCGTTTCAAATCACATCCCAGCGGACAGGGAACGTTCTCTTAAAGTTATGAACCATTGTTCTTCCAGTAACCTTAAAGGGATAGTTCACTTTGAAATTAAAATGTGGTATCTATCAGCTTACCCCAAGGGCATCCAAGATGTAGGTGTCTTTTTTTCTTCAGTAGATCCAATTTTGATGTTTTTAGGTCAAACCGTTCTAGTCTGTCAGTCATATAATGGCAGGTATAGGTCACTGTCTCTATAAGAGGGAAAAAGAACATGCACAGAGAAATCCAAATTAAACAATTCCCCATCGTAACTACACATTGATGGCCTAAGACACGAAACGAGCGGTTTGTGTGAGAAAACGAACAGTATTTATATCGTTTTTTACCTCTTGTACACAACCATGTCCAAGTGATCTGAGTGCGCACACACATCCGGTGTGTGACGTGTGTGTGTGTGCGCTCTGGCTCACGCTGCATTCACACGGGGCGTCGGCGTCAACGCTTGACGGAGGGCGTGTCTGAAGCGTGGTGCTGACGCGCCGTCATAGTTACAACAACCAATCACATACTTCTCTGGTGTTGCATGAACGGGATTGGGTATTTGCATGAGGCGATCTGATTGGCTGACGCCTCCGTTGGCGCTTGAAAAGTTGAAAAGTTTCGCGAGCAGCGCCAGTGAAGCGACGCGACGGACCCACAATTCAGTTCGGCAACGCTTGACGTCACTCCATTCAAAGTCAACGAGAGGCATTGACGCCGACGCCCGTGTGAATGGGGCGTTAGTCTGCGCAAGCGCCGGAAAGCGCCGGAAGTGATCTCTCGCGCGTATACGTCACTCATTGCCAGAGCGTGCGCACACACACGTCACACACCGGATGTGTGTGCGCACTCAGATCACTTGGACATGGTTGTGTACAAGAGGTAAAAAACGATATAAATACTGTTCGTTTTCTCACACAAACCGCTCGTTTCGTGTCTTAGGCCATCAATGTGTAGTTACGATGGGGAATTGTTTAATTTGGATTTCTCTGTGCATGCTCTTTTTCCCTCTTATAGAGACAGTGACCTATACCTGCCATTATATGACTGACAGACTAGAACGGTTTGACCTAAAAACATCAAAATTGGATCTACTGAAGAAAAAAAGACACCTACATCTTGGATGCCCTTGGGGTAAGCTGATAGATACCACATTTTAATTTCAAAGTGAACTATCCCTTTAACCCCTTAACTGTCACCCCCCCCCCCCCATTTTTTAAATGTTTCCCGAGAATGTCCATAAGGTTGCACAAGGGTTTAAAAACAATCTCAGACGAAACCAAAAGATTATTTTTGTTTGTGGAACTTTCAGTGCATCACTAATTCTTTAGTGTGCACTAATGTTTATGTACTGTTATTCATAGACATGTTATGCTGTTTGTGTTTATGACACTCACACGTAGAGATGATTGACGCGTGGATTGACGCCCAGCGAGTTCATCCAGTTCCTGAAGGTCCGCTCCTCTCTGGTCTCTCCTGACAGACATCAGAACACATCACATCAGATTAACATGATCTCTGAGAAGCTCAGATTACAGGAGGGTTACTGTACATACAGTATGAATGACAGCACATTAACTGCTTGAATTCATACTGACATTTCATTACAGAGACACTAGCAGTCAGACGTGTTTGGAAAGTAAGATTTGTAATGTTTAATGTCACCAAACCTGCATTTATTTGATCCAAAGTACTGCAAAAAATATGAAATATTTTTACTATTTAAAATAACTGCTTTATATTTGAATGTATGTTAAACTGTAATTTATTTCTGTGATCAAAGCTGTATTTTCAGCATCATTACTCCAGTCTTCAGTGTCACATGATCTTCAGAAATCATAATAATATACTGATTTGCTGCTCAAGAAACATTTCTGATTATTATTATCAATATTTCAGGATTCTTTGATGAACAGAAAGCTCCAAAGATCAGCGTTTATCTGAAATAAAAGCTTTTGTAACATTATACACTAATATACCATTCAAAAGCTTGGAGTCGGTATAATTGTTTCTTATTTTTTTTGGGAAAGAAATTATAGAAATTAATATTTTTATTTAGCAAGGATGCTTTAAATTGATCAAAAGTGATGATAAAGACATTTATAATGTTACAAAAGATTTCTATTTCAGATAAATGCTGTTCTTCTGAGCTTTCAATTCATCAAAGAAACCTGAAAAAATTCTGCTCAGCTGTTTTCAACATAATAATAATAATCAGAAATGTTTTTTTGAGCAGCAAATCAGAATATTAGAATGATTTCTGAAGGATCATGTGACTGGAGTAATGATGCTATAAGTTCAGCTTTGAAATCACAGTAAAATTTGACTGTTTTTGCTGTATTTTGGATCAAATAAATGCAGGCTTGGTGAGCAGAAGAGAATTATTTAATAAAAAAAAATATATATATATATTAAATTTTTCACAATTTATATTCCTGCAGCTCAAACATCAGGATCATCTCAACTAACAAAAAAAAATGTTTGAAGAATGTTTTGCATAAGTTATAAAAAAGGTTATTTCTGAATGTTCTCTGATGTTTTATAAATGTTTCTTCTTGGTGATACAAATGTTAATGGAACCTTGAATTGTATCATTATTCGAACGTTACATTTAAATGTTCTCTGAAGTCGTTACATTTTAAAAATGTTACATGGCTGTCCAACTAAAACACATGTACAATGTATAAAAAAAAATTGTGCAAATGTTTTGAGAACATTATTAAAGACCAGAGAACTTTGCTAATGTTATAAAAAAGGTTATTTCTGAATGTTCTCTGAGTGTTTAAAACATCCAGTTTTTTGATGTTTTATAAATGTTTCTTCTTGGTGATACAAACGTTAATGGAACCTTGAATTGTATCATTTTGCAAACATTATTTGAACGTTACTTTTAAATGTTCTCTGAACATTCTGAAACAAGTCGTTACATTTAAAAAATGTTACATGGCTGTCCAACTAAAACATATGTACAATATACACTATATTGCCAAAAGTATTGGCACCCCCTTCTAATGAACAGGTTTGAACACTTTAGTAATTTCTATGAGAACAAATCTTAATGTTAAAGCATATAATGATATTCTAGGAAATTGTGTGCTTCTAATGCAGACCTTGAGCCAAAAACTCATCACCAAACACCAATGACTTGTACATACACTATATAGACAAAAGTATTGGCGCCCCTTCTTTAGAACAGAAAAAGGCACTTCCAAATCTGTAGCAACAACGATGTATTTAAAAATTGTATTTCATCTCTGTGCAACAGTTTTGTAAGTGTCTAAAATGACTGAACCCATATGTACAAGTCATTGGTGTTTGGTGATGAGTTTTTGTCTCAAGGTCTGCATTTACAGTCACACCAGAGGTGTTAAACTGGGATTAGGACTTGGTTTTATGCAGACCAGTCAAGTTCTTCCACACTGACTCAATCAATCATTTTCTTTTTGAACCTTGTCTTATACACAGAGACATTGTCATGTTAGAATAGAAAAGAGTCCAAACTGTTGCTATAATATTAGAAGCACACAATTTCCTAGAATATCATTATATGCTTTAACATTAAGATTTGTACTCATAGAAATTACTGAACCTGTTCATTAGAAGGGGTGCCAATACTTTTGGCAATATAGTGTATAACATTTTTTTTGTGCAAATATTTTGAGAACATTATTAAAGACCAGAGAACTTCCCAGCTAAGAAAATGTTTTGAGTATGATTGGCTAATGTTATAAGAATGTTATTTCTGAATGATCTGCCGGCTCAGACGGACTCACCCTCGATGGAGCTCCAGTCGATGTCCTGGTTCTCGGGCTTCTTCAGAGCTGGGTACTTGTTGAAGAGGTTGGCCACGTAGGCCAGGTTGAGTTTGGGGTTTCCTCGCACCACGTCTGTGGCCGTGACGAACTGACGGCATCCGAGCCGCTCGGCCTGCTCCAGCATACACTCGGCTCTCTTCAGATCGTCTTTCTCCTGCGGCGGAGGGATGTTCATGTGTTTTCAGTGCTGTCTGAGTGTGTGCATGTTAATGATGTACTGATGAATGCTTTACTCACCCGTATCCCAGACACGTCGATCGGGATGGCCGGGATGCCCTCCTCGTCTCCTTTGGGTGCCACCTGGCTCAGGATGTTGTAATAGGCTTTGGAGTCCTTCAGACGACAGAAGAAGGTGATGTTATGAGTGCTGTCTCCATCACAGTGTTTCCAGCTTATTTACACTGATTTACAGAATCACAGCAGGAACTACATGATAGATAGATAGATAGATAGATAGACAGACAGACAGATGGAAGATTATAGATAAATAGAGAGACAGACAGACAAATTGATAGATAGATGGACGGATGGATAGATGGAAGATAGACATAGATAGACGGACGTATATATGGATGAATGGATATATGGATGGATGGATGGACGACGGACGGATAGACAGAAAGACAGACATAGATAGATAGACAGACAAATAGATAGATGGATGGATGGAAGATAGATAGATAGATGTATATATGGATGGATGGATAGATGTATGGATGGACGGATAGATAGAAAGACAGACATAGATAGATAGACAGACAAATAGATAGATAAATAGATGGATGGATGGATGATGATAGATGGAAGATAGACAGAAAGACAGAGATAGATAGATAGATAGACAGACAAATAGATAGATAGACAAATAGATGGATGGATGGATGGATAGATAGATAGAGGACGTATATATGGATGGATGGACGGACAGAGAAAGACAGACATGGATGGATGGATGGATGGATGGATGGATGGATGGATAGATGGAAGATAGATAGATAGATGGACGTATAGATATATGGATGGATGGATGGACGGAAGGATGGATAGACAGAAAGACAGACATAGATTGATAGATAGATAGATAGATAGATAGATAATAGATATGATAGGATGGAGATAGATAGAAGATAGACAGATAGATAGATAGATAGATAGATAGATAGATAGATAGACAGATAGATAGATAGACAGACAGATAGATAGATAGACAGATAGATATGGATCGGATGATAGATAGATAGATACAGATAGATAGATAGATAGAGAAAGAAGATAGATGGATTCAGATAGATAGATAGATATCAGATAGATAGATAGATTCAGAAGACAGATAGATATAGATCAGATAGATCAGATAGATAGATAGATCAGATAGATAGATAGATATTCAGATAGATAGATAGATATTCAGATAGATAGATAGATATTCAGATCAGACAGATAGATATTCAGATAGACAGATAGATATTCAGATAGATAGATAGATATTCAGATAGATAGATAGATATTCAGATAGATAGATATTCAGATAGATAGATAGATATTCAGACAGACAGATAGATAGATATTCAGATAGATAGATAGATAGATAGATAGATATTCAGATAGATAGATAGATAGATAGATAGATAGATAGATAGATAGATAGATAGATAGATAGATGGTTCTATGGTTCAGTCTGCAGTGTTCAGTGGAGCTCAGCATGGTCACCTTGATGTCGGAGCTGAAGTTGTTGATCTTGGAGCAGCCGGCCTCCTCCAGGTGATAGTTAGCCCAGCGCAGCAGCAGCTCCTCAGGAGACAGCTTAACCAGATCCTCCAGATTCTCTCCATCCCTGAGCAGAGCGATCAGAGCTGCACACACACACACACACACACACACACACACACACACACAGAGAGAGACACACACACAGAGACACACACACACACACGTGATCATGTTAACAGCATTTGTTAGATCAACACACGTGTCGTTTACTTAAAAGAAATACGCAAACTCTTAACGTTCCCTAATGTTAGTATTTGGTTCTTGTTTTAACTGAATAAATGTTCCAGGAATGTTCTTTTTTAGATTTATGTCTTACAGCCATGAAATAATGTTCCCGGAACATTGCAGGGAGGTTTTTTAGAAAACCTTAAAATAACTAATGGTTGTTTTTAGGTTTATATTACAACCATAAATTTGTGTGTGTGTTTGTGTGTGTCTCTCTCTGTGTGTGTGTGTGTGTGTGTCTCTGTGTGTGTGTGTGAGTGTGTCTGTGTCTGTGTTTGTGTCTGTGTGTGTGTGTGTGTGTCTGTGTGTGTGTGTGTGTGTGTGTGTGTGTGTGTGTGTGTGTGTGTGTGTGCGTGTGTGTGTGTGTGCGGGTTTATGTGGTTTATGAGGACACAAATTTGTATAATGACATGGGTATGACAGAGGTATTACAATTTGAAGGTGTTTTATGAGGACACTGCCTATGTCCCCGTAATTCAAAAGTCTTAAAAAACATACTAAATGGTGTTTTTTTGAAAATCTAAAAATGCACACAGTCTCCTGTGAGGGCTAAGTTTAGGTGTAGGGTTGGTGTAGGGCAATAGCACACACAGTTTGTTCAGTATAAAAACCATTACGCCTATGGAGAGTCCCCATAAACCACAAAAACCAACATGTGTGTGTGTGTGTGTCTGTCTGTCTGTCTGTCTGTCTGTCTGTCTCTGTGTGTGTGTGTGTGTGTGTGTGTGTGTGTGTGAGTATGTGAGTGTGTGAGTGTGTGAGTGAGTGAGTGAGTGAGTGAGTGAGTGAGTGAGTGAGTGTGTGGTGCTTTTGTAGTACTTTGTACCTTCATTCCTGCTGATTTCGATGTCGGCGAACAGGCCGATTTTGATGACTTGCCACAGGAGTCCCAGCACTAAATGCTGCCTGCCCTCTTTCAGGTCCTCTGCTCCGATGTTCACCACGTGGCAGCCGATGGCGGAGGCCGAGTTCAGTGCCAGGTTCAGATTCTCCTGCACGTTTACACATGAACACCAGCATTAAAATCAGTAAAACAGCAGCGAGTGACACAGTGCAGCAGATCGTGGACGGACCTGGATGGTGAAGGGCGTCAGCTTCTTCTTGTTGATGGTTCTCTCGTCGATAGTGTCCGGCACAGACAGGTTGATCATTTTACTGCAAACAGAGCATAAGGGTACATTTTGTGAAATTGAGATGTATGCATCATCTGAAAGCTGAAAGCTAAGCTTTCCATTGATGTATGGTTTGTTAGGATAGGACAATATTTGTCTGAGATACAACTGTTTGAAAATCTGGAATCTGAGGGTGCAAAAAAATCTAAATATTGAGAAAATCATCTTTAAAGTTGTTCAAATGAAGTTCTTAGCAATGCATATTACTAATCAAAAATTACGTTTATGGTAGGAAATTTACTAAATATCTTCATGGAACATGATCTTAATATCCTAATGATTTTTGGCATTAAAGAAAAATGTATAAATTTGACTCATACAATGTATTGTTGGCTATTGCTACAAATACACCTGTGTTACTTATGACTGCTTTTGTGCTCCAGAGACACATATGTCTGAGGAGTGAAATACGTCTGTATTGAATATAAAGGTGTTTTTGTGCTGCAGTACCAGAGCACGATGCCGTCTCCCACCGCGGTGAACAGATCGTCGGAGCTGGGATCCATAGGAAGAACATGCTGGCAGTCCGGATCCTTCTCCAGCGCTTTATTGACCCAGTTCACGAACGCCACCTTCTCCTCCTCTGCACACGGCCCACAGAACACAGTTAGGTAGGTAGGTAGATAGATAGATAGATAGATAGATAGATAGATACATAGATAGATAGATAGATAGATAGATAGATAGATAGGTGGGTAGGTGGGTGGGTGGGTGGGTGGGTTGGTAGGTAGGTAGGTAGGTAGGTAGGTAGGTAGATAGATAGATAGATTGTTCTCCTGATTTGTACGTCGCTTTGGATAAAAGTGTCTGCTAAATGATTAAATGTAAATAGATAGGTAGGTAGGTGGATAGTAGGTTATAGATAGATAGATGATAGATAGATAGATAGATAGATAGATAGATAGATAGTAGGTTATAGATAGATAGATAGGTGGGTGGGTAGGATGGTAGGTAGGTAGGTGTAGTAGATAGATAGATGATAGATAGATAGATAGATAGATAGATAGATAGATAGATGGATAGATAGATAGATAGTAGGTAGGTAGGTAGGTAGATAGATAGATGATAGATAGATAGATAGATAGATAGATAGATAGATAGATAGATAGATAGATAGATGGTAGGTTAGGTAGATAGGTAGATAGATAGATAGATAGATAGATAGATAGATAGATAGATAGATAGATAGATAGATAGATAGATGGTAGGTTAGGTAGATAGGTAGATAGATAGATAGATAGATAGATAGATAGATAGATAGTAGGTTATAGATAGATAGATGATAGATAGATCGATAGATAGGTAGATAGTATGTAGGTAGATAGATAGATGGATGGATAGATGGATGGATGGATGGATGGATGGGTGAGTAGGTAGGTAGGTAGATGATAGATAGATAGATAGATAGATAGATAGATAGATAGATAGATAGATAGATAAATAGATAGATAGATAGATAGATAGTAGGTAGGTAAATAGATAGAAGATAGATAGATAGATAGATAGATAGATAGATAGATAGATAGATAGATAGATGGTAGGTTAGGTAGATAGGTAGATAGATAGATAGATAGATAGATAGATAGATAGATAGATAGATAGATAGATGGTAGGTTAGGAAGATAGGTAGATAGATAGATAGATAGGTAGATAGATAGATAGATTTGGTGTTGGTGTTGGTCTCACCGGAGTACGAGTGCTGCGTTCCAGACTGTTCTGAGGTTCCTGCCACGGAACAGATGCCCTCCTTCTTATTGATGGCCTTACGGAAGGTCTTGGCCACTTCTGAGCTCTTCAGGTCATGGACCACCTGAGACAGACGGGTTCTGCTTAAAGGTTTGGCTTAAAACAAGAGCAGCCAGTGGAGTACAGAGCAGAGCTGTGACCTTTGACCTGACCTTGGCGAACTCGTCGAAGGTGATCTTCCCGTCTTTGTTGAGGTCCATGGTTCTGCTGAGCTCCTGGACGATCTCACGCACACGGAATCCCGGCAGAGGCAGGTTCGCCACCTTGAAGAGTTCGGTCAGCTCATCGGTGCTGATGTAGCCGTTACCGTCCATATCTGTGGGGCGAGGTCAAAGGTCAGTGCCAACACATGCTCTGAATCACTGACTCATTAAACAAGAAGAGCAAAATCTTTCAAATCCATGTTGTTTGGGTTTTCATTTTTTTCTATTTAGGTTTAATATATATATATTTTCACTTTGAGTAATTTTAGCACTTTAACTAAATTCTTTCTTTTTTTATTTTAATGTAATTTTTGATTTTGAGAGTTTCATTTGATGTTATTTCAGCATTATTTAAATGAGCAAAAAAGTTTTTAATAGCTTTTATGACTGTTTTAGTGCCACGTAAAAAATTAAAAAATCAAAAATATTTTGAGAATAAAGTCAAAATTATGAGAATAAAGTCAAAATAGTTTGAGAATAAGGTTGAAATGTTTTGAGAATAAAGTAAAAAATAAGAGATTATTCTCGAAATATTCTTTATTCTCGTCATTTTTATTTTTTTCTCAAAATATTCTGACTTTATTCTCATAATTGTGACTTTATTCTCAAAATATTTCGACTTTATTCTCGTAATTTTGACTTTATTCTCAAAATATTTTATTTTTTCTCATAATTGTGACTTTATTCTCAAAATATTTCGACTTTATTCTCATAATTTTGACTTTATTCTCAAAATATTTTCTTTTTTCTCATAATTTTGATTTTATTCTCAAAATATTTCGACTTTATTCTCGTAATTTTGACTTTATTCTCAAAATATTTCGACTTTTTTCTCATAATTTTGACTTTATTCTCAAAATATTTCGACTTTATTCTCATAATTTTGATTTTATTCTCAAAATATTTCGACTTTTTTCTCATAATTGTGACTTTATTCTCAAAATATTTCGACTTTATTCTCGTAATTTTGATTTTATTCTCAAAATATTTCGACTTTTTTCTCATAATTGTGACTTTATTCTCAAAATATTTCGACTTTATTCTCGTAATTTTGATTTTATTCTCAAAATATTTCGACTTTATTCTCATAATTTTGATTTTATTCTCAAAATATTTCGACTTTTTTCTCATAATTTTGATTTTATTCTCAAAATATTTCGACTTTTTTCTCATAATTTTGATTTTATTCTCAAAATATTTCGACTTTATTCTCATAATTTTGATTTTATTCTCAAAATATTTCGACTTTATTCTCATAATTTTGATTTTATTCTCAAAATATTTTCTTTTTTCTCATAATTTTGATTTTATTCTCAAAATATTTTCTTTTTTCTCATAATTTTGATTTTATTCTCAAAATATTTCGACTTTATTCTCATAATTTTGACTTTATTCTCAAAATATTTCGACTTTATTCTCGTAATTTTGACTTTATTCTCAAAATATTTCGACTTTATTCTCGTAATTTTGACTTTATTCTCAAAATATTTTCTTTTTTCTCATAATTGTGACTTTATTCTCAAAATATTCTGACTTTATTCTCATAATTTTGATTTTATTCTCAAAATATTTCGACTTTATTCTCAAAATATTTCGACTTTATTCTCATAATTTTGATTTTATTCTCAAAATATTTCGACTTTATTCTCAAAATATTTCGACTTTATTCTCGTAATTTTGACTTTATTCTCAAAATATTTTCTTTTTCTCATAATTTTGATTTTATTCCTCAAAATATTTTCTTTTTTCTCATAATTTAGATTTTATTCTCAAAATATTTTCTTTTTTCTCATAATTTTGATTTTATTCTCAAAATATTTCGACTTTATTCTCATAATTTTGATTTTATTCTCAAAATATTTTGACTTTATTCTCATAATTTTGACTTTATTCTCAAAATATTTCGACTTTATTCTCATAATTTTGATTTTATTCTCAAAATATTTCGACTTTATTCTCGTAATTTTGACTTTTTTCCTCAAAATATTTTATTTTTTCTCATAATTTTGACTTTATTCTCAAAATATTTTGACTCTAATCTCGTAATTTTTTATATATTTTTTCTCAAAAATTACGAGTTTAATCTCATAATCGTAGTTTTCTGTTTTTTAACCTGGTCGTTGTAAGTTTGAGTTCAGGTTTAGTTAATAATAACAGCACTGGTTTGAATCAGTGTAACGAACCGATTCTTTTAATGAATCGTGTATACAGTGTAATAAATGCCAAATTGATTAAAACAGAAGCACTATTACTTTTGTTAGTATTTTTGTTCAGAACACATGATTTGGGAAAAGCACTAAAAGAATCATTAATGAACCTGAATCGTCGAGAGGAATCAGATTCTATGAATCAGTTCTGTTGTGTTTCACTGAAGCTGAATCGTTTAGATGAATCAGATTCTATGAATCAGTTCTGTTGTGTTTCACTGCGTCTTCACTCACCCACTTTACTGAAAGCCTCTCTCAGATCCTCCATCTCCTCCACTGGGATGTGTGATGTGCCTGCCATCTTCTCCTGTCACGATCAATCACCTGTGGATCAGAGACACTCGAGATCTTCACTACACTGATGCTCCCGTCTGATCGACCTGAGAGTGTTTCTCTAACAGTACGATGTGAAGATGAACACATCCAGAGAAACGCTTGAGCAACAGCTTCGCTCCGGAAACACAGACTGCTGCTGGTCTTTGAGTAACAGCCTGTGGTTTGAGGAGGAGAAGCTCAAACTGTTACTGCAGCGGAGAGCAATGCTGAACATTACTGTACTTTACAGTGAATGAAACATCAGCAGATACAGATTACAGTTATGTAAACTCATTTATTCAGACTTCTCTGATCTTTAATGATGTTCTCATAATGTTAGCACATTATTCATACGCTCTTCGTGGAATGTTTGATTTCTGAAACGTTCTAGTTTGTCTAAATGTTTCAGAACGTTCAAAAGTAACGTTTCCATGATGTTTGCAAAATGATACAATGTAACATTTTTAGCATTCAACATTCAAAAGTAACGTTCACATGATGTTTGCAAAATGATACAATGTAACATTTTTAGCATTCAAAAGTAACGTTCACATGATGTTTGCAAAATGATACAATGTAAAATTTTTAGCATTCAACATCCAAAAGTAACGTTCGCAGAATGTTTGCAAAATGATACAATGTAACATTTGCTTAAAGTTTTCAGAACCTTTCAAGTATTCAGAGAACATTCAGATCAAAAACACATTTCATAACTTCTTAGAACTAATTTTTGTTAGTTGGTGAGTTATCTGGTCTTTAATAACTTTCTCAAAACGTCAACCAGTGTTGGGCAGTAACTAGTTACTAGTAACTTAGTTACTGTAATAATATTACTTTTTGCAGTAACTAGTAGTGTAACCAATTACTAATAAAATTTCAGTAATAATATTACAGTTACCATCCATAAAAAAGCTTAGTTAGTTACTTGTGATGCCTCGACCCACTGATTTAAAATACAACAATCAAATAATTCCTAGATTTATGTTCATAATTTTCACGACTCATGCATGTGATGAGGTGCAGCAGGCGAGCTCGGAATATGGAAAACTTATATTTAGCAGATAGAAATATTGCATTTTATTGATTTTGTCAGGAAAAAAAGATGATCTGAACACTGTTGTGTGTTACTTTACTCTGATCAGCATGTGCTGCATTATATTACTATAATTAAAAATCATGATAGTCACTATCAATCACTATTGAGTGTTTGTAATAACTAATAATGTGGATTTTGGTCAAATGATGAAGCAGAAATATGTTATTAGTAACATTTATGTGGAAGATACACAGTTACAACTTCTGTGTGACGTGAAGAAACAATGTAACTAATTACTGCTGCCAGAAAGTAACAAGTAACTATTACTTTTGAAAGGAGTAACTAGTAATGAGTGATATATTACACTATTTGAGTAACTAACCCAACACTGACGTTAACACAGAAACATCATTTTTCATTTCTGAAGCATTTCTTAAATGTTACTTGTTTCAGAGAATATTCAAAAGTAACGTTCACATGATGTTTGCAAAATGATACAATGTAACATTTTTAGCATTCAACATTCAAAAGTAACGTTCACAGAATGTTTGCAAAATGATACAATGTAACATTTTTAGCATTCAACATTCAAAAGTAACGTTCACATGATGTTTGCAAAATGATACAATGTAATATTTTTAGCATTCAACATTCAAAAGTAACGTTCGCAGAATGTTTGCAAAATGATACAATGTAACATTTTTAGCATTCAACATTCAAAAGTAACGTTCACAGAATGTTTGCAAAATGATACAATGTAATATTTTTAGCATTCAACATTCAAAAGTAACGTTCACAGAATGTTTGCAAAATGATACAATGTAACTATTTTTAGCATTCAACATTCAAAAGTAACGTTCGCAGAATGTTTGCAAAATGATACAATGTAACATTTTTAGCATTCAACATTCAAAAGTAACGTTCACAGAATGTTTGCAAAATGATACAATGTAACATTTTTAGCATTCAACATTCAAAAGTAACGTTCGCAGAATGTTTGCAAAATGATACAATGTAACTTTCACTTTAAAAAACACATTTTTTTAAAACATTTAAAATATGGGATGTTTTTAGCATTTAGAGAACATTCAAAAGTAACGTTCATGATGATATAATGAAATGTTTAATTAACATTCATACAACCAAGAATAAAATATTTTTAAAACATTTTAAAAAACTGGATGTTTTTAGCATTTGGAGAACATAACTGTTTTCATAACTGGGGATTATGGGAGTGTTAGAAAAGTGTTCTTAAACGTAGTTGTGTTAGGTTGTGTTTGGACGTGAGTGAGATCTTCTGAACATCTCGTTAACAAATGCAGGAATATGTCAGTGATCATGGAGGAGGTTTAAAGCTTATTGACATTCTCATAAGTTTATATCTCCAGATACTGACTGAGAGAAAACTAACTAAACTATAAATCTGTTTTTAATAAGAGCTCATTTGTTTATAAGTTTATATCTCCAGATACTGACTGAGAGAAAACTAACTAAAATATAAATCTGTTTTTAATAAGAGCTCATTTGAGTTTTGTTCATGTAAATCCCATCAGATATCAGTGCATTTAACATGCAAATGCTGCTCTGTTTAAAGCGACGTCTGTTCACAATCAGATGCTCGTTTGCATCTTTTATGGCAAAGATAAGCGCTTTTATTTTATCAGCACTGAAAACTCCTTTCTGTGTCTTTAATCACTTGAGCAACAGAACAACTGCTGCTGATTTCAGTACGGTTTCAAAATGAATGCTTGCCATGTGCATCACATGCTCCGATCTTCCTCTTTCAGACGTGTTTGTTTCTACGCTGCCCGACGACGGCCTGGAAACTGATATGAGATCATGATAAACTACTGCTGCACATCATGCAGTCAGTGAAGGTGTGAACGAAACGCTCAGAGATGAGAAAGAGAGCAGATGCAGCTTCAGTTCAGATGAACCGCAGCTTCCTGTTTCACTTTAACAGCAGAGCAAAGCTTCACTTCTGCTTCAGATTACAGTCAAAAACCCCCAACACTTCACCAAACCCACACGTACAGCGCTGAACACACGGCAGCAGGCCTCGAAGACTGAAGATCTGCCTCAAAATACATGAAATCATGTCAAATACACGAAATCATGCTCAAAATACACGAAATCATGCTCAAAATACACGAAATCATGCTCAAAGTAGACGAAATCATGCTCAAAATACACTAAATCATGTTCAAAATACACGAAATCATGATCAAAGTAGACGAAATCATGCTCAAAATACACGAAATCATGTTTAAAATACAGGAAATAATGCTCAAAATACACGAAATCATGATCAAAATACACTAAATCATGATCAAAGTAGACGAAATCATGCTCAAAATACACTAAATCATGCTCAAAATACACTGAAATCATGCTCAAAATACACGAAATCATGCTCAAAATACACTAAATCATGCTCAAAATACACGAAATCATGATCAAAGTAGACGAAATCATGCTCAAAATACACTAAATCATGCTCAAAATACACGAAATCATGTTTAAAATACACGAAATCATGCTCAAAATACACGAAATCATGCTCAAAATACACGAAATCATGCTCAAATTTATTATTAGATTATTAGGTGTTTTATAAAAAAAAAATCGTCACAATTTCACATTCAGTTCAATGTGTTTTTTGCCATATCCTTGTAATTATTTATTAAATTTACTAGCAATTTGACTTGAGTGCACCATGTTTTTTTGTTCAGTGCAATGCATTTGTAATAGAAAAACAAAGTTATTAAATTAAACGGCATTTGCAAATACAAGTATTTTACTTTAGATGTTTGTGCTCGAGTGTATGTCTGTATTTTGCAAGCTGTTGCATTAACATTAATCAAGAAACGAATGAAATGCACGAGAAACACAATCTTTAAACACTCTTAAGCTGTTTCTGTGTTCAGCTTTGAGCTCAAACGCTGTGTTTTAAAGAGTGCAGCATGTGTTCTGTCAGATCCAGTGAAGTTTAGAGATGGGTTTGATGGGTTTCTCTTACCTGCAGACGCTGGGACGCTGGGCTTCAGGCTGCTTCTGAGTCTGGAACGTGTTCAGAAGTGACTCTATTCAAATGTGAGAGGAAGGAAGTGACTTACAGCGGCCTACACAACCCTCGAAACAGGAACACACACGCTGCATGTCTTTATAAGGTAAAACACTCGACATCTACACACTCAAACAAACATGATGGACATCTGACAGCATCTGACAGACACCTGACACACTGAATGGATCTGAATGGATCCATTCAAGAACCTAACCACAGCTAAATGTCATCATTTAAGAATCATCTTGCAAATGTTTGCACATTCAAATAATCCACCAGGGTTGGGTTAAAGGAAATGTTCAATTAAAACCAAAAAATGTGCTGAAAATGTGTTCATCTGAGATCAGGATGAGTTTGTTTCTTCATCAGGTGTCTCTGCATCAGTGTCTCAGCAATGGAAGTGAATGGGTGCCGTCAGAATGAGAGTCTGATAAACACATCACAATAATCCACAGCACTCCAGTCCATCAGTTAACATCTGGAGAAGACAAAAGCTGAAACAAATCCAGCATTAAGACGTTTATAACTAAAATACATAGAGTTCATAATCCATAATAACTCTTCCTCAGTGAAAAAGTGAATCAGGAGAGAAATCTGCAACAAGTCAATTTTTTTTGCATTTTTTCACCATGTATTTTGTCAATTTTTTTCACCATTGCATACATTTTTACTGCTTTTTACTGTTTTGTCTTGCTTTTCAAAGAAAGAATCGATTACAAAACAACAATTTAAAAATATTTACTTAACACTGAACATGTTTTAGCATTCTAGCAGACATTATACCAAAGCACAATTAACTTAAAAAGTAATAAGTAAATATTTTATAATATTTTTGGGCCATTTTTGAGACCCCTTCTTGAATCAGACGTGTACAAATTTTACTGTACAAATAAATCCAGGCTTTCTGAGCAGAAGAGACTTCTTTTAAAACGTTAATAAAAAACATAATAAATGTATTAATAGAGCTGTTTGATGATTTTTATTTCAGTTGCTGAACATTCAGTGCATCCCTAGTTATTATGGATTATGGACTCTATGTATTTTAGTTATAAACATCTTAATGCTGGATTAGTTTCAGCTTTTGTCTTCTCCAGATGTTAACTGATGGACTGGAGTGCTGTGGATTATTGTGATGTTTTTATCAGACTTCATTCTGACGGCACCATTCACTGGACAATCCATTGCTATTGAGTTTTATCAGACTTCATTCTAGAGCTTCATGCGGAGATCCATATGACTTTGTGATGTGTTATCAGACTCTCATTCTGACGGCACCCATTCACTGCAGAGCATCCATTGCTATTGTGATGTTTTTATCAGACTCTCATTCTGACGGCACCCATTTTTTTCACTGCGGATGCATCCATTGTATTGTGATGTTTTATCAGACTCTCATTCTGACGGCACCCATTCACTGCGGAGCATCCATTGCTATTGTGATGTGTTTATCAGACTCTCATTCTGACGGCACCCATTCACTGCGGAGCATCCATTGCTATTGTGATGTGTTTATCAGACTCTCATTCTGACGGCACCCATTCACTGCGGAGCATCCATTGCTATTAGATGATGTGTTTATCAGACTCTCATTCTGACGGCACCCATTCACTGCGGAGCATCCATTGCTATTGTGATGTGTTTATCAGACTCTCATTCTGACGGCACCCATTCACTGCGGAGCATCCATTGCTATTGTGATGTTTTTATCAGACTCTCATTCTGACGGCACCCATTCACTGCGGAGCATCCATTGCTATTGTGATGTGTTTATCAGACTCTCATTCTGACGGCACCCATTCACTGCGGAGCATCCATTGCTATTGTGATGTGTTTATCAGACTCTCATTCTGACGGCACCCATTCACTGCGGAGCATCCATTGCTATTGTGATGTGTTTATCAGACTCTCATTCTGACGGCACCCATTCACTGCGAGCATCCATTGCTATTGTGATGTGTTTATCAGATCTCATTCTGACGGCACCCATTCACTGCGGAGCATCCATTGCTATTGTGATGTGTTTATCAGACTCTCATTCTGACGGCACCCATTCACTGCAGAGCATCCATTGCTATTGTGATGTGTTTATCAGACTCTCATTCTGACGGCACCCATTCACTGCAGAGCATCCATTGCTATTGTGATGTGTTTATCAGACTCTCATTCTGACGGCACCCATTCACTGCAGAGCATCCATTGCTATTGTGATGTGTTTATCAGACTCTCATTCTGACGGCACCCATTCACTGCAGAGCATCCATTGCTATTGTGATGTGTTTATCAGACTCTCATTCTGACGGCACCCATTCACTGCAGAGCATCCATTGCTATTGTGATGTGTTTATCAGACTCTCATTCTGACGGCACCCATTCACTGCAGAGCATCCATTGCTATTGTGATGTGTTTATCAGACTCTCATTCTGACGGCACCCATTCACTACAGAGCATCCATTGCTGAGACACTGATGTCACAGCTAACAAAAATATGTTCAAAGAATATTTTGCTAATGTTCTCATTAAATTATAAAAACGTTATTTCGTAACATTCTCTGAACACTCAAAATATCCAGTTTTTCGTCGGTGTCGCTACTTTTTTATTTAACGTGACACATTTGATCGACATAACAGGCTATATTAATTATTAACATATGACAATTTTTAACTGTTTTATTGAAACCTTGTTATACAAACAAATTAGTTATGATTACATAACAGCTTATGTCATAACAGTGGGAAAAAAATTAAATAATTCTATAAACAGAATTAAAAACAATTCTATAAAATGTTATTTCTTAATATTCTCTGAACATGTCCAGTTTTTGATGGTTATGCAAGTGTTAAGGGAGCATTTGATCATTTAAATTTAAATGTCAAGTCAAGTCAAGTCAAGTCAAGTCACCTTTATTTATATAGCGCTTTTAACAATACAGATTGTGTCAAAGCACTTAACAGTATCAAGTTGGAGGATAGAGTGTCAGTAATGTATAATAATAAGATTAAACACTCAATTTTCAGTTAAAGGCATTTCATTATTGAATTCAAAGATGTCATTGTCTAGCTAAGTTTAGTATAAATAATGTCTATGAAATTAAATTGACGATAATTGCTAGAAATTAAGTGTCCCCAACTGAGCATGCCAGAGGCGACAGACTCAGACTCAGACTCAGACTCAGACTCAGAAGTGTCCTCAGAAATGAGGACACAATCTCTTCTATATCTTGATTGGTCAGATTTTCATTTAGCTGAACTATTCCTTTAAGCATCTGTGAGGAAATGACTTTATTTGAGTAGATGTAATACAGTATGTATAATTATCAGTGTTTTTGAGTGTGCTCCTGTGTTTGTGATAATAGCCTCACGCTCGCTGTCACTTCACTAATCACCAGAGTATTAATTAAAACTCAGGTTATGATGCGAGTGAAAGCGTGCAGCGCGCAGGTGACGTCACACAGGAGACGGCTTTGATCTCGCCGCGCGTTGAGTGTGATGAGATCACAGGTGACGTCACACAGCAGACGCGTCCGGCTTTGATCTCGCCGCGCGTTGAGTGTGATGAGATCGCAGGTGACGTCACACAGCAGACGCGTCCCGGCTTTGATCTCGCCGCGCGTTGAGTGTGACAGGCGGTTGCTAGGCCGGTTGCTAGGGACTCGGATACACGGCGGAGTTTCAGGCGCGCTTTATCTCTGTTTTCATGGATTATAGTTTGCAGAAATCTGTGCGTGACGCAGGAATCGAATCATACACAGTGAATGAAGTCGATCAGGTTCGTGTATGAACTGATTTATATCGCTTTATGAACGATGTGTCTTCAGAAAAGCGTCGGTTTAGCTTATTTAACGTCACATATTTGATATTCGATCGACATAACAGGCTATACTAGTTATTAATATATGACACTTTTTAACTGTTTTTATTGAAACCTTGTTATACAAACAAAACAGTTATGATTCGCCTACATAACAGAAAGAAAAATATAAATAATTCAATAAACAGGCTAAATGAATACAATAAATAATAAAATGAAATAAAATACTCCGACATCTGTTGATAAATTAATTGTAATTATTTTTTAATTTTAGTTCTTTTAATACTTCAACAAACTAAATGGAAATGAAATGATATATATATATTGAATTTATAAATGTGTATGTATATATATGTATGTGTGTGTGATTGTACATACACATACTGTATATATATATATATATAGTTTTTTTTGGTGTTTGGCTTAGTGTTATGTTAGAGTCATTATTATACTCATACCTTTTCTTTAATATTTTGAATTGTTTTTAGCTTTATTTTTTGTTTTTCATTTAAATGTTAAGTTTTGAAATTTTGTTGTATGCATTTATCATTTTTATTTAATTTCTTTATTTTAAAAATGTGTATATATATTATTTATAAAGTTTTATCTTTTAGTTTTGGATCTGTTTTAATACTTGTTGTCCTCGTTTGTAAGTCACTTTGGATAAAAGCATCTGCTAAATGACTAAATAAATAAATATAAATATATGGCATAATATAATAATATCGTTCATCTAACGTTTTTTAAATGTTACTTCTTGTTACTTTCAGAGAACATTCAAAAGTAACATTCACATATTGTTTGCAAAATGATACAATGTAAAGTTCCATTAATGTTCTGAAATATATATATATATATATAAACAATCTGAGCATTTCAGAGAACATTCAGAAATATATATATATTTTTACTTCATGGGAATGTTAAGATAATATTTTTGTTGTCTGGGAAATCTTCTTTCTTTGTATTGATATTGAAGTGAAATATGTTTATAGATGTTTATAATGTTGTCTCTGATCAGAATCCATGTCATCGGAGCACATGAAGCTGTTGAGACGGCCCCTGGCCCCTATAAAGACAGCACACTACAGGACGCCTGCGCCCAGATCTGCAGGTGACTTTATGATCTTCATATTTACATCTGATCTGAAGATGAGCATCATAAATATGGCTCTTTTTGACTCGGAGATGACCTGATTATAATAATGCCATTATCTAATCTCTCAGAAAGAAGTAGGTTTTGTATTTATTAGGGCTGTCAGTCGATTAAAATGTTTAATCTAATTAATTACATGATGTGTCGATTAAATTTGACTGAAAATACACACACACAAAATTTAAAGCTATTTTTGTGTTAAATGAGAAAGTATCACGTAGACTTTACAAATCGTAGCTTTAGAAATAAATATTTGATTTGATTCAACAAAATGTATGACACGTAAACATTTAGGCTACAGCGATCTAACATAAACTATGGAACATAAAAGATGATAATTTGAGAAACATCTCAGTATTTTTTGTTCATACAATGAAAGTCATTAGTAACTAAAACACAAACGAAAGATTTGAAATGATATGAGGGTGAGTAAATGATGACAGAATTTTAATTTTATTATTATTTTTATTTTTTATTATGAAATTATGCTCTAAATAAGAAACTAAATCTGCCAGCAGGTAAATGTCTTCATTCGATTCGTTCAAACGGCTGATTCATTCAGGAATGAAGTAAACGGCTCTCTTTATGAATGGAGCTTTGAATCAATGATTCACACGATTCGTTCAAATAGCTGATTCATTCAGGAATGAAGTAAACGGCTCTCTTTATGAATGGAGCTTTGAATCATTGATTCACACGATTTGTTCAAACGGCTGATTCATTCAGGAATGAAGTAAACGGCTATCTTTATGAATGGAGCTTTGAATCAATGATTCACACGATTCGTTCAAAAGGCTGATTCATTCAGGAATGAAGTAAACGGCTCTCTTTATGAATGGAGCTTTGAATCAATGATTCACACGATTCGTTCAAATGGCTGATTCATTCAGGAATGAAGTAAACGGCTATCTTTATGAATGGAGCTTTGAATCAATGATTCACACGATTCGTTCAAATAGCTGATTCATTCAGGAATGAAGTAAACGGCTCTCTTTATGAATGGAGCTTTGAATCAATGATTCACACGATTCGTTCAAATAGCTGATTCATTCAGGAATGAAGTAAACGGCTCTCTTTATGAATGGAGCTTTGAATCAATGATTCACACGATTCGTTCAAATGGCTGATTCATTCAGGAATGAAGTAAACGGCTATCTTTATGAATGGAGCTTTGAATCAATGATTCACACGATTCGTTCAAATAGCTGATTCATTCAGGAATGAAGTAAACGGCTCTCTTTATGAATGGAGCTTTGAATCATTGATTCACACGATTCGTTCAAATAGCTGATTCATTCAGGAATGAAGTAAACGGCTCTCTTTATGAATGGAGCTTTGAATCAATGATTCACACGATTCGTTCAAAACACGATTCATTCAGGAATGAAGTAAACGGCTCTCTTTATGAATGGAGCTTTGAATCAATTGATTCACACGATTCGTTCAAATAGCTGATTCATTCAGGAATGAAGTAAACGGCTCTCTTTATGAATGGAGCTTTGAATCATTGATTCACACGATTCGTTCAAATAGCTGATTCATTCAGGAATGAAGTAAACGGCTCTCTTTATGAATGGAGCTTTGAATCAATGATTCACACGATTCGTTCAAATAGCTGATTCATTCAGGAATGAAGTAAACGGCTCTCTTTATGAATGGAGCTTTGAATCATTGATTCACACGATTCGTTCAAATAGCTGATTCATTCAGGAATGAAGTAAACGGCTCTCTTTATAAATGGAGCTTTGAATCATTGATTCA
>CM041799.1:1709418-1724418 GCA_023376895.1 Aspiorhynchus laticeps
AATTCTGTCAGGACCACCATCGTCAAAGATGATTGATTGACTATTAGCATATAGTTTGGATTGGCGGTATGGTTCTGTTCTGGGCAAGAACTCCCTGTGCATCCATGCAGCCTAGGATGGATAAGAGCAGGGAGAGCAGCAATAACCCCCCTAAGGGTAAACAGAACAGAACCAACATAATGTATTGCAGATATCATTAATGTTGGTATTAAATGTACAAAATAATTCAGGAATTTAGTCTGATTCAAGGGGAATTAGAATACCAGATCCTGACTGTACAAGAGGAGCTGAGGATGGAGGAGGGTAAATGAGCTCTGGAGAACGCGATAGCAGCTGATAATACTGAGGAGCTATATATATGTATGCTGTGATAGATAGACATCGCATTCCTATAGGTAGACGTGATCAGCTGACAGTCAGCTGATGCAAGCTTGACTAACATTACCTGCCAGAACCGATGCTATACGCTTGATTTATGCTTGCTCTTTTGTTGTTTTGTGGAAATTGCGAATATGATCGCAACTTGCCGAGGTCTCACCAAGTATATTTAGCTCATTAGTTGATTTCATTATGTTTGACTACTAAACTTAACTCATCTGCATTTAAGCTAAAAATGTTGAAAATAATAATCTAGGTTTGTCATTATTAACACACAACACAACATTTGTTGAATCACTGAACTATATTTGATTTAGTCACCTCAAGAATCAATTCCTTAAAGGACAGCATTGTAAAAAATAATAAAAGGAAAATAAAAGTGAATCCTGACATTAAAAGGCCCAGGCTAACCACATAGCAAAACAAACAGAACAAAATGCTGCCTGTGAGCAAATTAAATGAAGTTACCTAAACAATTTCTGAACACAGGACACCAACTTTTAAAACATGCCTAGAAAGGTAAAGGCTCAGGCTGTCCAAAAGTGCATTTAGTGTTTAGCATTTGCATGCCTTTTAAAGGCCAAGCCTCTGTTGCGTACAAAATCTCTAATGTTTTGAATGGATCTTATCTCCAAGATAGGTTGTTCCTTTTCCTTGCACTTCAGGCACTGCTCACTGGTGACAGTGACACCGTTTTCAATAAAAGGCCTCATATGTTTCATCACAGCTTGTATCTCCTCCTCAGACCATGGTCTCTTCACACACCGCCTTGATGAAACACTGAAACCTGAACAATTAAAAAAAAAGATTAGACGATTAAAAAAAGATAAAAGATCCTGCGAGATGTACAAGCAGGTAGGGATGTTGCTGTTCAAAATTGCCAAACAAGCTGGAACTTGTGTAGACAAAATGTGTGTGATAATAAATTGACTTTAGATCTGCTAAAAATCAAGTTTGATTGTTTTCATTAACATGACATTTCATTACACTGCTTGTTATAAACAAAATACATCCAGCTTCTTTATATGCTTTATATGTCTAACCAAACATAATGTAAGTGTTGACTGCACATTAGCAAGTGTGCCTAGTGATAGACATGGCACCGCATTTAAATAATACCTTGAGTAACCGAGTCAGGGAGATGAGGTGAACCAGAAGTTACACAGGCAGCGTTCCCCTGGTCATCTAAAAAAAATATTGCACAGTATAAATGTATGGGCTTAAAAAGCCTGTCTGCCTATCAATCAAACACCATGGGCATGGAGGGGATACATGTAAAACTGCAGACAGCCAATTCTATTATAATAACTATACTCATGGCAAAGTTGTTGAACCGGATGAAGTCAGGAGAGCGTGAATATGTGCAACAATACCTCAAGTGATAATTTTACTAGGAAATTATGTAGATTTTACACAGGCCAAGACTTCCCTGTTGTTTTAAAATGATCATGCAAAATACTGAACACATCAAAATACTAGCCACAAAGCATATGCGTCACAATTAGGGATGGAACGATTACCGGTTTCACGATAAACCACCGTAAAATGTACTGAAGGTTAGTAATATCGTTTAAAATTTAATTATCATTCAAACAGTGTTTGATTATCACGATTTTGAAAACTTGCAGTAAATTCTATCCAGCCAGCATCAGTCTGATGCAGACACAGCGCGTAACGTTTTTTGAATGAGAAGAAATGGCAGAAGGCAGTGACAGCGCCGGGAGATTTCAGCCTTCTAAAATGACCAAATCTGAGGTGTGGTCATATTTTGGCTTTTACAAAAGTCCTGAGGGAAACTTAATAGAGTATGATCACCCTGTCTGCAGAACATGCACAAAGAAAGTCGCTGCTATAGGGGCAAACACTTCAAATCTGCAAACGCAAGGCAAGTGGACTTTGACCTCAATACTAAAACTACATCTGGGAAATAATAACGTGAAGCTTCCACGAAGAAAAGTTCACAGCAAGTGGCTTTGAGCCAAAGACAAACTAATAAGTTCAGACAAGACTAGGGTGACATTTAAGGGATAATAATGTATATTCATTGTGCACTTATTACACAGATTTTCTTTACCACATAAATAATTACGGGGACATATTGAATTGAGATTAATGTTTTAAATTAACCTGCTTATAAATCCATTTTGTACAGTGTACAAAACAATCGTCCAGACAAGATGATCACAACAAGTTATAGTAATAATTATAGTAGTATTAATAGTAAAGTCTGATTTCATTTTCAATACAATGAAAAACAGAGACGAAAGTACCATTAATAAAACGAGAGAGCATGTCCGTTTTGATACGTGGATGTGCGCTGTTATAATGCGTTATTGCGCATTTCACTGGATATTCAACAATGTTTTTATCTGCCTACATTGACACCATTGTATACGAACAGGACTGTGCTGAACAATGACATCACTGTTTTTATTTTTACAGTGCTGATATCGCCATCATCACCACATTATCCAAACCGAGAACTACAGTCTGAATCCAATGCAGAGTTTGTTCCCCTCATTGATAAAGGTGATGGATACCAAAGCGATAGATCAGATGCTAGCTCCCTAAAGTTACAAAAGATCTCAGAGGAGAATTTAAAGCTTCGTGAAACACAGCAGGCCATCCAAGCTGACCTTAAACGGATTGAGACAGCCAAAGATGAGCTGATTCAGCTTTTAGACAGAGCCTGTAGTCTGCAAAGGCCTTTATCTACATCCAAAACCCGGTCTGATCATCCAGCAGTTAAATTTCACCACGCAGCGGGGATCCGGGTGATGAAGACTGGCCAGAGCCTCCTCCACCTATTGCATATGATGAGCCAGAAACTATGAATCAGTGCGACAAGCAGAGGCTTTACAGCACTACGAGGGCCACACCGACACTTACCCCTCGACTCACCTCAGTGGAGAAGACTAGGGATTACAGCCATCTAAATTCATATGATGGCCAACTTCGGTATGGCCAGTATCCTGCCCAACAGACAGGTCCTCTGTATGCATATGAGTGGCCATGGGATTCATCCACACGTCTTTATTCTGAACAACACAGGATAGCGTCCTATAATGTGTCACCTCCCATGGCATCTGTGGTTCTGACAGAGAAATATTACAAATATTACCATGCACCACCATTCCTTACTTCTGCAACAAAGAGCCAAGTGAGTTTGCTCGATTAAAAATAGCCTTGGACAATCTCCTGCCACCTGACAGTACTGAGATGTTCAAATATCAAGTGCTGGTCGACCACCTGAAATGAGAGGATGCTTGTCTAATAGCGGACTCTTTCTTGCACTCTCCTACACCTTATCGAGATACCATGTTTGCCCTCAATGAGCGGTTCGGTCAGCCTCACCAGGTAGCATTAAGACGGATTGCCACTATTCTTGATTCACCTGATATAAGCCGCAATGACCCCTCAGCCTTTGAGAAGTTCTCCCTTCAAGTGCAGTCTCTAGTCGGTCTACTTAAGACTCTGGGCCAGGCAGGGAGCATTGAGTTGTATTGTGGGTCGCATGTTGCACGCCTCCTCAGTAAACTGCCACCTGAAAGACGGGCCAATTTCCACCACCACATGTTACATCGGCCTGGGGTGACATACTCACTGGTAAATCTAGCAGAATGGCTGAAATATGAGTCTTTGTGCCAAAGCTATGGTGATCAAACAGCCAAGGGAGAAAGCAGAGCCAAACGAGATCCCCAAGCAGCTCTACAATCATGCCGAACCACTGCCACTGTACTGACTGGGTCTGGGAATAGTGCTGAGGTGAAATCCACTACAAATTCTCCTGCCAAGGTTGATGAGAAAGCTAAGGGTAGGCCCATTGTATATTGCTCTTACTGTCAGAACTCTGAACATGCTTTTAGTCAGTGCCCCAAAATTTCAACCCTCACCAAAGATCAGCTCTCAGAGTGGATAAGAACCAATAGGAGATGCTGGCGCTGTGGTCTTGCACATCAGGCTGCCCATTGTGGTATAAAGAACCCATGTCCACTTTGTCAGAGGAAGCATCTACGATTCCTCCATGAGGTAAATGAGAGGCCGGTCACAGAAGCATCCAAAACAGAGGCTTGCCTAGTCAGCTCAGCGACACAGACACTGTACCTGAACAAACCAGTCAGCAGTAATAAAGTTTTGCTCAAGGTTGTCAGAGTACTCCTACATCATGGCAATTGTACATCAGACACATTCGCAATCCTTGATGACGGTTCTGAGCATACAATGCTTCTGCCAGAAGCAGCACAGAAACTTGGCTTGAGAGGTACTGAAGAAAGCTTAGCTCTGAGAACAATCCGTCATGATGTGCAAACCCTTGAGGGGGCTTCAGTCTCATTCCACATTTCTCCATATTCCAATCCGAAGAAGCGATATCTCATAACCAGAGCCTTTAGTACACCACAGCTTGATCTCATTGACCACTCTTACCCAATTCCCAAGCTGCAGAAGCAGTACAAGCACGTGGCTGGACTACCTTTACAGTGCTTTGAAAAGGCCAAACCTCTCATCCTTGTTGGTGCAGAGCAAACTCACATGATCTCACCAATTGAGCCGGTAAGACTTGGTCCACCTGGTGGTCCTGCTGTAATAAGAACCAAATTAGGCTGGACATTGCAGGGCCCTACCAGCCTGTTGGAGAAGCGATGTATTTGAATGGCAAGTTCTGCCATTCGGGACAACGTGCAGCCCCTGCTGTGCGACCTTTACCTTACAGCGACACGTAAGAGACCATAGCCAACCGGACGATGATGTGAGGTTCTCCATAGAACAATGCTTTTACGTTGATAATTGCTTGCAGAACTTGCCATCGCCAGAGGAGGCTAAGCAATTGGTTGACAAGCTGAGGGAGCTATTAGCTGAATGAGGCTTTGAATTGAGGCAATGGGCCAGCAATATGCCAGCTGTCATTAACCATCTTCCACCTGAAGCCAGATCGGATGGGTTTGAACCCTGGCTAGCCCATGAAAAGACTGATGTCCAGGAGTCCACATTGGGCCTTAGCTGGAATTGCCCAGCAGATGTCCTGACTTACTGTCATCGGCCCATTGATCATGGCGCTCCCACCATGAGGATTATTTACAAAGTTTTAGCAAGCCAGTACGACCGCTTAGGATATATCCTCCCGTATACTACCAGGGCTAAGATGTTGGTCCAACAACTTTGGAACAAACAGCGCAGCTGGGATGATACCCAACTTCCCCAACCCTTAGTCCAGAGCTGGAACGAATGGGAAAGTGAGCTGCAGTTTCTTCACAAGATCAGTTTCCGAAGATCATATGTACCAGCTTCAGTAAATCAAACAAGATCTATTATCGATGTTCATGTGTTCAGCGATGCTTCAGAGAGTGCATATGGAGCAGTCGCCTACCTGCGCACTGAAGATCAGCTGGGTAAGATCCATCTGTCATTCGTACTGGCACGCTCTAGAGTAGCACCAAAAAAATTCCTGTCAATACCCCGCTTGGAGCTCTGTGCTGCGGTAATTGGTGCACAGCTAAAAACCCAGTTGCAGAAAGAGTTAACATTGCCACTTCGCCACACAGTTCTCTGGACAGACTCCACTATGTTGCTGTCTTTGATTCAGTCAGAGTCTTGCCATTTCAAAGTTTTCGTCGGCACCAGAGTGGCTGAAATCCACAAGCTTACCAACGTAACCACCTGGCGATATGCGGATTTGATTCAAAATCCAGCGGACGACCTTACACAAGGAAAGACTCTAAAAGGACCTTGCTAAGCCCAACAGATGGAGCCAAGGACCCCAATTCCTGTTTCTCTCCCCAGAGAACTGGCCAACAAACCCTACCAAATGCCCTGAGATTGACAAGTCTGAGCTCAAGAAATTTGCATTCTGTGGAGTTGTAGCTGTAGACGGACAATTTGGCAGTGAGTATAAGACCTGGACAGAACTGGTGAAGGCCATTGCACAGGAGCTACATGGGGCAGCTGGAGAGTCAGGAGAACCTACCGCAAACACTTACCAAGAAGCAGAGACATACATACTCCAGAAAGTGCAAGGTGAGAGTTTCCTTGAGGAATTACAACGTTGAAATCAGGAAAGGCTCTTCAACATAATAGCCGCTTACTCACCTTAGCTCCAGAATATGACCCATCCACCAATCTAATCCGGGTTGGTGGTAGGTTAAGACACGCAGAGACCTTAAATCCCGCCCTCAAACATCCAATCGTACTAGATTCTAGACATCCAGTTGTGAAGTTACTTCTTCGAGATTTAGATGAAAGACTCTGCCATCCAGGCCCTGATCAGGTGTTTGCAGAAGTAAGGAGACAGTTCTGGGTGCTAAGAGGAAGAGCAGCCATCCGCATCTTACAGCATGCCTGTACGGAATGTCAAAGACTGAGAGCCAAACCTACCTTTCCCAAAATGGCAGACCTTCCTTTGACACGCTTACCACGCTTATAAACCAGCCTTTCATTCAACCGGTATGGATTGCTTCGACCTCTTCTTTGTAAAAATTGGTCGACGAGTAGAAAAGAGGTGGGGAATCCTCTACAAGTGTCTGACCACACGAGCTGTACACATGCTGTACACAGACCTGCAGAACAGCTTGGACACAGATTCCTTTCTGATGTCACTTTGGAGGTTTATTGCACGTAGAGGTTCCCCTGTAGAATTACTGTCGGACCATGGAACAAATTTTCGAGGGGGTGAACGGGAACTGTATGAAGCGTTCCAGGCCATGTCACCTGATCTCCAGCGGAAACTCGCACCACAAAATATAGCATTCCATTTTAATCCTCCTGCAGCACCACACTTCGGGGGAGTGTGGGAGAGGGAGATAAGATCCATTAAAATGGCACTATCTGCGACTATTGGGGCCCAAACAGTACCGGAAGAGGTACTCAGGACTGTTCTAGTCGAAGTGGAGAACATCCTTAATTCCAAACCCCAAGGGTATGTGTCTTGTAACGTGGCTGATCCCGATCCAGTAACACCCAACCTTCTTCTCACGGGGCGGCTAGACAACTCCCTACCTACAGTCATATACCCTAAAGAAGAGGGCTTGAGTCGTCGCCGGTGGAGACACTCTCAGGTGTTAGCTGACCACTTCTGGTCCTCCTTTATCCACCATTACCTTCCGAACTTGCAAGTCAGACAGAAATGGCACTATACATTCCCTAATATAACCACAGGCACGATAGTCATGATAATGGATCCCCAACAGCCCAGAGCACATTGGCCTATTGGGAAAGTAGTCCAGGTGCACCCCAGTCAAGACTAGCAAGTGAGATCAGTGGATGTCCAAGTTCAAGGGAAGGTGTATACTAGACCTGTAGCTCGACTTGTGGCCTTGCCTTACATCCCAGAAGATGATAAAGAGGAGCCCAATACACCATCAGTAACACACACGCAACCGTCTCGAGTGTCAAATTGAACACAATTTGGGGCGGCTGTACGAACGGCTTACGTGCGTTGCCCTTTTAAGACTTGTCGCCATTTTAAGATTGCGCAGCAAAGTTTGAGAGAAGAGATGCGAGCCGATCCAAATCCAGGTGTAATATGTGTGCGTGCATCCTGTAAAGTGAGTTGTTCTTGTTAAATTATGCTTAATATTGAGATTAAGTTGTAATCTTGCCGGCAATTGCAGTTATGGTAATTATTTTCCTTTGATTGAGCGCGCATAACCAGCGCCTGTTTAAATGCACGTTATGCATATCTGCCGTGAGATTCTATAATCACTTTATTTCTACTGTTCTCATGTTCTACATTGAGATAGGTTATTGTTTTAGTTCACATGTCTTTTGGGAATCACAAGTATAAGTGTGAGAAGATTGTGGTTAAATGGCCTATTCAGATGCTCATATGCCAATTCATTGAGCTGTAGTATTTCAACTATTTCCAGTAATATTGATAATGGTGTCATCCGTTATTGAATTGTCGAATTATTGGATTTGAAGTCTGTATTATTTACCTTATTGTATTTGTTATCTTTGTACAGACCACACCTATTACATGCTCCATGGCACAGTAAAGTCATCAAAGAAAATAACTGTTGTTGACCGAGTTCTGACCAGCCCACCAGGGCGAGTGATCCCTTCCACAGTCCTGTAAAGATAAACTAAAAATTTCTAATTCCAAATCCTACAGATGCTTTGACACAATCTGCATTGTAATAAGCACTATATAAAGAAAGGTGACTTGACTTGACTATTGACGACGGTCATTATAAGGAAGGAAATGCCAGAGAATGGAATATTGCTTAAAAAAAGTGCATAGAGCTGCTTGATTTAATTGTTTGTTGATTTTGAAATATAAAACTTGTTGAAATGTTTTCAGTGTGTGCATCTGTTCTTTTTGAACACTTTCATCTAATTTTAACAAAACCATGATAATATTGATAATCGTGTGAATTGATGAATCGTGATAATTCATACCGTTCCATCCCTAGTCACAATGAAGAGAGATGACAAAAAGTTAAGCTTCTAACAAAGTTTCTAACCATCGTACTACTGGAAAATTCCTGACTAAAACATTTTTAATATACTCTAATGAATCCACAGATACCAGCTCATTATATGAGATATGTTGGGCAAACTTTGGGTCCATCATTGAGATTATACCTTGAGCTGCAGTCTCGGAGAGGTGAGGCGATCCAAAAGTCACAGAAGCCAACATTTCTTCATTGTCTAAAAACAAAACAAGACAAAAAAAAACAAACAAACAATGGTATCAACTACACAGCAAGGAGGGTAGGCAATAAAAAGTTCATACATGTTTGAAATAACAGTAGGCTGTTATCTAAATGTATAAAAAAGCCTATTTTAAATATTTCACCAATACAACTGCAAAATCCGCAACACAGAATACAACAATTTCAGTAGCCTTGGGACCCAATTTTAACAGTACCTTGCAATGTGGAAACATTAGGGAGTTGCTGTGATCCGGTATCCATATCGTCTATGTCATCTATTAAATGACATTGTAGAAAATGTAATTAAATGTTATTACACCAACCATATACACATACACCAAGTAGATTTAACAACATGAAAAAAAACATTTGGCTGTTTTACTTTCACACAACATTTTCTACAAATCCTTCAGGAGAGATGAAAAGGGGGAAAGAAGTTACTTTTGAGATAAAGGCGAATCATATCTATTCAATTCCTTTGACTTATGTTAAGATTGGCTAACTGTTGGGGCGTCACTCATCACACACACAAGAGAAAGATATGCTTCTACTTGGAACTCTTGTGACGATGGCAAAGAAGACAATTCCTCTAAATAATAAAGTAAACCTTCATCTGGCAATTAAAAAACACAACACATCTAGTTTCTGAACCTGTGTCCAAAGCCAAATTTAGATTTACCCTGCTTAACTTCTATTATCTGTAAAAAAAATAAAATAAAAAAATAATGGCAACAGGGATCTCTACCAATCAAAGGCTTTGCTTAACACTAAAAGTTAAACTCCAAGGTCCAGGGTAAATCAACCTATAGCCCTGTTGTTTGAAGACAGCAAGTGCTGTAGGTAGGAAGAAGAATGAGACAATTTTCTACAATACAGACCACTAGCGAAACAGCGGGTAACTAACTGACAGGGGCAAGGAAACTGATTATTTTCTTCTTCCTAGCCACAGCACTACATAACCTCTAACTGCAAGGAAATAGGTTGATTAACCGTAATCTATTTAAGTAAAGCAAAAGTAAAAACAATTCTAAGAAACTAAAGTAATTTTGTGAAAAAAAGGTAAAGATCTGTGTACGTGTGTGTGACACAGACAAACTCAAGGTATACAAGGACACTGTCCTTTGGACTTGTAATGACATCCATGCTCAAACTGAGTCTTCCACTGTTGAACTCCCAGTGTGTGGCACACTCAGAAAAACACACGTGTTGGGGGGGCACCGTGGTTAGAAAAGACTTCATACTGAATAGAGGACATTTCCACCACAGCTGCAAGATGTTTACTAAAACACTGAAAATTGTGTTCCATGGAACATCACAGTACTTCTAACCATTGGTCAATTTCAAAACAAAGGTAAATTCAAACTCACCTCACAAGCAGAGTCGTTTGGCGCGGCTCTGGATGATTGACACGCTGATCTCGATTCGGTCTCTGTACAAGGGAACACAGGGAGATTCAGTACTTGGCTTTCCTCAAGTCATAAAACCACATATTGGCATAACATACTCAAGTCAACTCAAAATAATCATCTAAAAATGGCCTGATATTGACATGTTTTTTTCATGCTGCAAACCTTCAGGCATGTCATGCATTGCCAGAAGTTAACAACATTTACTCAAAACTTTAACGGACCACTGGTAAGGTCTGTTGAGAACACAGGGGGTGACATCTCCTGGTGCTGGACACCAACTTCTCCAATCTCCTCTTTCGCAGAAGTGCCACACTGACCTCTGACACAATGCACCTAAAAAAAGAACAGCAATATGCAAAGATGAACAGGCATCAACTGGTACAGTGTCCATTTCACCCAAGAGGGACACCCTCACTCAAATCTTTAAGTTTATGACACTCAAAATGATGTAGACAGGGGAACACAATGTTAAATGATGACTAACTGTACCGACAAAGATTTTCAGACTGTACCTGCAGTATAATTGTAATTAACTGATAAATATGTCCCTTACGAAACTACATCATTTCTACATCAATTTACGAAACTAAACATTCATACATCCCGTAATAAACAGCTGAATTCAAACTAACCTCATGCTCAGGGCTGTCTGATGTGGGACTGGATGACTGACACTCTGCTCTCAATTCTGTGTCTGTTGAAGAGGACACAGGACATGAAGGCACAGTGCTTTGCAAGACCCCAGTGTTTACCAGGCATTGCTTATTCAAGCAGGGACTCACCTCTGAATAAGTCTGTAGAGAAAACATTGGGTTCCAAGTCATGGGCGTGGTCACCAAGCTCTGCAGCGGAGGAGTGTTGGCCAGAAGGGATGCTTGCACTATTTTGCTATGTATAAAAAGTTGAACAGATACAGTAAACATCTTGCAGCTGTGGTGGAAATGTCCTCTATTCACTATGAAGTCTTTTCTAACCACGGTGTCCCCCCAACACGTGTGTTTTTCTGAGTGTGCCACACACTGGGAGTTCAACAGTGGAAGACTCAGTTTGAGCATGGATGTCATTACAAGTCCAAAGGACAGTGTCCTTGTATACCTTGAGTTTGTTTGTGTCACACACACGTACACAGATCAATTTTTACTTTTCTACCTTTACTTTATACTAAATTACTTTCTTTTCTTACAACTGTTTTTACTTTTCTTGCTTTACTTAAATAGATAGTCCAGGATTAATAAACCCTTCCCTTGCTGTTGTCACAGAATGGCCCGTATCCTCCTTCACTGATCACTTTCACTTGCACCTGATTACTTATCATGCACACCTGCTCCTCATCACCACAGTCATTAGGACCTGCATAAGAGCACACTCCACAGCCGGCACTATTGTCGGATCTTGAAGTCACCAAGATGTTGATACTGTGGATACTACAAGGACCACCACGCTACTGAAGCATCTAGCTGAGTATACTTACCTGAATACCTTACCTGCTTTTACTTACCACCTGTTTGCCTCTCACTCCCAGATACCTGGAAAGCTGGACTCTTGAGACCTTCGGGATCCCTGTCTGTAGCGCACCTGCCTAGATACAGAAGCTCAGTCAGAATCCCAGCGCACTCTCCACTATACTTCCAAGAAAGACCACTCGCCTCACTTGAAGAAGTTTCCTTCCCCTATCAGATTGTGTTACCTGCTGTTTTGCTTTTAGTCTATGGTATAAAAAAAATTCTTGTTCTTCCTATTGACAGCACTCGGTAACCTCAAACAACAGGTCTATAGGTTGATTTACCCTGAAGTTTAGCTTTTAGTGTTACACAAAGCCTTTGATGGGTAGATTCCTGTTGGCATTTTCATTTTTATAGCAATGGTGTGCTTCAAACATCATGTAGTTCCTCCGCACCTGTAGAGAAGTTGTTCCAATAAAATGACAGCAGGGGTAGTGAGGAATGATTTTTCTCACATTGGAATTTGAATTAGCTCAATGCCAAAGTTTTAAGTTAGTTTTTTTTTTTTTTTTTTTTATCATCAATTCAAAAAGGAGCTGTGAGAATTATCATTATTTTGATAACATTAGAAACGTATTAATTTGCAGTGGTTTATGGTATAAGCTCCTTTACTTAGACAATAGCATATCTATACAGTCTTTTACCGTTTACTTTTTTATTATTGTAATGAAATGTTTTCTGGTCATTATTTACCCCGTAGTTAGCATAGTATTTTTTTTTATTTATTTTTTGTGTTGGTATTTCAATTAATTTTTTTTCTTGTCATCCTACATAGTTGTGAAAAATTTAGAACATGTGGCTTTAAAGTCTGTCTTAGTAAAACTTTACAATAAACGTATAGGTGATATCCAAGTTCTCATCTGCAAACCGATAGGGGAAGGAAACTCCATTTCAGTGTCATTTCCCTGCCCGGTTCAGTTAGCTTTAGCCTACAACTTCAGTCAGTGCTGTACCAATTATTCTCCTTCTTCCTAGCCACAGCACTGCCACCCCTAACAGCAAGGGAAGGGTTTATTAATCCTGGACTATCTATTTAAGTAAAGCAAGAAAAGTAAAAACAGTTGTAAGAAAAGAAAGTAATTTAGTATAAAGTAAAGGTAGAAAAGTAAAAATTGATCTGTGTACGTGTGTGTGACACAGACAAACTCAAGGTATACAAGGACACTGTCCTTTGGACTTGTAATGACATCCATGCTCAAACTGAGTCTTCCACTGTTGAACTCCCAGTGTGTGGCACACTCAGAAAAACACACGTGTTGGGGGGACACCGTGGTTAGAAAAGACTTCATACTGAATAGAGGACATTTCCACCACAGCTGCAAGATGTTTACTAAAACACTGAAAATTGTGTTCCATGGAACATCACAGTACTTCTAACCATTGGTCAATTTCAAAACAAAGGTAAATTCAAACTCACCTCACAAGCAGAGTCGTTTGGCGCGGCTCTGGATGATTGACACGCTGATCTCGATTCGGTCTCTGTACAAGGGAACACAGGGAGATTCAGTACTTGGCTTTCCTCAAGTCATAAAACCACATATTGGCATAACATACTCAAGTCAACTCAAAATAATCATTTAAAAATGGCCTGATATTGACATGTTTTTTTCATGCTGCAAACCTTCAGGCATGTCATGCATTGCCAGAAGTTAACAACATTTACTCAAAACTTTAACGGACCACTGGTAAGGTCTGTTGAGAACACAGGGGGTGACATCTCCTGGTGCTGGACACCAACTTCTCCAATCCCCTCTTTCGCAGAAGTGCCACACTGACCTCTGACACAATGCACCTAAAAAAAGAACAGCAATATGCAAAGATGAACAGGCATCAACTGGTACAGTGTCCATTTCACCCAAGAGGGACACCCTCACTCAAATCTTTAAGTTTATGACACTCAAAATGATGTAGACAGGGGAACACAATGTTAAATGATGACTAACTGTACCGACAAAGATTTTCAGACTGTACCTGCAGTATATTTGTAATTAACTGATAAATATGTCCCTTACGAAACTACATCATTTCTACATCAATTTACGAAACTAAACATTCATACATCCCGTAATAAACAGCTGAATTCAAACTAACCTCATGCTCAGGGCTGTCTGATGTGGGACTGGATGACTGACACTCTGCTCTCAATTCTGTGTCTGTTGAAGAGGACACAGGACATGAAGGCACAGTGCTTTGCAAGACCCCAGTGTTTACCAGGCATTGCTTATTCAAGCAGGGACTCACCTCTGAATAAGTCTGTAGAGAAAACATTGGGTTCCAAGTCATGGGCGTGGTCACCAAGCTCTGCAGCGGAGGAGTGTTGGCCAGAAGGGATGCTTGCACCACTGAGCTGTGTCTAAACAAGTTAAACAGAAAAATGCACATGTGAACTTGGACATCATCTACACAATTGTGTTATTGTACAGTTGAACTGACTAAAGTCCCATTGTTGTAAAACAATGGGACTTATTGCTTTAACAGACAGTCGTATTCAACCTAACCTCACAAGCAGAACTGCCTGATGTTATATTGCCGGACTGGACTTCTGGTCTCTCTCTGGTCTCTGTAGAATACAGGAAAGAATATGAGGAAGGCCAGGGAGGGTGGGGTTGTGCATCACTCTAGAAGCAACCACACCATCACTGGTTCACATGCTTTATAGACAATGTTTATATGCCCACCATAACTAATGTAAAACATTAAGTCAAACCGTCACTGACCTTCAATAGAGACTGTGGATGACATGGTTTGGTCTTGGAAACGGTCTTTAATAGACTCTTCGGCAGCAGTGCTTGTAACAGTAGGGGGAATCTACAAAACATACAGGACAAAACATACAGATAAGCTTGCTGGCATCACCTGGGCGAGTCATGCAAGTTCAAGATTAACCTGACAAGATTGACTGAAAACCGGATTGAATACCACCAAGAAGTGACTTCTGTTTTTTGGTTATAATTGTTGGCACTAACAAGCGATAGGTATTGTGTAATCTCTGTGGCATCATGAAACTCACAGTAGCTTTTAAGACAGAGATGGTTTCATTGTTATCAAGATGTCTAGATGTAT
>CM041799.1:1734418-1746918 GCA_023376895.1 Aspiorhynchus laticeps
GGGGAAAAAAAGTAATTATTTGAAAAAGTAATTCTCTTGTAAATTAAAAAGTAATCCGTTACTTTACTAGTTACTTGAAAAAAGTAATCTGATTACGTAACTTGTAATGCGTTACCCCCAACACTGCTATTTAGTAACCTTTAAATAACGTTCTATTCATGACGACAAAACTGATTTTCAGTGTTTTAGGAACATTTAAAACATGTTTCACAATGATTTAATATGCTACATTCACTCTGGTTTGTGTTGGTGTGTTGTTTTGTGTGTTTGCACCTGTTTCTCGTGTGTGTGTCGCTCTCTGTTCTTCTTCAGCGTGTGTGTTTCTGCCGTCAGACGCTCCTGAGAACATCATCAGATCAGATAAGATCCAGTCACACTCATCTATATGTGAATGTGACGCTTCAGCTTCTCCAGCTGTCATTTTATTACTGCATGAATCATACAGTATCTCACAAATGTGAGTACACCCCAAAAATTTTAGTATAATTTCTCAAGGGACAATACTGCACAAATGAAACTTGGATATATTTTATAGTCAATGTGCAGCTTTTATAGAAGTACAAATGTACTGTCCTCTAAATATAACTCAACATATAACCATTATTGTCCAAATAACTGGCAACATAAATGAGTGCACCCTAAGTGAACATGTCAAAACTGTGTCCAAAGTGTCAATATTTTGTAGAGAGACCACTGTTATCTAGCATTGCCTTAATCCTCCTGGGCATGGAGCTCACCAGAGCTGCACAGGTTGTTGCTGGAGTCCTCTTCCACTCCTCCATAATGTCATCACAGAGCTGCTTCAGCTTGAGGATGCCCCACATGTAGGGCTGCTCGATTATGACAAAAATCATAATCATGATTATTTTGGTCAATATTGTAATCACGATTATTTAACACGATTATTAGCGGGCCGTATAACCAAAAAAATTGGTTATAAAGTATTCAGTTAACAGCCTACTATAGAAATTGAATAATCAAATGTAAAATAAAACAGCGTAGTCTTCACTGTAAGAATTAAACTTCCTTTGTTTCTAATTAAAGCTACAAAAGACCTTCTGTGAAGAGCAGCGAGTGATTTTGTCTTTTGTTGTTTGATTAATATTAAGCACACAGTCGGAGCAGAAATATAGCGCGCTGTCACTTTAAGAGCAGCACACATCCAATTTACTGTTACACGCGTATTTTCAGTATCATCTGTTTACATTCATTTATTACATAACCGACGAGGGTTTACGTGAATAATCACTAAGCGCCGCATTTTGACACATTTTTGCGTGTATTTGAGCGTTTAGGCGCATACGTTCAGCTAAAGATGACTTTACATGCTCCGTCTCTGAGCGCATACACAGATATCCTCCTGAGGAACAGCACAAGCTCTCTTTAAAACATTAATAAATCTAATCAACTTTAATAACTCAAGCACGTCCAATTTTGCAAAAGTAATGTTACACGATTTTACTGATTTACACGTGAAAATGGGCTTTTATGGAGTGAAAGCGCACTGCTGGAAAGGGGGCGGAATGGGGCGCCATAATCGTTTTATCTCGATTATTGTATTTTCATAATCGTTGGAGGCCGAAATCGAAATCGAAACTGAATTTCGATTAATTGCACAGCCCTACCCATATGTGCTCAATAGGGTTCAGGTCTGGAGACATACTTGGCCACTCAGCAGCAAGTCACCTTCAGCAGCAAGGCAGTTGTCATCTTGGCGGTGTGTTTGGGGTGGTTATGTTGGAAAACAGCATCATCTTCTGCTTCAGAATGTCTCAGTACATGTTGGAATCCATGTTTCCCTCAATGAACCGCAGCTCCCCGGTACCAGCAGTAGTCATGCAGCCCCAGACCATGATGCTACCACCACCATGCCTGACTGTAGGCAAGACACAATTTTCTTGGTACTCCTCACCAGGGCATCGCCACACATGCTGAACACCATCTGAGCCAAACAAGTTTACCTTAGACTCATCAGACCAAAGGACATGGTTCCAGTAATTCATGCTCTTGGCCAGGGTGTCTTCAGCAAACTGTTTGTGGGCTTTTTTGTGAGCCAGCTTCAGAAGAGGCTTCCTTCTGGGACGACGGCCATGCAAATCGACTTGTTTGAGTGTGTGGCGTATGGACTGAGCACTGTCAAGCTGACCTTTCACTTCTGCGACCTCTAAAGCAATGCTGGCAGCACTCATGCGTCTGTTTTTTGAAGCCAGCTTCTGCACCTGACGCACAGCACAAGGACTCAACTTCTTTGGTCGACCCTTGCGAGGCCTGTTCTGAGTGAAACCAGTCTTGGAAAACCTCTGTATGACACTGCCACTGTACTGTAACTCAGTTTCAGGGTGTTACGAATAGGACATGTGGCTTTGCATGGTTAAACGACGTATAGCTGTTATCACTTAGGGTGTACTCAGTTTTGTTGCGAGCTTTTTTGACAATGGCTGTATGTCGAGTTATTTTCAGAGGACAGTAAATCTTTGCTGCTATACAAGTTGCACATTGACTACTCTAAAATATATCCAAGTTTCATTTCTATAGTATTGTCCCTTGAAAAGATATACTAAATTGATTGCCGAAATGTGAGGGGTGTACTCACTTTTGTGAGATACTGTAAATGTTCATGTTTTTCCTTCCACACTGACTGGTCATTTAGTTTCTGTATGAATCAGGCGTGAGTTTATATTAGTGAACTGTATAAAAACACTGTCTTTAGAATAAAACTAAATTTAGATACAGCTGTAAATTCACTGTGGCTGTAAACAAGAAATACCTGAAGTTATTTAGTGTTTTGCTATTTAAGTATTGAACTTATTTTAGCAAATGGAGATTTAGAGAATTTCTGGTAAATGGCCATTAGACATTGTCTGCTCTTCAACCTGCTGATGGGAGCAATAATGGTGGATAGAGACAGTATTAACACACTCTCTCTCACACACACACACACACACACACAGACGCACACACACACACACACACGCACTCTCTCTCTCTCTCTCTCACACACACACACACACACACACACACACAGACGCACACGCACTCACGCACACACACTCTCACACACACACAGACGCACAGACACACACACACAGATGCACAGACACACACACACACACACACACAGACGCACACACACTCACACACACAGACGCACACACACTCACACACTCACGCACACACACTCACACACACACACACACTCACGCACACACACTCACTCACGCACACACTCACACAGATGCACGCGCACACACACGCACACACACACTCACACACACACTCACTCACACACACACACTCACACACACACTCACGCACACTTTTTTAAATATATATTTCTAAATAAACACAAAACAAATACATAAATACATTTCAAAATGTCATATGTATATACAGTATACATATACAGTATAAAAATATATATTAATAAAAAAGTAAAGTTTAAAATAAAAAAGTTAAAAATTAAAATCATCTACACATTTATATAAAAATTACAGTCATATATGTATTTTGAATAACTGAATATACACAATTTTAAAACATATGAATACAATTTATAATAAAATACTGTATATAATTTTAAATAATACATACACACACACACTTTACATATATTAAAATATAACCGTTATTTAAAAATATTTAATACTTATTTAAATATATATATATATATATACACATATATTTATTATTATATACATTATTATATATATAGTATTTAATAATAAATACATTTGTGTGTATGTATATTGATAAAACATTTTTACAAATCATAATCATTTATATATTCTGAGGCAGCTCATACCCCAAAAGTGGGTTAAGTCGTCCCCATAACCTGTTCCAGTTATTACCATTAATGAGATCCTGAATGATCATAATCGTCCTGCTCGTCTGAACTCTATGTGCTTCAGTTCATCAATAACTGCACATTGTTCTTAAGAGTGTCTGATTCCATCTTCCTCCCTATATAGTGCACACTCATATGTAAACAGATGCATCAGAACACACACACTGAGCAATAACACACACCTCGAGCTCCGCCCTCTTCCTCATCCTCATCTGTCTGACATCATGATGATACTGCTCTCTGATTCGCTGCAGCTGCTTGAGGTACTCCTGCACACACACACACACACACACACACACACACACACACACACACACACACACACACACACACAGGGAGAGACACACACACACACACACACACAGACACAGACACACACACAGGGAGAGACACACACACAGACACAGACACAGACACACAGACACAGACACACACACACACACAGGGAGAGACACACACACACAGAGACACACACACACACACAGGGAGAGACACACACACACACACACACACAGACACAGACACAGACACACACACACACAGGGAGAGACACACACACACACACACAGACACAGACACACAGACAGAGACACACACACAGACACAGACACACAGACACACAGACACAGACACAGGGAGAGACACACACACAGACACAGACACAGACACAGACACACAGACACACAGACAGACACACAGACACACACAAACGTATGTTATCCAGTGATCATGAACACACACGTGTCTCGTCCGGAGTGTGTCGACTGACCTCCTGTCCCTTTATTCTCCTGTCCTGAGCCGCTCTCACACTCCCATGATGCTCCAGTGGGTTCGACTGCCATCTGTCAGAGTCTGCTGTGGACGGTCTGAGACCCTAAACACCAGAAACCACCGGTGATCCACACCAGATAAAACACTTTAACTAACCCTAACACACACACACACAGACACAGACAGAGAGAGAGAGACACACACACAGAAACACACACACACACAGAGACACAGACACAGACAGAGAGAGAGAGACACACACAGACACACACACAGAGAGAGAGAGAGAGAGAGAGACACACACACACAGACACAGACACACACACACACCACTTCAGCTCACACAGACACACACACAATGCTTCAGCTCACACAGACACACACACACACAAAACGCTTCAGCTCACACAGACACACAACGCTTCAGCTCACACAGACACACACACACCACTTCAGCTCACACAGACACACACACACAACACTTCAGCTCACACACACACACACACACACACAACACTTCAGCTCACACACACACACACACACACAGCACTTCAGCTCACACACACACAAAACGCTTCAGCTCACACAGACACACACAAAACGCTTCAGCTCACACAGACACACACACACAAACACACAATGCTTCAGCTCACACAGACACACAGACACAGACACACACACACACACACAATGCTTCAGCTCACACAGACACACACACACAACACTTCAGCTCACACACACACAACACTTCAGCTCACACAGACAGGTCACAGAACTTCAGATACTGTACATGAACTCTACATCAGATAAATTCAATATTATTAAACTGACGAACAAGAAAATCCCCTATTTCAGAGCAAATACGTGACTATATTTTAGGGATGCACCGATGTATGGGTCAGTAATCAATATCAGCTGATAAAATCTGCAATATCCAATAGCCAGCTGTTTAAAAAGTGCTTTGTGCTTTTTTACTTTTGATATGAAGCAAAGCCTCAGCTCTCAAATTATGTCCATTTTATTACTAAAGTCACACAATAAATGGTGCGTTGATGCTGTTTAATGTATCGCGGTAGAGTCTCTTCCAACTTAATAGCATAAAATAAACATATATACCTATACCTGATGTTCACATATATATATATATATATATATATATATATATATATATATATATATATATATATATATATATATATATATATATATATATATATATATATATATATATATATATATATATATATACACACACTCAAACCAAAAATTATTCAGACACCAGATATAATTTTTGATATTTTTTTACTAGTGGGTGCAGGACACTATAGTTCATTTCTGTCAGGACCACTGTCGTCAAAATGATAGATACTTAGCATAAAGTTTGGTTTGGCGGTATGGTTCTGTTCTGTGCAAAAACTCCCTGCCCATCCATACAGCCCGTCATGAATGAGCAGGGAGAGCAGCAATAATAATAACCCCCCCCAACACAAACGATAGGCCAGAACCCCCCGACACAACGATAGGCCAGAACCGCACAAACCACAACTGATGGCATTCTGAAAGAACCATATCCTTCTGAAATAGCAGAGACTGGGGCAGCGGCCCCTTACAGAAGGCGGTGAAGGGGTGCTCTTCTTTATAAGCAGCTAAGAAGAGCAGCAAGCCCCTTTAATGCAATACCTGAAAAATATGCAGAAACCCACTAAAATTGGCAGCCTAATCTACAGCAAACACAGCGTACTGCGGCCACAGGAGCGAGCAATGAATGGTTCAAAGATCGCAGGTTCTACCTGGCCTAAAGCTTCAGCATCTATTTAAAAACTATAAATAGCATATAATAACTCAAATCTACTCATCTGTTTACAGGTGTCGTCTCCCATTGACATTGTGCTCATTGCGTTACGTCCTCAATCTGACAACCCACGTGAGCAAAGACAAAATCCTTACCAATACACTCGATAGATTTGCAACAAGCATGTTGCTTGCTTAAAAATCACAGAACTTGCAGTAGTCAGAGAAACTTAAGGAAATAGCAGTCCCAATAACTAGATGAGCCATAAGCAGCAAGCATATTTCAAGAACAATCAGATGGCCTAAACAGCTTCTTGCTGTTGCCAGTTTAACCAAGTATCAGAACTTGCAGTACAACCAATAACTTAAAGCAACAAGCAGGTCTAGCAACAAGCATGATCTTGAGCACTAGATAAGCACAAAAAAGAAAAATCTCACTACCCTAACAGCTTTAAGCAACAACCTTCTGAAATAGCATAGACTGGGGCAGCATGCCCTTTAAGAAGAGAAGCAGCGATGGGGTGCTCTTCTTTATAAGCAGCTTGAGAAGAGCAGCAAGGCTCTTTAACCTGAAGGAAAAAAAAAATTATAGGATGCAGAAAAACCCACTATAATTGGCGGACGAGTTTGCAGCAGACGCAGCACACTGCAGCCATAGAGCAAGCAAATTATCTGATCGAATCGCAGATTCAACCTGCCTAAAGCTCAGAATCCATTTAAACTATAACAGCGTATAATGAATCAATAAATCAACTCTTCAGTTACAGGTTTGTCGCCTTCATTGTCATTTGCGCTCATAGCGTTACGTGACCACAAACTGACAACACACGTGAGCTTAAACAAATTCCTTGTCTTACTCTATGCTTAATGCAACAAGCTTGACGCTTGCTTAATCACAGCGTGCTGCAATAATCAGAACTTAAAGAAATAGCATCCCCAATACCAGACAAGCCATTAGCGGCGAGCATATTTCGAGAACAATCATATCCTTAAACAGCTTAACATTAGCTTCTTGCTGTTAAAGTTTACCGGATACCAGCACTTGCAGTAACAACCAATCGCTTAAACCACGAGCAGTTCTAGCACAAACATGATACCGAACACTAGATAAGCCTTAACAAGCGGCAAAATCCTGATACCTGATAGCTTTAAGCAAGACCTTCAGAATAGCATAGACTGAGGCAGCATGCCGTTTACAGAAGGAGAGCATTAGCGAAGGGGTGCTCTTCTTTAATAAGCAGCTGAGAAGAGCAGCATGCCCCTTTATGCCGTACAGCATTTGTGAATACCCATATTTAGGCAATAGGCATGTTGGCTTATCTAGAATCTAGATAATCGTGGGCATAAATAACCTTTAGTAGTGAAATTACATACTGCACGCCGAGTATCGAGCACTTACCAATACACTATAGCTTAAGCAACAGTATATATCCGACTTAAACAGCTGTGGAAAATAATAGGATAAGTTAATGAGCAACATCCCAACACTGAGCCTAAGGTATCAACCTGTTTCATGACAGACAGCCTAAAACAATCTTTTTAAAACCAAGCCTCAGCTGTGATAAGATTAACAGGTTAACTAAAACTTATTAAAGGAAGCAATGAATAAAACGAGGAATCACCCCAGTCCTCTGCCACAGAAATGCAACAACCATTTACTTGACTAATCAACTTGTAGATTCAGTACACACTGCTGGTCAGCGGGAATCAAAAGGAATACAGCTTGCACTCAGAAGTTATCGTTCAACAGACAGCCTTTTTTTTTTTTTTTTAAACCACAATCAAAAGATATTTAAAAGAAACACCCAACAAGTCTGGAGCAGGCGAGACGTGAACCTCTCCAAGCAGTGTTCACTGCTCTTTTGTAGCATCACCGTCTGCAGCACACTCTCTGATGAGCACCACCTGTGGGCAATTGCAACTGCCAAGCAAGCAGAGAGTGAGAGAGATAGAGCACACACAGGGGAAACATTACCACACCCAAAGGTCAGGAAAATACACTAATGCATTTTAATAAAACACATACATCCTAGGGATGTAACAGTTAATATTACCAGCATGTCAAAATACAACCAATACCCTAAAGCGACAGTGTGCCTAGTAAACATACTGAACAACTAGCCTTAAACAACGAGCAGATTTGACAATAACATATTTGCTACGTAGCATGAGCCATGAGAATGAAATGAGAACTTGGCTTATGTCGTGAAGACATCAGAAATGATTAAGGGTGAAAATTATATAGATTTTTTTTTTTTTTTCTCTCCCTTTAAACTATTGAGTGAGGGATGATAGCTTAACGGTCATCTCCGCTGTAATGCTAAGAACGTTTTTGGAAGCGCTATACCAGTTATTGATTTAAATAAAGAAAACAGGATTGCTTGCAGAGAGAAGCTGAACGATGAATCAAAGAACGCCCTTAAAACACGGAGAGTGATCGTACGATCATCAAACGTGTTTCGTGCATACTCATGCAAGAGCACACCAGCGAATCAGAGATTAGGAATTTGAATAAGTATTGAGCGGCACTCTGCTGAAATATTTCGAATGACTTGTCATTAATCTGAATTTTCTTATTATATAGAAGCCATTAAAACACGTGCTTCTGACGCCGCGTGCAGCTGAACAAGCGCACACTCTCAGCTAATGAAAACATCTAACCTTAGGAATTACGCGCTGAACGTCGAACCACGGTTGAACGCATGTACGAGAATGCTCATTCATTTAACCTGTTCTTCTGTCCGTTAATATCGGCGTGTCCTCATAGCGATTACATACTCAAGATTGCACTTGCTCCAGCAGTATAAACAGAAGCGTGAAAGCTGCTGCAAATATCCTTAATATTTTGCTCCAGCAAACAATGCGAACTGCTAACAATCACTTTAGTTAATGCAATTGTAGACCACGCGATATACACAGCGATATGATTAAATGAGCATTCACTTATCTTAGATATTCTGAAGCACGGTGCAACAGATTGATTTGCGAGCAGCGATGCGCAATTTGCTCCTGAGCAAGCAGGAAAAGCTGCTGATTAATACTGAATAGAGCTTATATAGGAATGCCACGATAGGTGTCGTATTCCTATAGGTAGATGTGATCAGCTGAGAATCAGCTGATGCAAGCTTGACTCACGTGACCTGCCAGAACTAACGCGAACGCTCAATTTATGTAAGTGTGGATAGCAAAATAAAGTCAACTGTGGCATATTATACCCAAAAATTCTTCATACAGTAAAATTTATAAACATTTGGGACCAAAAATGATTCAGACACTTTGACCTGATCATGATTTGCTCAAGTGTTTTTCTTTAATTGCTAATGTGATGTTTTGAAATGCTTGGTGATTGGAGCTAAATTGGTTTTATCTAATTGTGTCTTAAATTTAACATCTGACAGATATTCAACCCAATTCATTACATACCTTTCTATCAAAGTTATTATCAAGATTAATTTGTTCTGACAGTTTAACTCTTAAATTCTTCTCATATTTTATTACCATTTTCTAGACTATAGCGAATAATCTGTGATATAATGTGAGAAATGTTGAAGGTGTCTGAATAAATTTAGGTTTGACTGTATATGTGACCCTGGAGCACAAAACCAGTCATAAGTGTCTATTTTTCAAAATTGAGATTTGTGCATCATCTGAGAGCTGAATAAATAGCTTTCCATTGATGTATGGTTTGTTATGATAGGACAATATTTGTAAATCTGGAATCTGAGGGTGCAAAAAAATCTAAATATTGAGAAAATCACCTTTAAAGTTGTTCAAATGAAGTTCTTAGCAATGCATATTACTAATCAAAAATTAAGTTTTGATATATTTATGGTAGGAAATTTACAAAATATCTTCATGGAACATGATCTTACTATCCTAATGATTTTTGGCGTAAAAGAAAAATCAATATTTTGACCCATACAATGTATTGTTGGTTATTGCTACAAATATACCTGTGTTACTTATGACTGCTTTTGTGCTGCAGGGTCACATATAGATATAGATATGATTCATTTTCATCTCTCACACATATAGATATAGATATGATTCATTTTCATCTCTCACCAGCTGTTTCTGAGCTCTGAGTTTGTACTGATGGGCTTCACGTCTCCTCTGAAGATACTCGTCTCTCGCCTCTGCCACACTGAACACACACACACACACACACACACCACACACACAACACACACACACAGGTTAACCTATACGCTGACTGACCATATATTCATATAAACAAACATTCTAAATTTCAGCTGGCTTTTGAACTGAACGCTGATAACACGCTGGAAGGTCTCCCTCCTCTTTGGCCCGGAGGACACGGCAGCAGTGATTTCCAACAAGAATGTCAACTTTGGACTCGTCTGACCATAGAACACTTTTCCACTTTGAAACAGTCCATTTTAAATGAGCCTTGGCCCACAGGACACGATGGCGCTTCTGGACCATGTTCACATATATGGCTTCCTTTTTGCATGATAGAGCTTTAGTTGGCATCTGCAGATTGTGTTTACCGACAGTGGTTTCTGGAAGTATTCCTGAGCCCATTTAGTAATGTCAATGACAGAATCATGCTGATGAGTGATGCAGTGTTGTCTGAGGGCCCGAAGACCACGGGCATCCAACAAAGGTCTTCGGCCTTGTCCCTTACGCACAGAGATTTCTCCAGTTTCTCTGAATCTTTTGATGATGTTATGCACTGTAGATGATGAGATTTGCAAAGCCTTTGCAATTTGACGTTGAGGAATGTTGTTTTTAAAGTATTCCACAATCTTTTTACGCGCTCTTTCACAGACTAGAGAGACTCTGCCTCTCTAAGACATCCCTTTTATAGCTAATCATGTTACAGACCTGATGTCAATTAACTTAATTAGTTGCTAGATGTTCTCCCAGCTGAATCTTTTCAAAATTTCTTGCTTTTTCAGCTCTTTGTTGCCCACGTCCCAACTTTTTTGAGACCTGTAGCAGGCATCAAATTTGATATGAGCTCATTTAGTGGATAAAAGTGTAGAATTTCTCAGTTGAAACATTTGTTATGTTCTCTATGTTCTATTGTGAATAAAATATTGGCTCATGTGATTGGAAAGTCTTTTAGTTTTCATTTTATTCAAATTTAAAAAACGTCCCAACATTTCCGGAATTGGGGTTGTATTCTGTTCTCTAGAATAACATTGCTGATGAATAGATGAGAGCGGATCATGAAGTAAGACGGTGTAGTTTCTCACAGTCTGTACGGCTCCAGAGCAGCGGGTCTGTGTTCGTCATGATCCGGATCCTGAAGCGGCTCAACCGGACCGATCCACCGCCGCTCGTGACCAACCGCAGCCGGAACATCAGGCTTTATGTGCTAAGAGATGAAAACAATCATATTTATTCATCATTTCAGTGTAGAATCAGTCATACTGTGGTCATAACTGGACTGAGAGTACTTCTTGCTCAACTGGTTAATGAAAACAAGGATATAATCAAAGGAGAATCTGGAGTTGGGATAACCTCCAAAACCAAAGGTGATGCCTTTTTTAAAGCTCATCATCATTAAATGTTTCTAAAATGTTTACGTTCATTGATTGCCAGCAACAGCTATTTGAGGATAGTTTGTGGCTTGGGTCCTCTTCACTACTCCTAACCTTTCACAGATTTAGGAGCTAGTTTTAGCACTAAAACACTTTGTGAAATACTCTCAGAGCAAACATTTAGGACTGACACGCTCATTATTTTTAAGATTTTCCCCTAAATTGGCGAGTTATGAGCTACTACTGAAGATGTTTCGTGAATACGGGCCCAGGACACCTAGATGAGCCCCAGAGACAGATCCCCAGAGAAGACCTTGTCTCCTAGACGGCCATCAGAACAAGACCACGAACCAGATGAGTCCTCTGCACAATCTGACTTTGCTGCAGCATGGAATTAAACTGCTGGTTCGTCTGGTCAGAGGAAAACTGACCCCTGGCCCTCCAAAGGTGTTCATGGACCGAAAAGCGGTTTTTAGTTGGAACCTAATTTAAACGAACCAAAATTAAATTTAAATTATTTGAAAAACCAAAACTGGAAAATGACAAAACCACGAAATTAATAAAATTAAGTGGAAAAATATGGG
>CM041799.1:1756918-1814418 GCA_023376895.1 Aspiorhynchus laticeps
AATCAGGCCAGACCAAAGCCACTCCTGCCTACCCCCTACCCCCCTCATACACAGCAGGCCCCTGGCAGTCACAGCTATGCTCAGATTGTGAGCAGAAAACCCACAACAGCACCAGTGCAAGCCACAACAACAGAGCTAAGAGACATCCGTCAGATGCTCAACCTCATCTGCTCACACCTACTGTCATAGGTCAAAACTTATTGAACCAAAAAAACAGTACACAGAATCTCTTGGATTACAATTTGCATCGTCCTCTACAGTCAAAAATCTGAATGGTATATTAGACAGCAACTTGTCTTTTGAAAATCATATTTGTCATGTTACAAAAACAGCATTTTTTCATCTTAGAAACATTGCCAAGCTACGGAACATGTGACCTGTTTCTGATGCAGAAAAGCTATGCATTCATGACCTCTAGACTGGACTATTGTAATGCACTGCTAGCTGCTTGTCCTGCATCTTCAATAAACAAGCTACAGATAGAGTCCTAGAGTCTAGTGTTTGTGTGTTTGACCTGCTGCTCTGTGAAGGGTTTTCCTCTCTGTGTCCTGATTCTGTGCATCAGATCGCCGGCGTCGCAGTACTCCATCACGATGCAGAGGTTATTCCTGTCTGGAGATCACACACGAACACAACATCACATACACATGAATCTATATCAGACGAGATAGAGATAGAGTGAGTGCACACATGCTGGAATACTGCTGAAGACAGGACTAATGCAGCAACTGACCGTGAAAGGATTTATAAAACGCCACAATGTTCGGATGTTTCATTTTGGACAGCAGGGTCACTTCCTTTCTGGAGGCGTCCTTATCCCGAGAGGACAACTGCTGGACATGTGATGAGAGAGAGAGAGAGAGAGAGAGAGAGAGAGAGAGATGGAGATAGAGAGAGAGAGAGAGAGAGAGCGAGAGAGAGAGAGAGAGAGGGAGAGAGAGAGAGAGAGGGAGAGGGAGAGGGACAGGGAGGGAGGGAGGGAGGGAGAGAGAGGGAGAGAGAGGGAGAGGGAGAGGGAGAGGGAGGGAGGGAGAGAGAGGGAGAGAGAGGGAGAGAGAGAGCAGAAGCAGCCAGATTATTTGTGACCAATACCCTGCCCCTGTAAGATAGCTGAGGTAGCACCCACGACCATCGAGACAACCGGTCACTCATTTTCTCCACCATACCCTCCCAGTTTTTTTGCCTATATTGCTCTGTTCCTAAAAACACTCCCAACATCTTCAAACCCTCTCTTCCCCATTTAAGTCCCCCTGGAAGCACAGGAGGGGTCCTCCCCTGCCAATCTCCTAACAAATATCCTTCGCTCTTTTCCCAGTTTACTTTGGCTGACGAAGCTCTTTCATAAATGTTTAAAGCATTTGTTAAGTTCAAAACATCGGTATCACTTCTTATAAAAACAGTTATATCATCAGCATAGGCAGAAATAGTAATTAGCCTATTTACTAACCCATGCAATTTCTCCCTAAGTTTATATAATAAAAGTTCAATGGCCAGAGCATATACTTGTCCCGATAAAGGACAGCCTTGCCTTATACCTCTATGAACTAACACTGGATAGCTCAGCCCACCTCCAACCTTTAACAATGCAGAAGCTCCAGTGTATAACAGTTTTATCCAAGAAATAAAAATCTCACCAAAACCAAATGCGTTAAGAGTTTCAAATAAATACAGATGATCGACCTTATCAAAAGCTTTCTCTTGATCAATTGACAGAAAACCTACATCCTCATTACTAGCATTTGCTAAATCCATTACATCACGCACAAGAAAAAGATTGTCCATTATTGTTCTTTTCGGCACACAATATGTTTGAAAATCATTAATAACATACTCCAAACATTTTTTTTAATCTATTTGAAAGACACTTAGCAAGAATTTTGTAATCAGTGCACAATAAGGCTACCGGTCTCCAGTTCTTTAACAGACCAAGATCACCTTTTTTTGGTAATAAAGATAAAACCGCTCTTCTACAACTTGTCGGCAGTTCATTTGTTCTCTGAGAAATTCTAAAAACTTCAAATATATCCTCCAGAATTGTTTATAAAACTCAGACGGAAGTGCATCAATGCCAGGAGACCGACCATTAGAGAGTTTCTTTACAGCCTCTGATATTTCATCTAATTGAATATCAGCATCAAGCCATTGTCTCTGATCATCTGTAAGCTTTGGCAAATTTCTTAGAAGGTCATCCATGCAATTAACGTCACAGTCCCTTGCATTGAATAAATCAGTGTAGAAGTCTTTTGCATGGTTTCTCATTTCTTTTGGATTAGTTATTAAAGTCCCATCTGGTAGTTTCAAATGTAACATAAGTTTTCTTTCTTCTCCAAATTAAAAAAATATGAACTTGGAGCATCTATTTCTCTTATTGAAGAAAACCGAGCTCTTATCAAAGCCCCTTTTGCTCTTTCACGTCCACTGCTAGTCCTTCACGTCCACTGCGATCTCAAAACTCTGGCCATTTGATAATACCTAGAATATCAAAATCAACTGCAGGCAGCAGATCTTTTTCCTATTTAGCGCCCAAACTCTGGAACAATCTACCAAACACTGTTCGGGAGGCAGACACACTCTGTCAGTTTAAATCTAGATTAAAGACCCATCTCTTTAACCTGGCGTACACATAACACACTAATACACTTCTATTATTCAAATCCGTTAAAGGATTGTTAGGCTGCATTAATTAGATCAACCGGAACCGGGAACACTTCCCATAACACATGATGTACTTGTTACATCGTAAAAAAGATTGACATCTACGCTAATATTAGTCTGTTTCTTTCTTATTCTGTTTCTCAGTCCGTGTCCGGATCAGATGGTGGATTGGCGCCGGGAGATGATGACTGCGGCCCAGACTGTCGGCGGAGGCCGGACCCCTGGATGAGCCCCGGGGACATAATCCCAGTGAAGACCTCGACTTAAAATACAATAAAACAAAAAATAAAACAAATAAATAAAAATATAATAAAATACCTAACTACATAATACTATTATTGTTAGAAATTGCAACAATATTAAAATAGAAATATAATACATTTAAAGTTTTAATTAAAACAATAAATAAACAATAATATCCTGGCCAGAGGAGAACTGGCCCCCGACTGAGCCTGGTTTCTCCCGAGGTTTTTTTTTCTCCACTCTGTCACAGAGGGAGTTTTGGTTCCTTGCCGCTGTCGCCTCTGGCTTGCTCAGTTGGGGACACTTAATTTCTAGCAATTATCGTCAATTTAATTTCATAGATATTATTTATACTAAACTTAGCTAGACAATGACATCTTTGAATTCAATAATGAAATGCCTTTAACTGAAAACTGAGTGTTTAATCTTATTATTATACATTACTGCCACTCTATCCTCCAACTTGATACTGTTAAGTGCTTTGACACAATCTGTATTGTTAAAAGCGCTATTTAAATAAAGGTGACTTGACTTGACTTTCATTGAACAGGGATGCCAGAACAGTCTTTTTTCCTCTTAATTGTTCCACTTCTCAATTCTCTTCAATAATTCCTTCTTCAATTTCAGATATTTCTCTTAAGTATCCTTTACAAGTCTATTTGAGTGAGCTGTATAATTCTGCCAAAAAATTCTTATTTGTGCTTTTCCAACATCCCACCATTGCACTAAATCTTCATAGTCACTTTTTTGTTCTTGCCATTTAGACCAAAAAAAAAACCAAACTTTTCACAAAATACAGAGTCATGCAATAATTTCAGATTAAAATGCCAATAATAACTACAATGCTGTGACTTTTTTAAACTCATTTCTATCATGCACAAATGATGATCATAAAACAATTTGGAAAAACGCTTGCTTTGTAGATTTCCAAAAGGCCTTTGATTCAGTTTGGCATGAAGGTCGCTGTCAAAACTTCTAGAATCAGGTCTTGGGGGTAAAACATACAATATTATAAAATTGGAAATAAACGAACAGTGTTCTTCACTCGAGGGCGGGGTGTGAGGAAGGGCTGTCTACGATCACCGACCCTCTTCAATATCTACGTTAAAGGGGACCTAACGCACACAGTTTCACCCAATCTCATGTTAATCTAGAGTACCTATAGAGTAGTACTGCATCCTTCATATCTCCAAAAAGTCTTTAGTTTTATCATATTTATAAAAGAAAAATACAGATTTACGATTCTCTCCGAAAAAAGCCGAGCTCCTGGAGGCGTGCCGTGTGGGCGGAGCTAAAGAGTGAAGGCGTGTCGTGTGGGCGGAGCTAAAGAGTAGAGGTGTGCCGTGTGGGCGGAGCTAAAGAGTGAAGGTACGTCGCGTGGGCGGAGCTAAAGAGTGGAGGCGTGTTGTGGGTGGAGCTAATGAGTGAAGGCGTGTCGTGGGCGGAGCTAAAGAGTGGAGGCGTGTTGTGGGTGGAGCTAAAGAGTGAAGGTGTGTCGTGGGCGGAGCTAAAGAGTGGAGGCGTGTTGTGGGTGGAGCTAATGAGTGAAGGCGTGTCGTGGGCGGAGCTAAAGACTGACGAGCACTTGCTCCGATCGCCAACAAAACAGACATTTGATGCCGTTTCACTCACCATCTGCAGTTCTGAATCATGAGCGGGATCTTTTATAGCTGGGACCGCTCCATCTTTCAGTATTAAACGATGTGCAAATCCAGCGTCGAACTGGGCCTTGTTTATAAAACGTTCGTCAACAAAACACTTGAGAAACTCCATCGCTGCCCGGAAAAACAAACTATATCCACTGTTCACGTAACGCTGGGTTGTTTTGGGAAGCTGAACAAGGTTATCTTTCCCTCACAACCAAAAACACTCTTCTTTAGAGACGTTCTTCCCGAGCGAGTCCCGTGCAGCGCTGCTGATTGAAGCGTGTTGATTGGCTGCTCTCGCTCCGGTCGATGCTGCAGGGGCGTGTTCTTCCGGGAGAAATGCCCATATAAGGAGTTCCACCGTCGTTTACGTCATCAAGAACAACGATCGAAAAAACCCGAAACTTGTACGAATCCGGAAGAGAGATTTTTGGCACAGAAATACTCTGTTATACGTCCAATTTTTTTTTTGAAGCTTTGTCCATGCTTAGCACGAGAATCAAACTCTTTACCAGTGTAAACAACTCTGAATGCATGAAACAGCATTGTACCCCCCTTTAATGAATTGGTGAAACTCCAGCACCTGGCCTCACACTACATGACTCCAACATTAAGTTCTTGCTGTTTGCAGATGATCTGGTTCTGCTGTCTCCAACAGAAGAGGGTCTAGACCTGCAGACCTGGGCCCTGACTATTAATCCTAACAAAACCAAAGTACTAAAAGACCCAGACTTCAGGGAAGAGACACAATCACGACCAAAATTGAACATGCCACAAACTACACATCCCTCGGCTGAAGATAAATGCAACTGGTACGCTAAATTTGGCTGTGAATGAACTGAAAGAGAAAGCAAGAAGGGCCTTTTACGCCATCACAAATTGAAACACCAATTAGAATCTGGCTCAAAATATTCCAGAAATGAAAGGTTTAATTAAATCAATAAATTAGCATTTTTAATATGCAGCCATGCACTTTATTCCAGAATTGTTTATAAAACTCACACGGAAGTGCATCAATGCCATTACCTCATTAGAGAGTTTGTTTAAACCTATCATAATTCCATCTAATTGAATATCAGCATCAAGCCCTGTCTTCTGAGCATCTGTAAGCTTTGGCAAATTTCTTAGAAGGTCTCCATGCAATTAACGTCACAGTCCCTTGCATTTGATGAACAGTGGAAGTCTCTTGCATGGTTTCTCATTTCTTTTGGTCAGTTAACGACCCACCTGGGAGTTTCAAATGTAACATAAGATTTCTTTCTTCTCCGAATTAAAAAAAGGATGAACTTGGAGCATCTATTGCTCTTATTGAAGAAAACCGAGCGCGTTAACAAAGCCCCTTTTGCGCTTTCACGTCCACTGCGAGTCCTTCACGTCCACTGCGATCTCAAAACTCTGGCCATTTGATTAATACCTAGAATATCAAAATCAACTGCAGGCAGCAGATCCTTTTCCTATTTAGCGCCCAAACTCTGGAACAATCTACCAAACACTGTTCGGGAGGCAGACACACTATGTCAATTTAAATCTAGATTAAAGACCCATCTCTTTAACCTGGCGTACACATAACACACTAATACACTTCTATTATTCAAATCCGTTAAAGGATTGTTAGGCTGCATTAATTAGATCAACCGGAACCGGGAACACTTCCCATAACACATGATGTACTTGTTACATCGTAAAAAAGATTGACATCTACGCTAATATTAGTCTGTTTCTTTCTTATTCTGTTTCTCAGTCCGTGTCCGGATCAGATGGTGGATTGGCGCCGGGAGATGATGACTGCGGCCCAGACTGTCGGCGGAGGCCGGACCCCTGGATGAGCCCCGGGGACATAATCCCAGTGAAGACCTCGACTTAAAATACAATAAAACAAAAAATAAAACAAATAAATAAAAATATAATAAAATACCTAACTACATAATACTATTATTGTTAGAAATTGCAACAATATTAAAATAGAAATATAATACATTTAAAGTTTTAATTAAAACAATAAATAAACAATAATATCCTGGCCAGAGGAGAACTGGCCCCCGACTGAGCCTGGTTTCTCCCGAGGTTTTTTTTTCTCCACTCTGTCACAGAGGGAGTTTTGGTTCCTTGCCGCTGTCGCCTCTGGCTTGCTCAGTTGGGGACACTTAATTTCTAGCAATTATCGTCAATTTAATTTCATAGATATTATTTATACTAAACTTAGCTAGACAATGACATCTTTGAATTCAATAATGAAATGCCTTTAACTGAAAACTGAGTGTTTAATCTTATTATTATACATTACTGCCACTCTATCCTCCAACTTGATACTGTTAAGTGCTTTGACACAATCTGTATTGTTAAAAGCGCTATTTAAATAAAGGTGACTTGACTTGACTTTCATTGAACAGGGATGCCAGAACAGTCTTTTTTCCTCTTAATTGTTCCACTTCTCAATTCTCTTCAATAATTCCTTCTTCAATTTCAGATATTTCTCTTAAGTATCCTTTACAAGTCTATTTGAGTGAGCTGTATAATTCTGCCAAAAAATTCTTATTTGTGCTTTTCCAACATCCCACCATTGCACTAAATCTTCATAGTCACTTTTTTGTTCTTGCCATTTAGACCAAAAAAAAAACCAAACTTTTCACAAAATACAGAGTCATGCAATAATTTCAGATTAAAATGCCAATAATAACTACAATGCTGTGACTTTTTTAAACTCATTTCTATCATGCACAAATGATGATCAGTAAAACAATTTGGAAAAATATTAGCTTTTAAAACTCTATTAGAATTACTTTTACTTATATATAACCTATCCAACCTTGCAGCACTAATATGGTTATGAGAGGCTTTAACCCATGTATATTGCTTCACTGTTGGGTGTTTCGCCCTCCAAACATCAAATAAATCATATTTTCTTATAATACTGCTTAACAATTTAGCAGGTTCTTCACTATTTCGGTCTAGTGTAAAATCTAAAGTACAATTCCAGTCACCCCCAAGAACCATACATACATTATCATCATTTTTTTTTTAATTCACTAGATAATTTTTAAAAAAAATCTACTCTTTCTACTCCATTATTTGGTGAGTAAATATTAATGAAAAGAAAAGGAAACCCCATTAACTCTACCTGTACAACCAAAATCTTGCCTCATAAGAGGATATATTAATCATATTAAGCTTTTTTTGCAAACAGAATTGCAACACCTCCACTTAGATTAGAACCATGGCTCAAACTCTTCAAAGCAGTAATTGAACCAATTGCATTATATGGCAGTGAAGTGTGGGGTCCTTCTATAAAATATGACTTCTTAAATTGGGAAAAACATCAAATTGAAACTCTACATCTAGATTTCTGTAAAAGAATACTGAAAGTCCAGAGAAAAACACCAAACAATGGATGCAGGGCAGAATTAGGCCAATACCCTCTCCTTCAATACCCATTCAGTGCCCTGATGATGATGAATGTCTCACCTGTCTCAGGTTGATCTCTTTGATGACGTAGAGCTGCGCGCCCCCGCGCCGGTGTTTGACCAGCAGCGCGCGCCCGAACGCGCCCTGACCCACCTGCCGGAGCACCTCGTACTGATCCATCACTGTGATGAAGATGAAGAGGAGGATGAAGAGGAGGAAGATGATGGTCTTCTGCTGCTGGACGGCCAGGACGCGCGTGAACGCGAGCGGCGCGTCACCATAGCGACGCGTCAACAGCGTCACCTGACCGCGTCACTCCGCAGTGTTTGTTTATATTATTGAACTTTCAAAATTACAAAATTCAAGTCCTTCACATATTTACACACAATTTTAATCAAATAAAATCATAAGTAAAAAAAAATATACAAAATAAAATACGAGATAAAAAAATAATAAGCATATTTTAAATTAATTTAGCATAGACACGATTTTTGGGCTTTATGATTTTTTTTAAAACACTTTATAGATTGTAAATAAGTTTTAAAGGCTGAGCAAAATTGTTTTTTAAGTTCACTAACTCCATTTAGTTTGATGAATATAACAAAAACAGATCAATAATAAATATTTTCAATATATTAATTTGAATGAAGTAACACTTTAATCACTTTAACAGACCAAAACAAAGATAATAAATACATAATAGACTCTTGTTTACAATTACATTATTATAATCTATATCCAGATGATAACGCTCTAATGTTTCATCACTCATCAGAAAAAAAATAGTTTTTAAGACATGTTTTGAATCTGATATATTATTATTAGGTCACTTATTGAATTATGATGGTCAGATTTTGAGTATTAATGAACTGTGTTAAATTTAAATATCATATTTGTGTTAAAGGTTCAGAAATCACGCTCTTGGTGTAAAGTTCCAAACATTTATTATTAGATAAATTTGATTTATTGAATGATAACTACAGTAACCAGTTGATTAGGTCACTTTTTGTTAATATCTCTTTTAATATATCTAAATTGCTTTGGGTTAATATGTTTTCTTCATCTATTTTTGGGGAGTTTGTTACAAATAAACACGCAACTTTGTTGCAACTTTTCTGACTACCCTAGCAACCGTTTCTTCAAAAAGCACCTAGCAACAAATGTAGCTATTTTTGTAAAGTCAAATGATAAAAAGACACAAATTAATCTCTAAAAGAGGGTCTCGCAGTACACGTATCACGTCAATTAAGTTGCTAATTGCAATTTAATAATAATAAATGTTAATTTTTAATAACACCTTGTTATTAGTTTGTGCCTGCACTTAAAAATATGTAGAAAAATGGAAAAGGTACTTGTAATATTCAGCCAGGACATTATGTGTTAAATTATAATCTGAAAACACTAAATATAATGTATTTAAATTGAGGTAAAAACCTGTTGGAATTCAATACAGAAAATTAATTCATATTAACAATACATTGTGTCCTATTTTACAGACTATTCTTAAAGTGTAGCACACTAACTAACTACTAATACACTGCCTAAACAAATAATTGTTCAGAATGTGTAGTTAGTAAGAAAATACATACAATTGAATTGTTCAAAAATATGTAAACTCAATATATTTTCTCAATTTTTTTCGTCAAATAAAAGTTAATTGAAACATGAACGACAAGGCCACGTTATAACCTTTGTGGATCGCTGTGTAGGACTACAGTGTGTTTTTATAATTTAAAAACAAACAAAGCGTAATATTAATATAAAATTATTCTTAAGTGTGCATGCTCACGAGATTCGCGCCAAAATTGAATTCAAACACAAAAACCGTTAAACTGACTAGAGCTGCGCGGGAACGTGGAGTCCTGAGGTAAGACGCTTTTACAGAAATTATAACCAGTTAATTAAAATTATGGACATTAAAAATGGATATAATAACATTTAGATACAAGTCACCTATAAGAAAAAACCTTTTGTATAGCTCCGTATAAACCTGCTATAAAAATATGAGTCGATGTTTCAAAACACGGCAACCATAAAGCCTTACATTTATAACGAATTATTATAAAGAAACAGAAAACACAACAACGAAGCCTCAAATTAGATTTCTATCCTTCCCAAATACTCTAGTCTTTTCTGTACCGATCTCTGGTTTGTCTGTAACGTGTATTTCGTCTCAAGGTGGCGTGCTAACATCGTTTTTGCAAACATTTTTACATTACGTCGACATAAGCCTTGTTAGTAGGATCTAAACGACTTCAAATAACGTTTTGCGCTATTTACAGTACGTTCACTCGAAGCCGGTGTTAACTTTAACTCAATTTAGCTCCAGTAACTCTAATAATAATAACATCATGAGTCTGATCTCTGTTGTTATTCCTGATGAAGACACTGGATAGACTGACTGAACCCCGTTCACTGTTTTACTCGCGTGTTGGGCAAAGATACACTATATTGCCAAAAGTATTGGCACCCCTTCTAATGAACAGGTTTAGTAATTTCTATGAGTACAAATCTTAATGTTAAAGCATATAATGATATTCTAGGAAATTGTGTGCTTCTAATATTATAGCAACAGTTTGGACTCTTTTCTATTCTAACATGACAATGTCTCTGTGTATAAGACAAGGTTCAAAAAGAAAATGATTGATTGAGTCAGTGTGGAAGAACTTGACTGGTCTGCATAAAACCAAGTCCTAATCCCAGTTTAACACCTCTGGTGTGACTGTAAATGCACAAAAACTCATCACCAAACACCAATGACTTGTACATACACTATATAGACAAAAGTATTGGCACCCCTTCTTTAGAACAGAGCACTTCCAAATCTGTGGCAACAACGATGGGAAACATAATTCATGTATTTAAAAATTGTATTTCATCTCTGTAGCAACAGTTTTGTAAGTGTCTAAAATGACTGAACCCATATGTACAAGTCATTGGTGTTTGGTGATGAGTTTTTGGACATTTCATAAGGCTACTGTATTGTTTGTATGCATTCAAATAATCAGACGTGCTCAAACACACAATTTGGTAACAATAAAACATAAGGTGAGAAAAAAATTAAACATTTCATACGAGCCCTAAACATGTCATTTTGTTACACTTTTAATAAATTAATGTTAAATTGTATAAGTTTCATGATTTTAATTAATTAGACATGCTTTTTGATTAATACGATTTAATTTGACCGTTAAAAAGGAAAAAAAACGGATTTCATAAAGCCCCAAATTTGCTCTTTTTACACTGACTATCACTCTAGACTAATACAATCACATAAAACAATAATTTCTCAAATATTTATAACAATACTGATAAACTGAACATTCACAGCCTCTGACAGACTGGATGCTTTCAACTGATTTCTATTGAACTGAACTGCAGCTCAAACTATTTCTAATATAGTGAATTAAGCTACAAACTCATCATAAAGCCATGTTTCCATCTAATATGTATTTTGAGCTGCAGCTCGTCATATTAACGAAGTGTTTCACTAGTTAACAGCTGAATATGTTCCTAGATTTGTGTTGAATCTTTGGAATGGAAATATTGATATTTTATTGGTAAACATCATACTTTTTTCGCTTATTTCAGTTGAAGTATATTGGATCATGAACGCATCTGAAATCTGAAGCACGTGAAGTTAATAGAGTTGCTCACTAATTCATATTCAGACTCATCTTTTCTTATATAAAGGTAAACGAGAGAAAACAGCACATATGATTTTTGCATTCTCATTTGCTCCAATAGGAAAATTAAAAATAAATACACAGTGTTTCCATGACTTTCAAAAAGAGGCAATATTGAGAAATTAATTACATTGATTAGAATAGACAAAGCTGGCAGATTTCCCATCAGTCCCTCCATTGATGTAGAAAGTTTATTAACTAATTCTAGGTACAGTACATTTACATTTAGTCATTATGCTTTTATCCAAATGAGGACAATAGAAGCAATCAAAATCAACAAAAGAGCAATAACACGCAAGTGTTATAACAAGTCTGTTAGTTTAACGCAGCACACGGAGCAAGTTTTTAATTATTTATTTATTATATAATAAATAAAAAGAACGTATCACAATTATCAGTAACTAAAATCATTAAAAAAAGGCACTAATTTCAATAAATTAACTTAAGTAAAATATAAAAACCTTACTAATTTTAAGTCAGCTAGTTACCATGGCAACATTTCCAATTAAGTGCAAGTACTAAAATTAAACACTAAAACAAAACAAAAGATTAAAAACTATGTATTTTTTTTTTTTTTGCAAAAACTAAAAAATTATAAAAATAAAATCCATCTTAAAATATTAACAGAAATGATAATAGCATATGAGTACTAAAACAACATTAAAATATATTAATATTAAAATTATGTAAGGAATAATGGGTAACACTTTACAGTAAGGTGTCATTTGTTAACATTAGATAATGTATTAACTAACATGAACAATACATTTATTACACTATTTATTAATCTTTGTTAATGAAAATACAGTCGTTCGTTGTTTATTCATGTTAGTGCATTAACTAATGTTAACAAACACAACTTGTGATTTTAATAAATGCTGAAATTAACTAAGATTAATAAATGCTGTAGAAGTATTGTTCATTATTAGTTCATGTTAACTAATGAACCTAATTGTAAAGTGTTACCAAATCATTTTTTTTTAAAAAGTCACAACTTGCAATAAATTAACTTAAGTAAAATATAAAAACCTTACTAATTTTATGTCAGCTAGTTACCATGACAACATTTCCAATTAAGTGCAAGGACTAAAATTAAACACTAAAACAAAACAAAAGATTAAAAACTATGTATTTTTTTTTTGCAAAAATTATAAAAATAAAATCCAACTTAAAATATTTAAAGAAATGATAATAGCATATAAAACAACACTGAAATTTACATTACATTTTTTAATAATATTTAAATTATGTAAGGAATAATGCAAATATTAAACCTTTGCAATATAATGTGAATGTGAGTCAGTGTTTTCTCCGTGTATTGTTATTATAGCAGTTTTATGTTTTTATATGATAAGCACTGAAACTGAATCTTCAGTGTTTTTAGACAGAAATCCTGTGTTATTGCACACTTTCACAGTAGTGTAACGGAGAAGGAGGTTTTCTGATAAAAACATAAATTACTGCAGAAGCTCGACGCCGAGAGATCCAGCCTCTATGAGCAGCGCTCGTCCTCGGCTGAGCTCTCCAGATGTTCATTTAGCAGGGCTCTATGAAACCAGTTTTATTTTTTCCTTTCCGTTTTAATTTTTCTGGACTCCTTTTTAATGGTCAAATTAAATTGTATTAATCAAAAAGCATGCCTAATTTATTAAAAGTAACAAAAATGACATGTTTAGGGCCGTATGAAATGTTGTTTTATTACCAGATTCTTGTCTAATTATTTGAATCATACAATTATTATTTACTCTTACAGTAGCTTATGAAATGCCCCCCCCCTCAGAAATTCTGTGTTGTGTATTTAAATTTTACTGATTATCAGATGAAGCCATAAAACATTGATTTAATTTATATTTTAATTAATGAAAATTAAACATTACATTTGTTTGGCAAATAAAGGTGAATTACTATTAAAATCAAAATATTTTGTGATTATTTCTTAAAAAAATAAAGTTTATTATTTTTCAACAGTAGTAGTAGTATTACGTACATTCTACTAAATAATAGTAATATAGCTATTTCTGGCACAATGTCTTCAAGTTAAACAGGACTTTTATTTTGACGGGTTGCCGAGTAAAGTTCTGTGTGTATATGATATGACTAGTTTTACTCAAATGAAATGGTAAAATGCTGGTTTTGATCAGTTTTGGAGATATTGTTGATGTATTTATGTCTTCATTGAGACGTCAGACGCTGAAATCACGCGCTCTGTGTATGTAGTAAACAAAACCCTGCTCCATTCACACAGAGACACATGCAGGATTCAGATTCACATCAGATACTAGTCCAGATCACCATTTGATTTAAGACCTGCTTTTGATTAATGCATCCAAACTTTGACAAACTCCGTGACGTTAAACTATAAATTCAGTTTTTATGACTGGATTCCGTCCGTGTTTTCTGCATCACGGACATCATAGAGCCCTAATTTAATTACACGTTAATAATCTCGCAATTCACAGCCTTACCGGACCTCCATATGAAGATAAAGCCGTCCGCTATAGATTCCAGCAGCTGCAGCTCCCTGCGGCTCAATAAGAGCAAGAGGTGGAGGGTCTCTCTTCTGCTAAATTACTGGAGGAGGACAATACAGAGAAGAATCTGGAAGAACCGCGGGGCGTTTGGACGGATGAGGTGAACGCCAGGTTAATGTAGCAGACAAACGAGCCAATAAAAGCAGAATTGAGATGAACGACAGCGTCCAGCGGCTGAGATGCTTCATGAACCAGCGGCTCCTCGCTGAGGAATAAAGCCTGATAATACTCCTGATTATACTCCTGACTATACTCCTGATTATACTCCTGACAATACTCCTGATAATACTCCTGATTATACTCCTGACAATACTCCTGACAATACTCCTGACAATACTCCTGACTATACTCCTGATAATACTCCTGACAATACTCCTGATTATACTCCTGATAATACTCCTGATAATACTCCTGACAATACTCCTGACTATACTCCTGATTATACTCCTGACAATACTCCTGACTATACTCCTGATTATACTCCTGACAATACTCCTGATTATACTCCTGACAATACTCCTGATAATACTCCTGATAATACTCCTGACAATACTCCTGATAATACTCCTGATTATACTCCTGATTATACTCCTGATTATACTCCTGATTATACTCCTGATTATACTCCTGATTATACTCCTGATTATACTCCTGACAATACTCCTGATAATACTCCTGATTATACTCCTGATTATACTCCTGATTATACTCCTGATTATACTCCTGATAATACTCCTGATAATACTCCTGATTATACTCCTGATTATACTCCTGATTATACTCCTGATTATACTCCTGATAATACTCCTGATTATACTCCTGACAATACTCCTGACTATACTCCTGACAATACTCCTGATTATACTCCTGACAATACTCCTGATAATACTCCTGATAATACTCCTGATTATACTCCTGATAATACTCCTGATTATACTCCTGACTATACTCCTGATTATACTCCTGATTATACTCCTGATTATACTCCTGACAATACTCCTGATTATACTCCTGATTATACTCCTGATTATACTCCTGACAATACTCCTGATAATACTCCTGATTATACTCCTGACAATACTCCTGATAATACTCCTGATTATACTCCTGACAATACTCCTGATAATACTCCTGATTATACTCCTGATTATACTCCTGATAATACTCCTGATAATACTCCTGATAATACTCCTGATTATACTCCTGATTATACTCCTGATTATACTCCTGACTATACTCCTGACAATACTCCTGATAATACTCCTGATTATACTCCTGATTATACTCCTGACAATACTCCTGATAATACTCCTGACAATACTCCTGACAATACTCCTGACTATACTCCTGATTATACTCGTGGCACAGTAACTGAAATAAAAATGGACTTGCATTTCTAATAGATTTATATACAGAGAGTTTACATAAATGTGCAAAACTGTTGTTTTTTAATCATTTTTATTGAATATATTAAAAGACCCAAGAATTGGCATGACGTGTGAGAAAACAGCAAACAACCGTTTAACTCATTAAAAACTAGTGCTGTTAAATGATTAATCGTGATTAATCGCATCCAAAACAATAGTTTGTTTACATAATATATGTGTGTGCTGTGTATAATTATTATGTATATATAAATACAAACACATGCATGTATACATTTAAGAAAAATGTTTATATATCATATAAAATATAAATGTATTTGCACATAAATATTTCCAAAATATATAATGCATATATACTGTACATAAATATGCATAGTACATATATTATGTAAACAAAACTTTTGGATGTGATTAATTATTTTACAGTGCTATTAAAAACGTGGCAGTGCGTATGATGTCTTAAATTAAAAACTAAGAAATTAACCAAAAATATGCTCAGTTCGCACAATCAACTGTTTATTAATTATTTACAAAGAGCAGGTTGTACGGCGTTTGTTTTTGTTCGTCCGGCTGAAGGCACACGACGGCTGGTGGAGAACGTGAGCATACAAACGTGAAGTCCATCAGTTGAAAACAAAGGAACTAATAAACAGAGATATAAAAATAAAGAAGAACACAGTTCCGGCTGTATTGTGATATGTTCCGGTCAGCTGTCCAATCAGAGAGCAGAATCCCTGCGATGGGATTGGAGCTCAAACGCCCGGCGTCTCGTTGTCTTCTGGAGCCGGATAACATGAGGACGAACCCACACGACTGACCTCCAGCACACGACTGGTCACTGCAGGAGACAGAACACAATATTCACCGATATACGGCCTGGACTGATGCACGATGATCTGTTTAATCTGTTTAACCCCTTAACTGTCACCGTCCCGTATACGGGACACCTAAGTTTACTTCACTATATTACACTTAAATCCTAATGTAATCATGACAAACTATATATCATTGGAAAGGTCTAAGTCTTCTAAATAGATATATTACCATTTTTTGTTGTTACAAATTATGTAGGAACAGTAATAGATTAATTTATGACAAGAGTACACCAAGCGTCTATGATAAATCAACATCATAACAGGAATTCTGACCTTTGTCACAAAAAGTCTTTATATCCTTGCCTTTTTCCCCATCACATGTTTTAGCAATCATCATAAGTCATATACCATTTGAAAGCTTAATCTCAAAATTCATCCTGTGAAAACCATTTTGAAATCGGACATTGCGTTACCATAGAAACGGTACTTCAAAATGTTTTGGCAGGCTCCTCCCCCTTAGCGGCGGTGTCATATTACAAAATGTATTACGGTCTTTTAGAATCAAAACTTTTTATAATCTTGACAAAATACATATCGTTGGAAAGGTCTGAGTCTCAAGAGTCTCATATTTGGTGGTTATTTTGTTATAGATGTAATATTGAGAGAGAAACTGATAGATTTGTGACCAGAAATGCATAAAAAAATAATTCAATGGAGTTTGGGCGGCACCCGGTGGCTGTTTGTGGTATAACGCCGAAACAAAATTGCATATGAACCTCAATTTTTTTTATATCAACTTCAAATTTGGAACACAACTTATGTAGACATATGGCTTTAATTTTAAAGCAATTTTGGATTTTTAACTATTTTTTTTTAAATATTTATTTTATATAAAATACAATAAAAATTGTATAATACATTTTCTTTACAGCAAATTTAAACTTCTATAACTTTTTAATACTTTAATTTTATTAAATGATTTCACTTCTGTAATAATCTGCTAATTGTCTTCTTTAAAAAGAGATCAACCTTAGGTCTGTATTCAAAAGCGTTCATGAATTATAATAATTTAAGTTTGGATACTGCACTTTCTCGTGAATTTTCAAAAATGGGGGTGACAGTTAAGGGGTTAATCTCAAGCTTCACTGTAGAAGTTTGAGCGTCAATCACAACATGGACCAACACAAGCAAACGATAGTGGAGTATATTAATGACCCAAACGATATCAAGCTGATTATATCACAATCTAAACTATTGCATGTATTTAAAGTGCCCGTATTATGGGTTATGAAAGATTGATATTTTGGTTTTGGGAGTCTCCAACAAAATGCATGCAAGGTCATAAAATATGCATTATAATATGCATTTATTTTTACCTTATTTTAGGGCTGCACGATTATGACAAAAATCATAATTGTCGATTATTCCCTTGAGATTGTAATTGCGATTATTAATAACGATTATTTTGAACAGATTGTTTGAAGCTGCATGCCATATTTTTATATAAAATATATATATATATAAAAAAGGCTGAAAACACTTTTCCTGAACTTTTATTGCTTTTCTATAGCATTGAGCCTCAAATGTCAACTACACATTGGTTTGGTTTCTTCTTTAAACAAAAAAGGTAAAATTATGCATAGCATAATAATGTAATACTAAAACTGAAAACAGAAAAAATGGTTTACTAAAGCTATATATTTCATTTACAATTAAACAGAACATTTTACAGTACAATTGATATGATCAGGGCTCCAGACTAACATTGGAGAGCAGTGGCACAGCACTGAACATGTGATATTACACGTTTAGTCTCTTAGAAATGCACATTAGAGCAGGAGCTTGAGTTGGGATGCAGATGTACATTTGACAGTACCATTGTGAAAACTGTAACAGCCTCATCTTTTATACATAACCAAAAGTACAGCACCTCATTACCATGGTAAAAAAGTAGCCTAACTATATGCTTTCTATGGTGTTTGCATTGAAAAACAGAAGCCTAAAGACATTCAGTCAATTACAAATCCACATCAACTGATAGAATAATTAACAAAATAATGTAATTATATTCCATTACTCCTTTAACATATTTAGTATATTAATAATATAATAATACTCGATATGAATATCCTACTCTGCCACCGTACCATTGTTACTACAGTAAAACTATGGTAAATGTGGGTGAATTGTGGATTGAACTGGATCGTTGTTGCACTGTTTCTGCATCAGTGTTGATGAGAATAACAGCTCCGATTTATTTGGCTTTAAACTAGTTTAAATGAAAGAGACGTGATTTGTTCTGGAGAACTCTGTGCTGAACTCGAGTGCTTCTTACTGGATTTCACAGCGTTGTTTAGTGCGTGATCGCGGGTCACTGTAATAAACGCATATGCTCTAAGCTCGCGCTGCGCTGTTTAAAGAGATAGTTCACTTTGAAATTAAAATGTGGTATCTATCAGCTTACCCCAAGGGCATCCAAGATGTAGGTGTCTTTTTTTCTTCAGTAGATCCAATTTTGATGTTTTTAGGTCAAACCGTTCTAGTCTGTCAGTCATATAATGGCAGGTATAGGTCACTGTCTCTATAAGAGGGAAAAAGAGCATGCACAGAGAAATCCAAATTAAACAATTCCCCATCGTAACTACACATTGATGCCTAAGACACGAAACGAGCGGTTTGTGTGAGAAAACGAACAGTATTTATATCGTTTTTTACCTCTTGTACACAACCATGTCCAAGTGATCTGAGTACACACACGCATCCGGTGTGTGACGTGTGTGTGCGCGCGCTCTGGCTCACGCTGCATTCACACGGGGCGTCGGCGTCAACGCTTGACGGAGGGCGTGTCTGAAGCGTGGTGCTGACGCAACTTCGTGGTATTTTCTTGTTGGAAGACGCGCACTGTCATCGCTCGTGTCGTTTCTGAACTGTCTACTCTAGGATAATGATAAACTCTCAATAAACTGTTCCTGGATCTGTTATTTTTTACATGGTTAGGTGGAAGTGATGCAGGGTGGAGTTGCGGCATGTGTGTTTGGCGAGCTACAGATGAATGAAACGGATACATGGAGCGCTCGTATAGAAATACAATGCATGACAGCAAGCGGGTCTGCTTAAAAGAAGTCATCATTATCCTAGAGTAGACAGTTCAGAAACGACACGAGCGATGACAGTGCGCGTCTTCCAACAAGAAAATACCACGAAGTTGCGTCAGCACCACGCTTCAGACACGCCCTCCGTCAAGCGTTGACGCCGACGCCCCGTGTGAATGCAGCGTGAGCCAGAGCGCGCGCACACACACGTCACACACCGGATGCGTGTGTGCACTCAGATCACTTGGACATGGTTGTGTACAAGAGGTAAAAAACGATATAAATACTTTTCGTTTTCTCACACAAACCGCTCGTTTCGTGTCTTAGGCCATCAATGTGTAGTTACGATGGGGAATTGTTTAATTTGGATTTCTCTGTGCATGTTCTTTTTCCCTCTTATAGAGACAGTGACCTATACCTGCCATTATATGACTGACAGACTAGAACGGTTTGACCTAAAAACATCAAAATTGGATCTACTGAAGAAAAAAAGACACCTACATCTTGGATGCCCTTGGGGTAAGCTGATAGATACCACATTTTAATTTCAAAGTGAACTATCCCTTTAAGGTCCGTGATAAAAGGCGAGCGGATTAAAGGTCAGTGTGGCGCGCAGTTCAAACGAGTTCCGCTATTTTGTTCCGCTTTTGACACGTTTGGCGTTTAACATATCCATCATGCACAACAGAGTGACACCGACTATCAGTTACACAAAATGTCTTTTATCCAGTGTGTTTGAGTTTGTTAAACCCCATTCTGCAAACACACCCCTTAAGCACACAGAATAATGTGTTTTAATTATTTATTTTTGTAATCGCGGCTTTGGACGATTATGTAATCGTGGCATCCATAATTACGTAATCGTAATCATTTTTACAAACTCCTCCTCTGCGTGACGCTACTCTGCTCTGATTGGTCGATTTCATTTAAAGCAGAGCACAGTGTTACTTTGTGTACAGCGTTACCGTGGAAACAGATATTTTTAATGCTACAAAAGTGGCACCTAGTGGCAAAGAATGAATTTGCATTTTCATTCAGACCAATGAGAAAAGACCAACAAGTGGGCGGGGAATATGCTAATGATTCATGATGACGTCAAACAGGGATTGGTTTTAAAAACGACTCGATTCAATGATTCAGAGTCGACTCTTTCTTTTGAGAGACGATAACTTTATACACGGAGCACTTTCAGATGTTTTCATTCACTTACACACTGCATGAAAGATCATCTTCAGAAATACATAATAGGGGCACTTTAAATAATACATGCAATAAATTAATATTTAATTTACTGTATTAAAATATCTAATCTGAATTAGAAAATTCATTAAATTTAACTTAAAATAAATCAGTAAAAAAATACTATAGATTTATTCTATAATCCTATTACAATATTTTCTTCCACAAATAAAAAAAACCCACTTTAACCAACAAATTGGACTTATATTAGTCCATCACTAGTAAAGTGAATTTCACACTTATCCATTATGATTATGACTTAAAGCAACGTTATCCGGCCAATAATAATAATAACTAGAGATATTTAACAAACACAAGGCCAGCTTTAAAACACTGTGTTTGCTATGTACAGATGAAACACTAACAATTTTACTATTTTTTTTTTAAAGAAACATGAACCCTGAGGAGGAGGAAGAGGCCGGATCATCATCATCATCATCAGGTGTGTCTCTCTACAGCAGCACTGGTCAACTCTGGTCCACTTTCCTGCAGAGTTTGGCTCAAACCTTCACAAGTCCACCAGCTTGTAGCGTTCTAGTGATGGTGAAGAGCTTGATGAGCGAGACTCTGCAGGATCTGGAGGGTCAGAGGTTAGGGTTACCTGTGTGACCTACACTGAGATCTGTAGACAGAGCTCTCCTCGTCAGCCTCCTGCCTCGAGCCGTGGGCCGGATCCCCCCCGCAGCCTACAGAGCATCAGCACACATTACATTTACATATATGACCCTGGAGCACAAAACCAGTCATAAGGGTCAATTTTTCAAAATTGAGATTTATGCATCATCTGAAAGCTGAATAAATAGCTTTGCATTGATGTATGGTTTGTTATGATAGGACAATATTTGTAAATCTGGAATCTGAGGGTGCAAAAAAATCTAAATATTGAGAAAATCACCTTTAAAGTTGTTCAAATGAAGTTCTTAGCCATGCATATTACTAATCAAAAATTAAGTTTTGATATATTTACGGTTGGAAATTTACTAAATATCTTCATTGAACATGATCTTAATATTCTAATGATTTTTGGCATAAAAGAAAAATGTATAATTTTGACCCATACAATGTATTGTTGTCTATTGCTACAAATATACCTGTGTTACTTAAGACTGCTTTTGTGCTCCAGAGACACATATTTACATTGTATTTATTTGTGAGCCGTGCTGGCAGAATGAGTGTGAAAGCACACGGGCTAGTTTTGAGCTACGGGCAAAAAATGATTTGAGATTATCACAAAAATGAGTTCATTAAGCCCTCGTCTAGCGATCCCAGTGCTCCAAATAGTAATTAAACATCTAAAATTATCTTTATTGTATGTTTTCTGAGAGGAGCACCTTGCTTCTCGCACTGATTCTCATCCGAAGCGCACACATAAAGACGTTACACACATACACAGATTTACAGTAGGCTAAATATATTTCAGTATTCACGCAAACATAATCTGTTATATCTTAAGTGAACTTTTGGGGAAAAACATGGGATGTGTAACATAATATTAGATCTGTGTCTTAATATACAGGCCGTCTGTCACATTAATGTTAATCAAACAATAAAAGAAAAGAGGGAATCACTCGCTGCTTGATTGAACTGCTTTTGTAGTTTTAATAATCGATTTATTTTTAATGAACACACTTAAGTTTTAATTATAATTTTTAGTTTTTCTTACTTGAATGCTTATGTTTAGATGTGAAATGAAAAAGTAATACACTATACACTTGTTTCCGTCTTATATTTGATATTTTTTTGCATCTGCTCTTATCTATAACAACAAAGATAATATTGCTATATTGTGATTATTAATCTAGTAATTAGTATTAAGAAAAAAAGTGGGGGTAAAGATGCTCTGTGATTTTGCTTTGAACCTTCAGAAAACTTTACATCAGTTTTTCTCTAAATTGACTTTGCTGACAGAGTAATTTTTCATAATTTTGATCATTTTTAAGGTCTTTTAATAGAGAATGTAAAATAAAAATGAGCAAATTTGCTCATCGTGACTCATTTTGCCAGCACAGGTCACATTTATATTTTATATTGATAATTTATTCAAACTTTGGCAGATTTGCTGCGAGTTAAAGTGGCCAATAATGGCATTATAAGCTTCTGAAGTAGCATGTTAATGTGATCTGGATTGTGATTGGTGGGCTGACCTGACTGGACAGCGTGGGCGGGGCTTGAAGTAACGGAGGGCGGAGCTGAGGGCTGTACTGGAAGCGCACCTCACCTGAAACAACAACACACCTGATGATCCTCAAAACATCCTCAACACTTTATTAATCACCAGACAGGACCAGAGGACTCACCTTGTCCTGAAACCAAGGATCTGGAGAAGTGAGGCATGATGGGAACAGTGTTGAGGCTGGGACGGATGTTCGCTATGTTAGTGAGGTGTGTTGGTGTTGGAGACGAGGACGGGCTTCCCATCTGAGGACTGCTCTGTGAACAGATAAACATCCAGATGATGTTCACCCTCAGATCATCCCAGATCAGGATGAGTGTTTCTTCATCAGATTTGTAGATATACACTATATTGCCAAAAGTATTGGCACCCCCTTCTAATGAACAGGTTTAGTAATTTCTATGAGTACAAATCTTAATGTTAAAGCATATAATGATATTCTAGGAAATTGTGTGCTTCTAATATTATAGCAACAGTTTGGACTCTTTTCTATTCTAACATGACAATGTCTCTGTGTATAAGACAAGGTTCAAAAAGAAAATGATTGATTGAGTCAGTGTGGAAGAACTTGACTGGTCTGCATAAAACCAAGTCCTAATCCCAGTTTAACACCTCTGGTGTGACTGTAAATGCAGACCTTGAGACAAAAACTCATCACCAAACACCAATGACTTGTACATACACTATATAGACAAAAGTATTGGCACCCCCTTCTTTAGAACAGATGCTCTTCCAAATCTGTGGCAACAACGATGGGAACATAATTCATGTATTTAAAAATTGTATTTCATCTCTGTTCAACAGTTTTGTAAGTGTCTAAAATGACTGAACCCATATGTACAAGTCATTGGTGTTTGGTGTTTAACAGGTTATTAACATTACATAAGAGCATATTGAGATGCATTAGTGATTTTGTTGTCAGATCTGTACATTTTGCTGTTATTAGTGTCGCCACAAAAACATGGTGTCAGCGTTTCACACTGAAGTAGAACAATACTGAATTTTGAGCATAATCTGGTGCGTTCGTACTCGTGACGGCTCCAGACCGCAGACGCCGCTGGGCTTCAGTGAGCTGTAGTATTTGTTGTGTTTCCACTGCAGCGGTGAATGTGACGGAGGCTGCTGGGACGCAGGTAACGCCAGGTGCATCATCACCATTCCTCCTGCACACACACACACACACACACACACACACACACAGAGACAGACACACAGACACACACAGAGACAGACACACACAGAGACAGACACAGAGACAGACACACACAGAGACAGACACACAGAGACACACACACACACACACACAGAGACACAGACACACACACAGAGACAGACACACACACACAGAGACACAGACACACACACACACACACACACACAGAGACACACACAGAGACAGACACACACACACACACACACAGAGAGACAGAGACAGAGACACAGACACACACACACAGAGACACAGACACACACACAGAGACAGACACACACACAGAGACACAGACACACACACACACACAGAGACAGAGACACAGACACACACACAGAGACAGACACACACATACACACACACACACACACACACACACACACACAGAGACAGAGACACAGACACACACACACACACACAGAGACAGAGACAGACACACACACAGAGACAGACACACACACACACACACACACACACACACACACACAGAGAGACAGAGACACAGACACAGACACACACACACACACACACACACAGAGACAGAGACACAGACACACACACACACACACACACAGAGACAGAGACACAGACACACACACAGAGACAGACACACACACACACACACACAGAGACAGAGACACAGACACAGACACACACACACACACACACACAGAGACAGAGACACAGACACAGACACACACACACAGAGACAGACACAACACACACACACACACACACACACAATTACATCATCAGAATCATATCAACACAAACTGAGCCATTACTGTTCTGGGCCCGTATTCACAAAACATCTTCAGGCTAAAAGTTGCTCACAACTCACTGATTTAGGAGAAAATCTTAAAAATAATGAGCGTGTCAGTCCTAAATGTTTGCTCTAAGAGTATTTCACAAAGTGTTTTAGCGCTAAAACTAGCTCCTAAATCTGTGAAAGGTTAGGAGTCATGAAGAGGACTCAAGCCACAAACTATCCTAAAATAGCTGTTTCCGGCAATCTGCCTCGTAACGTGAACATTTTAGAAACATTTGATGATAATGAGCTTCTAAAAGGTATCACCTTTGGTTTTGGAGGTTATGTCAACTCCAAATTTTCCTTTGATTATATCCTTGTTTTCATTAATCATAATCCATTTTTATTTTTAAACTTTTATTTGAATATGGCAACATAAAATTGTGCTCTACAATATTTCTATGAATAAATCTCTGACAGAAACTATCAGCCAATCACTGTGTGCATAGTTAATAAGCATGCTGACATCACCCATAGCAACGAGATAAACCCCGCCCCCTTACTCTGAGCTTAACTGTGCGTTCACACCAGACGCGACTTGTACGAATAAATCGCGCGTAGTTGGACGCCTGAACATTTTGAGTTTACTCGCTTCATTCGCGTGTGAAATTCGCTTCACAACAGACGTGAATTCGCTCATGGGAGGGGCTTCTGTCAATGTAAACAGTGCCGGTAATGACGGCGCTTTGAATACAACCAGCATCCTAGTTTTCCTCATCTACTTTGTGATCAACAAACAAATAAAAATTAGGGCTGCAGGATAAATCGCATGTGATTGTCATGCGCATCTCGTCAGTAAAGCAGGTTCTGTGATCTCCATCACGTGCTTTCAGATGGAGCGGCGTTTAATACACAGAGCTCTAGATCACAGCAATATCATGTTCACTCACTTTCTTCCAAGCAAAATCCTTTTTATTCATGTTTCTGTAAAAGTATGAAGATGTATCGTACAGCTCCGGGTGTCCAGCGATGATTATTTTGTCCTCCGTTGTTGTTTCGGATTCCCTCCGCTCGCTACGTCGTAATCACGTCACTACTAGAGCAAGCTCCTGATTGGTTAACGCGGCGTGAATTTTCACCAAAGGTCAGATTTTTCAACGAATCACACGTTATGCGCGTCAAACGCAATTCGCGTGAATCATGCCGCAGGACGTCTATTCGCGTCTTTGCATTGACTTAACATGTAAATCACTCGTGCTTAACGCTTCATTCGCGTCTCGTGTGAACGCACCTTAAGACTTCTCTCTATTCCTCAGTAAGAGTTTGTCTCAGCAGCTTTGTGAACAGGTTTTAAGAGAAAACTCTTAGCTAAACTCTTTTACTGCTATTTAGGAGAACTCTTAGTGTTGAGATAAAATGTTTTGTGAATACAGGTCCAGATCTTTTATTCTGGCACCTTCACTTTGTAAGAACCATAAACATTAGGAAAATTATGAAGCCACAGTCAAAGCAGCATTATTTTAGTTAACTAAAACAACAACAAACAAAAAAATGTGACTTGAAATAAAATAAATAATATATAAAAATAAAATAAAAAAATCTGCTAGTTACCATGGCAACATTTCTCATTTTAGTTCGGTTTCACTTGAAGAACAAAAATAACTGAAACTAAATTAACAAAAATAAATAACTTATACAGACATAATAATTAAAAAAAATTACTAAAAGTGAAAACAGAAAAAATCTATTTGAAAAAATTAAATAGTATAAAATAGACTATAATAGACTATTAAATAGACTATAATAGTATATCAATTATATATACACATACTGTATATCTCTGACCCTGGAGCACAAAAGCAGTCATAAGTAACACAGGTATATTTGTAGCAATAGACAACAATACATTGTATGGCTCAAAATTATACATTTTTATTTTATGACAAAAATCATTAGATATTAAGATCATGTTCCATGAAGATATTTAGTAAATTTCCTACCGTAAATATATCAAAACTTAATTATTGATTAGTAATATGCATTGCTAAGAACTTCATTTGAACAACTTTAAAGATGATTTTCTCAATATTTAGATTTTTTTGCACCCTCAGATTCCAGATTTACAAATATTGTCCGATCATAACAAACCATACATCAATGCAAAGCTATTTATTCAGCTTTCAGATGATGCATAAATCTCAATTTCACAAAACTGACCCGTATGACTGGTTTTGTGCTCCAGGGTCACATATCAAGTAGGGAACTTAACAGATGAAATGGTTAAATATACAGCGGCACATTAACTCAAAACACTAGACTGAGACCGAAGACTGATATCAAGAGTAAAACACAACACAGAAGAGACTCAAGGACGTTCTTAATCCTCCAATCAACTTTAACCACAAGACGCTTGAGAAGGGGAATCTACTTTGAGTATTCGAGGAGCCCTTCTAGCCTCGTCTTTTAATTAGTTATTAAAGACGAGCGATCAGAGAGAAGCCTAGAGAACACATCAATGGAAAATGAGAATTACAGGCCTTCTTTAAGAGCTCCGCCAACAAAGCAGCACAGGAATTACTTTTTAATTACCAGCCGTATCTGTTCAATAATGGGATTGTTGGGTCATTTCAATTAGTCGCAGTAAACGCACGAGACTGAAGGTCACTCTATTCTGCTCGTGTTCTCCAGACGTCTTAAAGAAAGGACGAGTACGAGGATCCGTGTCAGACAGCGCCGTCATAAAGAGCTCAGGAACGCATCTGCAATCCAATTAAAGGGATAGTACACCCAAAAATGTAAATATGATGTTTATCTGCTGACTTTGTTTCTTCAGTAGAACACAAATGAAGATTGTTAACTCAAACCGTTGCAGGCTGTCAGTCATATAATGGAAGTGAATGGGCTCCACGGCTTTGAGAGACAAAAAAAACATACACACACACACACACACACACACACACACACACACAAACACACACACTCTCTCTCTCTCTCTCTCTCACACACAATACACACACACACTCTCTCTCTCTCTCACACACACACACACACACTCTCTCTCTCTCAAACACACACACACTCTCTCTCTCTCTCTCACACACACACACACAATACACACTCTCTCTCTCTCTCACACACAATACACACACACACACACACACCATCTCCACACACCACACACACACACACACACTCTCTCTCTCTCTCTCTCACACACACAATACACACACACACACACTCTCTCTCTCTCTCTCACACACACACACACACACACACACTCTCTCTCTCTCTCTCTCTCACACACACACACACAATACACACCTCTCTCTCTCTCTCTCTCTCACACACACACAACACACACACACACACAACTCTCTCTCTCTCTCTCACACACATACAACACACACACTCTCTCTCTCTCTCTCTCACACACACACACACACACACACACACACACACACAGACAAAACCAAATTAAACCCTGCGGCTCGTGACGATACATTGAGGTCTAAAGACACGAAACAATCAGTCTGTGTGAGAAACTGAACAGTGTTTATATCGTTTTTTACCTGATTTTATTCAACAATCCGTCACCCTATAGCGCTAGCTTGGAGAGTATCACATACGTAAACAACGTTTGCTGTTCTGCGTCACGCGGATACATTGTTTACGCTGAACGTAAACAATATCCACGTACATGTGTTGCATATGTTGTTTACGTATGTGATACTCTCCAAACTAGCACTATAGGGACGATAGGAGACGAACTGTTGAATAAAGTCGTTATTTTTGTTTTCTTTGCGCACTTCTCGTAGCTTCGTAAAATTACGGTTGAACCACTGATGGATTATTTTAACGATGTCCTTACTATGTTTCTGTGCGTTGATCGTGTTCGGATCCTTGAAGGGTCAGAGAATCAAAAATATCTTAATTTGTGTTCTTAAGATGAACGAAGGTCTTACGGGTTTGGGACATAATGAGGCTGAGTAATTAATGACGGAATTTGCATTTTTGGGTGAACTGTCCCTTTAAGGGTACTGACCGAATTGCGTCGGTACTACCAAGCATTAAATCAAACACAGGGCAAACCGAGCTGTTCTGAAGTGTGCTTATATTTCTAGGGCCAAATATGAAAAACTGTTTAACGGTTTAACTCCACAATTCAGTACTACATAGTTCAGTCTTTGTAATGTGTTTCAGCAATACATTTATAATGTGTTTAGAAACAATTCTCAGAATTCTCTTTACACTGACTTTAAAAAATAAACCAGCTGATGCAGTAGTTGTTTGATTCTGCTAGTATTGTAATATTTCCCATCGTCCCATACAGATCACATCTCAGCTTGAGAGCAGTGCCGAGGAGGAGAGGGAGAAGCGTATGGGTTTGTACCTGAGCACTGCTGCGTGGGCATCTGTTGCGAGCCGCAGGGTGGCGAGGTGCGGTGGTACGACATCTGCTCCGCTCCTGGAGGAGGTAGGAACCCCACGGAGGAGCTGAGGAGACCGACACATACAAACACATGATCCGAGCGCCGAAAACCTTCAGCAGTCACCTACACTCACTCAGAACTCAGTACATTTAAAGGGACAGTGCACCTGAAAATGAACACTCTGTCATTAATTACTCACCCTCATGTCGTTACAAACCCATAAGACCTTCGTTCATCTTCAGAACACACATTAAGATACACTTAAGATACACATTGGTGTTTGGTGATGAGTTTTTGTGCATTTACAGTCACACCAGAGGTGTTAAACTGGGATTAGGACTTGGTTTTATGCAGACCAGTCAAGTTCTTCCACACTGACTCAATCAATCATTTTCTTTTTGAACCTTGTCTTATACACAGAGACATTGTCATGTTAGAATAGAAAAGAGTCCAAACTGTTGCTATAATATTAGAAGCACACAATTTCCTAGAATATCATTATATGCTTTAACATTAAGATTTGTACTCATAGAAATTACTAAACCTGTTCATTAGAAGGGGTGCCAATACTTTTGGCAATATAGTGTATATTTGATAGAGCTCTCTGACCCTCCATAGACAGCAAGGATCCTAACACCGTGTCCTAAGTACACGAGAAGTATATTTTTCATGTTAATCTGAGTTTTTGTCCTAACTAGCCGTGACAAGATATTTCTAATTTAGAAATGGTTTGTATTTCCGCGACGTCGCGACTGGAACAACATACAAACTATATGATAATCTCAGATGATTATGTGCTTTATTCAAAGCTAAACGTGTCTAACGTGAGCTTATAGCCACAACAGACAGCTTACCTCAGATCTTGAAAATAAATTAAAACAAACGTACGTTAAAACTGCGAACCAACCATGACAAAGATGGTATCAACGGATACATTGTTTACGCTTTGATCTGAACGTAAACAATGTATCCGCGTACATGTGTTGCATACGATGTTTACCTATGTGATACTCTCCAAACTAGCACTATAGGGTGACGCGGAGGAGACGAACTGTTGAATAAAGTCGTTATTTTTTTTCTTTGCACACAAAAAGTATTCTCGTAGCTTACGGTTGAACCACTGATGGATTATTTTAATGATGTCCTTGCTACGTTTTTGAGCCTTGATCGTGTTAATTGCTGTCTATGTAGGGTCAGAGAATCAAAAATATCTTAATTTGTGTTCTGAAGATGAACGAAGGTCTTATGGGTTCGGGACATAATGAGGGTGAGTAATTAATGACGGAATTTGCATTTTTGGGTGAACTGTCCCTTTAAGGGTACTGACCGAATTGCGTCGGTACTACCAAGCATTAAATCAAACACAGGGCAAACCGAGCTGTTCTGAAGTGTGCTTATATTTATAGGGTCATATGGTTTCTGCGAAAACATTCATAAAAGTGTCCATTCATAAAAACAGGATTTACTCTAAAGCGCGGAATGCCACGGAATTCGTAAATTTTTGGATGAATACATCAAAAGTAGGTCTGGCGCTTAATTCGAATCGTGATATGGACTAGTGTCTGTGAATATTAATACGCAAGTCACTTCACAAGAACTAAACTAGCATCATATCATACTGTACACACACAGAAACGTCACGGCAAGCTGTCAAAATAAAAGTGCGGTTTAACATGTAACAGAAATATATTACTCTTGTATTATTTTTGTACTGTATAATGTACGTATTTATATATTCTGTCTTTTTAATGATTAAAAATAAATATTACAACCAGATTAACCACTTAATTGTAGAAAAAATGTATGCAATTATTATTAAAACGTTTTTAAAGGAATATTCACACAATTTTTCTTCCATGTATTAATTTTGACAGTTTGTTTGGCAAAAAATAAAAGGGTTTCATTTTCACTTGATTAAAAATAAATAAATGTTTAATGCCTTCGACTACCAGAAAAATTAAAACAAGAATTTCTAAAAAAAGAGAAAGAAATAGATTGTAGGCTCTATTGTTGAAAATGCTGAAATTGCTTTAATAAGGACACGAGGAGCCGCTTCATGAAGGATGTGTTGTGCTGAGAGCGCTCTCCTCTCGAGACAAACGTTATATTAAGACCAGCTGCATTTCTGGCCTTATTATAAATCATCTTGAGCGTGGCCTACTAAAGTCAAGTCCTGAGAGACGAGCTCTTCCTTACAGCGTACGGATTGAGACGTTTTACACCCCATTTTGAGTTTATTTAGCAGAAGATGAAAGCAGTCGGAATTTATTATTCTAAAAAAAATATATATATATGAACACATGGAAAATCGTTATGAATTCAGCTGTTATTTAACAATACAGTTTCACAGCTTCAGATTCATTATTCCATCTATTTTCTGTTTTACGCCGGCGGATCCTCACAACATTGTAATTATGACACTTTTATTTTTTCCTCCCCAGCCCTGAATATCACTCTCAGCTCCTTTTGAGATTGGCATTTATGCATTTGACAGATGCTTTATTCCAAAGTGACTTGCGTTGCATTTAAAGAGCAAATCTGATCAGTTCATGCGTTCCATAGGAATCGAACCCGTGACCTTGGCGTTGCTTGTGCAATTCTACAAAATCGAGGAAAAGATCTGAAAACATACATAATACAGAAAATATAATAAAACAGCATCTGTAGTAGCGCTGCACAATTTCAGGAAAAAAATCTAGCCTAATTGCAATTTTTATGATAAAAATTGGGATTTAAAATGCAATAAAAAAATCCAGGTTTGCTGTGCTGCACAACTTGGCCAAACGTTTGTGATTATATATATCAGTATGGCTACAAAATAATAATAATAATTATTATTATTAGTAGTAGTAGTAGTATTAAATTACTAATTACTAAATAAAAACAAAGATATATATTGCTATTGTAATACTTCACTGTAAAATGTGACCCTGGACCACAAGACCAGTCATAAGTGTCAAAATTGAGATTTATGCATCATCATCAGCTGAATAAATCAAAGATGTATGGTTTGTTATGATAGGACAATATTTGAAAATCTGGAATCTGAGGGTGCAAAAAATCTAAATATTGAGAAAATCACCTTTAAAGTTGTTCAAATGAAGTTCTTAGCAATGCATATTACTAATCAAAAATTAAGTTTTGATATATTTACGGTAATAAATTTACTAATGTCTTCATGGAACATGATCTTAATATCCTAATGATTTTTGGCATTAAAGAAAAATGTATAATTTTGACTCATACAATGTATTGTTGGGTATTGCTACAAATATACCTGTGTTACTTATGACTGCTTTTGTGCTCCAGGGACACATATAAGAAAAGAGTTAAGAGTTTTGAAGGTTGGCTCATGTTTTGTTCCTAAATGCATATTAAAGCGACCCAAACACAGATTATTTACTGTGAAAACGGCTCACGAGCTGCTCGTGTGTAAATCAACACAGTGACACGCTTCACTCTATAACACAAGCACTGATGTCTTATTTATAATTAAATGATTTCCTTTGCGATTTGATAATTGCAACCCAGCCATATTGCAATTTTATTTTTATTTTGATTAATCGTACAGTCATGAATCCTTTGTAGCCTACTAGTTTTTATTTTAATATTGAATTAGCACCAACATAATATTTAGTTCTGTTTTGTTGAGGTGTAAGAAGGAAGGGGTACATTTGCTGTTTAACATATTCCTTATGATATAAATAAACAGTTTATTATTAACAGAGAACTGTTGATACAGGTAATGTTTTCAGGTTATACAGTATTTGCCATGTATTACTGCCAAATACAGTTTTTCTTGTAAATATTCAGGAGTTGCACTTTTGCTTTAAAGAATGAAGAACGTCATATGCAAGTTATAAACAATGCATATTTAATTTTTTGGTCTTTTATGGAAAGGCTATATTCCATATATTTAATAAAACTTTAATTTTAAGTTAGAATATTTTACATTACAATAGTTTAACTAAATTACACTTAAATTAAACCCAATATATTTTAGTCAACTAAAATCTTATGCTATTTAGTCGACTAAAACAAAGCAGATGACTAAAATATGACTGAAACTAAAATGGCATTTTAGTCAAAATGACTATGACTAAAACTTAGAATTAAAATCTGCTGTCAAGAATGAACACAGGTGCATGTACCTGAGGTGTTCTGCTGGCTCGGAGGGATATCGTATATAACCTGGACCGGTCTCGAATGTTTGGGATCGAACTACATATAACTAATTCACAGATACTCAGCAATTTTGTGTGGATTAATCTGCTTAGATTACTCAGAGATTTGACCATAAATCATGATAAAACTCAGATTTCATATTTTAATAGTATCATTAAAACCGTATCTCGGCATGTACTGCGATTTTGGTACGGAGGATATCGATACATACTATCCAAAGGTTTGGTATACGTCTTCGGCAGATGCACTACACAAAATAGTTTCGTTTTGGATCGAAATCATGGCAGATAATGATGTTTGGTTAACTCGTGCTATCGATATCGGGCAGATACTCAGAATTTTTGGTATCGGATCGATTCGGCAGATACTCAGAATTATTGGTATCGGATCGATATCGATCTCGGCAGATACTCAGAATATTTGGTATCGGATCGATATCGGTATGGCAGATACTCAGAATTTTGGTATTGGATCGATATCGGCAGATACTCAGAATTTTTGGTATCGGATCGATATCGGCAGATACTCAGAATTTTTGGTATCGGATCGATATCGGCAGATACTCAGAATTTTTGGTATCGGATCGATATCGGTATTGGCAGATACTCAGAATTTTTGGTATCGGATCGATATCGGCAGATACTTTTTTGGTATCGGATCGATATAGGTATCGGCAGATACTCCGAATTTTTGGTATCGGATCGATATAGGTATCGGCAGATACTCAGAATTTTTGGTATCGGATTCGATATCGGCAGATACTCCGAATGTTTGGTATCGGATCGATATCGGCAGATACTCCGAATTTTTGGTATCGATCGATATCGGCAGATACTCCGAATGTTTGGTATCGGATCGATATCGGCAGATACTCCGAATTTTTGGTATCAGATCGATATCGGTATCAGCTGATACCACGGATCGATATCGGTATCGGCAGATACTCAGAATTTTTGGTATCGGATCGGGATCGGTTCTGAAAAAGTGGTATCAAGCCACCCCTAGTTATTAGATAAACTGTTGTCAGTCATGTTGCCATTCAAAATCCGGACATCATTGGTAATGTAATTGTTTTAGTGTTTATGCAAACAAAAAGTAATTTTATTTATCGTTTGTTGATTTTAAATACAAAATTTGGTGAAATGATTTATGTGTCAGTACTTTTTAAACATTTCCAGCACATTTTAACAACACCGTGATAATTTTGGTCACTATAATCGTGATATAGAGTCATTACATGCTCCCAGAATGCAGCGTTCACCTGATAAGACGGCGCTGACGGATACTGGACCATCATGCCTTGCATCTGATGACCCATATTGCTGTGCAGCGTCTGATTGGGCGGCTGCATCATGTTCTGGTAGCTCTGCGGCTGATTTGGCATCATATTTTGGTAACCTGAAGAAACGCACAGAAACGACTGAAAACACAACTTCAACAGCAACAAACAGAAGAAATATGACAGAAAACAAACCCAATAAACCAGTTACTGTTCATGATAACACAAAATCATCCTGTCAATCAACAATAAGCTCGGTTTATCCTTATAACGCATTATACATAAAATGCAGATACATAAACATTTCTGAGAAAATGCATAGTTTTTAGTAAGTGAATGAAACTTTGCGAATGCTTTAAGACCCTTATTTACACGTCATTTATTTATTATATTTTAAGAAATACAATATAGTATTTTAAAATAATGTTACATGTTTTGTGTTCGGTTATTTTGAACCCGGTATGTATGGAGTACTATTAGTGTCAAAAATACTTTTTGTAGAATTATCCATGAACTTAAATTATAGTCAAAAACACTTTTCCCCTTTTGGGACTGAATTTTGTTGATGAATATGAATATGTTTTCTTCATCTGAAAGTGATGAATATTTTTTACAATAATATTTTAAGAAATGTAATCATTTTAAAATAACGTTATTTTGGACCTGGTATGTATGGAGTACCATTAGTGTCAAAAATACTTATATAATATGTTTGTTTATTGATGAACCACTGCAGCATGAAACAAATATTTTCTTCATCTGAAAGTGGAAATATTTATTTTTTACAATTATATTTTAATAAATGTAATCATTTTAAAATAAGGTTATATTGGACCTGGTATGTATGGAGTACCATGAGTGTCAAAAATACTTATATAATATGTTTGTTTATTGATGAACCACTGCCGCATGAAAAACTTAATTATCTGAAAGTGAAAGTATTTATTTTTTCATATTTTTTACAATTATATTTTAAGAAATGTAATCATTTTAAAATAACGTTATATTGGACCTGGTATGTATGGAGTACCATTAGTGTCAAAAATACTTATGTTTGTTTATTGATGAACCACTGCAGCATGAAAAACTGATTTTCTTCATCTGAAAGTGAAAGTTTATGCAAGTAAAATTAAAATTAATTTGGGCTGGTTTTAAGTAATTATGAGCTATAAATTCAAAGGAATTTAATTAAATTCCATTCACTCCTATGGGTGTTAATACTGTAATTCTTAAATTATATGTTCTTATAAATTGAATTAAAAAAAATTCATTCATGTATGATTTGAAATTTCAAAGAATTTCTCAATTTATTACTTATTAAATTATTAGTAAATGCAGGTTACATTGAAAAAAAAAATCACATTCACGTATTAATGAGATCAATCATTATTAATCAGATACGTTATGGTTTTAGTTGGAAAATATTAAGTTATGACTGTTTTATAAAATTATGATTCTTCAGGTCCAAAAAAAAAAAATCATATTTTTTCATATTTTTTGCAGGAATGTGAAAATAGCACACATTTTGAATGCATTATGAGAGTTATGCAAATACTTATAATAATCACAAGTGTCTGTAATCTCAAATCTATGAATTCAGATTGATATCATCGCAGAAGAAGCTAATGATACTCTTACTAACGAGATGCTTTAAATCAATTTAAGGAGCGTTAAATTGCCTCTCATTATCCGAACACATGACAAAAGCTTATATAACGGCCGCGACGTCACGTCTTTGAAAGCTTCTGCGTGTCCGCGTACGAACAGGCATTAATTTACACGCGCGGCTCGTTAAGAGCAGGGTAATTTGCATCGGTGTCAAGGTTACCGGGGAGCATGTGACCTCCTCGCCGTTTCAATTTCTGCTGGATTTGGCCGAAGGGACGCAATCAATTTAGCTCAGATGAGCAGAAGTGGGACGAAGGAAACATGGCTATTTTTAGCTCTGTTCTCACTGAGGAGCAGTGCATGATGGGAGTATATTAAACACTCGGGCTGAGCTTGCAGGTAGAGAACAGGAGAAATGTGAAGGGTAAACATCATCATTGCATCTCGACACACAGCATTCAGACGTTATTCCAACATGTTTCTTTAAAATGCAAATGAAACGTGCAACTACACTAAAAAATTAATCATGGCTCTTATAATTTTCATTAAAAAAAATTAAGGTGATAATTAAAAATTAGTATTTTCATTAAAGAAATTGTGATTCAGTGTTGTATAGAAAATATTGAGGCTTTTTACTAATAAAACCAAGAGATGTGTTTTAAAGGAAACTTCAGCAGTTTTGAGGCTTGAGGAACTGATTAAACTAAAACAATTAATGAAAGAAGGCTATCTATTTATTTTAAGAGAATTAGCTCAATTTTGCCGTTTTATTTCAGAGGTGATTGTTAGTTCCCAGCATGCTTTGCATACGGCTGGATATGAACAGTAAATTTTGAAATTAAATGTGTTTTTGAGTGAAGGGAAATATCTATTAATGTTTAATATTCAGTTATGTTTGATATTTGAAAGAGTTTCTGTTACATTGTGCAGAAGAGTGGAGCTTATGGTTATGGAGTTTATGGTTATGGAGCTTATGGTTATGGAGTTTATGGTTATGGAGCTTATGGTTATGGAGCTTATGGTTATGGAGCTTATGGTTATGGAGTTATGGTTATGGAGCTTATGGTTATGGAGTTTATGGTTATGGAGCTTATGGTTATGGAGCTTATGGTTATGGAGTTTATGGTTTATGGAGCTTATGGTTATGGAGTTTATGGTTATGGAGTTGAGGCTATTTATGGAGCTTATGGTTATGGAGCTTATGGTTATGGAGCTTATGGTTATGGAGTTATGGTTATGAGCTTATGGTTATGGAGCTTATGGTTATGGAGCTTATGGTTATGGAGTATGTATGGTTATGGAGCTTATGGTTATGGAGCTTATGGTTATGGAGCTTATGGTTATGGAGTTTATGGTTATGGAGTTATGGTTATGGAGTTTATGGTTATGGAGTTATGGTTATGGAGCTTATGGTTATGGAGTTTATGGTTATGGAGCTTATGGTTATGGAGTTTATGGTTATGGTTATGAGCTTATGGTTATGGAGTTTATGGTTATGGAGTTATGGGTTATGGAGCTTATGGTTATGAGTTATGGGCTTATGGCTTATGGTTATGGAGTTTATGGTTATGGAGTTTATGGTTATGGAGCTTATGGTTATGGAGCTTATGGTTATGGAGCTTATGGTTATGGATAATACTCCTATAATAAATTAAGCCTTGTTCAATGAGCCGTAGCTTTACTGCAGTATTTCCAGTATTTTCATACTTGAGCTGTTTACAGTCTTTTAAATGTACAAAATAACTTCTGAGAATCAACTTAAATAATGAGCACATTTCACTAATTATATTAAATTCATTGTGTCGTAGATTAATTCATTTAGGAGATTTTACATGATTTATTCAGGTAGATTCCATTAAAAAAAACAAGCCTTTAAAAACTACTCAAAAATATTAAGTGTAATATTGTTACCATAATTTTTTTAAGTAAATAGCCCATTTTTTACAGTGTAGACAGGTTATTCATATCTGTGTATTTTTATTAGAGATGAGATCTCGTGACATTAAACCCAACAGAAATCATATCTAATCAGCTTCAAATCCATCTCTTTCAATCAGAATCGGTCTGAAATCTGTTTTTAATATCAGTTTTGAGACCGTTTTACACCGATTTTTTTTCAGTATCCAAATATAGAAAATCAAATGAGACGAGCAGCTTTCATTTACCATATTATACAAACACAGACATTGCCACATGATTTAGTAAATTTCCTGAAAAAAGTGATATACACTAGCAGTCAAAAATACTTTTTAATGTTTTGAAAAGTCTCTTGTTTATCAATATTTATTTGATCAAAAATACAGTAAAAACAATAATATTCTAAAATATTATATTTTTTTTTAGAAACTGATACACTACCATTTAAAAGTTTGGGGGTCGGTAAGATTTAAAAAATTAAATTAATACTTTTATTCATCAAGGACACATTAAATTGATCAAAAGTGACAGTAAAGACATTTATAATGTTACAAAAGATTCAAATAAATCTGTTCTTTTGAACTTTATATTCATCTGTGAATCCTGAGAAATACGTTTACACAAAAATATTGTGCAGCACAACCGTTTTCAACATTGATAATAATCAGAAATCAGCATATTATTATGATTTCTGAAGATCATGTGACACTGAAGACTGCAGTAATGATGCTGAAAATACAGCTTTGATCACAGAAATAAATTACAGTTTAACACATATTCACATAGAAAACAGCTGTTTTAAATACTAATAATATTTCACAATTTTACTGTATTTTTTTATCAAAAATAAATGCAGTCTTGGTGAACAGAAGAGACTTGTTTTAAAAGCATTAAAATAATTGCTAAAGAGATCCAGCAGTGTTTCCTCAGACAGCGCAGACACTGAAGAGCGTCAGACGGACCCCTGCAGAGACGAGTGTTAGAGGAGGAGTGAGCGGCTGGAAAAGAGACCGGTTCACTGTGAGAATCGTAGGGTGTCTCAGACAGTGCCTCGGCCCCGCATTCAGCCGCTCCGACAGCAGAAACACTCCCATCAGCATCAGAGAGATTCTCAGATTCAATACAGTCACATACAACAGAACAATACGACTCAAACAAAACCTGTATTGTGTGTTAAAGAGACAAACGCCTGCGACGCTGTAATTAGCTTAGAGTGCTAATTAATTAGAGTGCATGTGTGTGTGAGAGAGTGTGTGTGTGTGTGTGTGTTTTCGCTCTGGTGTGTGTGTGTGTTTCCGCTCTGGTGTGTGTATTTTTGCTCTGGTGCGTGTGTGTGTGTGTGTGTTTCCGCTCTGGTGTGTGTGTTTTTGCTCTGGTGCGTGTGTGTGTTTCCGCTCTGGTGTGTGTGTGTGTGTGTTTCCGCTCTGGTGTGTGTGTGTGTGTTTCCGCTCTGGTGTGTGTGTGTGTGTGTGTGTGTGTGTGTGTGTGTGTTTCCGCTCTGGTGTGTGTGTGTGTGTGTGTGTGTGTGTGTGTTTCGCTCTGGTGTGTGTGTGTTTTTGCTGGTGTGTGTGTGTGTGTGTTTTTGCTCTGGTGTGTGTTTCCGCTCTGGTGTGTGTGTGTGTGTGTGTGTGTGTGCAGTGATGTACCTGGCTGCTGCGGGGCTGTGTTTCCGCTGGTGTGTGTGTGTGTGTGTTTTTGCTCTGGTGTGTGTGTGTGTGTTTTTGCTCTGGTGTGTGTGTGTGTTTCCGCTCTGGTGTGTGTGTGTGTGTGTGTGTGTGTGTGTGTGAGGGAGAGAGAGAGAGAGAGAGTGTGTGTGTGTGTGTGTGTGTGTGCGTGTGAGTGCGCGAGCGTGTGTGTGTGTGTTTCCGCTCTGGTGTGTGTGTGTGTTTCCGCTTGGGTGTGTGTGTGTGTTTCCGCTCTGATGTGTGTGTGTGTTTCCGCTCTGGTTGGTGTGTGTGTGTGTGTGTTTCCGCTGGTGTGTGTGTGTGTGTGTGTGTCTTTGCTCTGGTGTGTGTGTGTGTGTGTGTTTCCGCTGGTGTGTGTGTGTGTGTGCAGTGATGTACCTGGCTGCTGCGGGGCTGCGGGGGGGATCTGGCTCGGAGCGCTGTATGGCACTGGACCCACGGATCGGTACGTCTGTCCAGACACCGGGAACTGGCTCGGAGAACAGTAACACGCCGGCATCTGTGACAGAAACAACACACACTCAACTCATCACAGCTGCAGGGAGAGACTTCTGGGGCACGTCCCAATACACGCTCCTGGCATAACAGCAAAGCCCTTAATGCACACTAAACACACCATCTATAACAGCGCTTTGATATTACTTGGAATGCATAATAAAAAAAAAACGTGATTTCTAAAAACGTCATCTTTTTTTGCAAATTAACTCTTCCTGTGTTCCTTTTGAAACTCTCTGCATTTTGCTACAATTGTCTCACGATGAAAATGCAATCCCAAGTGTCCCAAGTCTAAATGCATTTAGGAAAAACAGCATTTAAATGATAATTTTGCTACAGTTTTTGCTTGGACATGTTAAACATATCTAATCAATTTGGGTGATACATTTTAATTTTTGCAACTTATAAAGCTTTAAAATATGTTTTTAATTTGCATATTAAAACTAGTGTAGAAAATGGCAAATTTAAATTATATAATTTAATTTTCATTTTGCACTAAATGTTGCACATATGAATGGGAAAATGTACATTTAAATGCATATTGCATTTCAAATTGAATTTTGCTACACATATGCTGCAGGTGTTGAGTTCTGCTGCTGATGGATGCGTCTCGCACCTGTTGCTGGCTGACGGAGGCTGCGGGGAGCGTCTGTGCCGTCGAGGGCATCACGTATCCGGTCTGGAGCGGGTACACCTGACCCGAGGCCTGCTGGACCAGCATCATGTGACCCAACTGAGCGCTCAGGTTCTCCTGCAGACAGAAGAGTTCACACCAGACGTCTGAGTACTGATCAACTAACTAACTAACTAACTAGCAGCTAGACGGGTGACACCCAGAGCACAAGTACAGTGAGACGACCTGCTGTTAATACTTACTGTAACTATCCATCTGTGTGGATTATATTAGAAATGGGACGAGACGACACGCTTTTCTATTCATAGAATATTAAATCCAGCATCTGCTCCGGCATTAATTATTCAAAGCTGTTTTAATTAGTCATTAAGAGATGTTTACTGCTGAGGGAGGTTATCTGAGCACATGATGTACGTCTGGTTTGAACACGCTTCCTAAAATACTAAACATACATTTGTTTTTATAAATTTTTTTATTGTCATACCAGCATCTACAGCTATTTTCATGGTAAAATCAATGTATTTTAAAAGAAACAAATAGTAATAACACAGTAGTAATGACAAAACAACAATTGACAACCAACTTGCATCAATATAACAAACATAAGCAGTAAAAATAATAATAATAATAATAATTTCTAGTGCTGTCAAACGATTAATCACATCCAAAATAAAAGTCTCTGTTTACATGATATATGTGTGTGTACTGTGTATATTTATTATGTATATATAAATACACACACATGCATGCATTTAAGAAAAATATTGTTTATATATATATATATAAAAAATATAAATTATATGAATATAAATATATACATGTAAACAAATGTAAATATTTTCAAAACATATACTATGTGTGTGTGTATTTATATATATATACATAATAACTATACACAGTACACACACATATATATGTAAACAGAGACTTTTATTTTGGATGTGATTAATCATGATTAATAATTTGACAGCACTAGCACACAGTGTTTCCCAAATTGGGGTTTATGAATTAATGAAAATATAATTAAAATATAAAATTAAAAAATATAATAAACAAATATTATTAATATAATTAATAATTAAAATTATACAAATAATATAATAATATAAATATAATAAATATAAAATAATATAAATATAAAATAAAAATAATTAATAATAAAATTATTATAAAATAATAAATAATATGTAATATAAATAAATAAAATAATATAAATATAATAATAAATAATAATTAATAATTAAATTATTATAAAATAATAAATAATATATAATATAAATAAATTAATAATAATATAAATATAATTAATATAAAATAATTAATAATAAAATTATATAAAAATAATAATATAATATTAAATAAATAAATATAAAATAAAAATAATTAAATATAATTAATAATTAAAATATAAAATAATAAATAATATATAATATAAATAAATTAAAATAAATAAATATAAATATAAAATAAAAATAATTAATAATAAAATTATTATAAAAATAATAAATAATATGTAATATAAATACATATAAAATAAAAATAATTAATAATAAAATAATAAAAATAATATATATAAAAAAATTAAAAAAACTATTAAAATATAAAATACCAAAGATATTTTATTTCTTTAGCTGCATGAAAAAAATTCAATGACTTCAAGAAAATATTTTATCTCAAAGAGGTTCGGCTGACAAAAACAGTGCAGGGGATTGTGGGATTGATAGCGGTGAAGAACGAACCATGAGCAGAGAAACACTGGACTATGCTAATGAGATCAGCACAAACACAACGAACGGCAGAGCGATGAGACAGGAAGTGAACAGAGAGAGACAGGAAGTAGACAGAGAGCTGTAGGTACCACAGTGAAGGGCTGGTTAGGAGGCGCTGTGAGGATCTCTGGGTAAGACAGCGGCGAGGGCTGGACGCAGCAGGAAGAGGAAACACACAACAGGAAGTTAACTCAAATTAATTTCCCATCATCCTCTACTGTCAACATTCCCATTCTCCCATAATGCATCACACCAGACCTGCTGTCCCATCAGAGCCACTGAACTCACCTGTGCCGTGACGTGATTGGTGGGCTGGTGCTGAGCGGCTGGAGGCGGAGCTACAGATGATTGACACCTGGAGGCCTGTGAGGTCACGCTGGGACTGTAGAGGACAGCACTGCCGTCGGGGTTCAGAAACGGCTGACCTGAGATCAGTCCAGAGGATGGTAGATCAGTATATAACATATATACACACGTTTGTGACCCAGAATGAGTGTGAACGTGCTCGGGATCATTTTGAGCTACGGGCAAAAAAAGCAAAAAATGATATTACGCTGCGCCTGAAAGTAGTCCCCGGGTATATCATAACTAGTTACCTAGCTGGGGACTACTTTCAGGCTGTATCATAACTAGTTGCCTAGCTGGGGACTACTTTCAGGCTGTATCATGACTAGTTGCCTAGCTGGGGACTACTTTCAGGCTGTATCATGACTAGTTGCCTAGCTGGGGACTACTTTCAGGCTGTATCATGACTAGTTGCCTAGCTGGGGACTACTTTCAGGCTGTATCATGACTAGTTGCCTAGCTGGGGACTACTTTCAGGCTGTATCATGACTAGTTGCCTAGCTGGGGACTACTTTCAGGCTGTATCATGACTAGTTGCCTAGCTGGGGACTACTTTCAGGCTGTATCATGACTAGTTGCCTAGCTGGGGACTACTTTCAGGCTGTATCATGACTAGTTGCCTAGCTGGGGACTACTTTCAGGCTGTATCATGACTAGTTGCCTAGCTGGGGACTACTTTCAGGCTGTATCATGACTAGTTGCCTAGCTGGGGACTACTTTCAGGCTGTATCATAACTAGTTGCCTAGCTGGGGACTACTTTCAGGCTGTATCATGACTAGTTGCCTAGCTGGGGACTACTTTCAGGCTGTATCATGACTAGTTGCCTAGCTGGGGACTACTTTCAGGCTGTATCATGACTAGTTGCCTAGCTGGGGACTACTTTCAGGCTGTATCATGACTAGTTGCCTAGCTGGGGACTACTTTCAGGCTGTATCATGACTAGTTGCCTAGCTGGGGACTACTTTCAGGCTGTATCATGACTAGTTGCCTAGCTGGGGACTACTTTCAGGCTGTATCATGACTAGTTGCCTAGCTGGGGACTACTTTCAGGCTGTATCATGACTAGTTGCCTAGCTGGGGACTACTTTCAGGCTGTATCATGACTAGTTGCCTAGCTGGGGACTACTTTCAGGCTGAATCATGACTAGTTACCTAGCTGGGGACTACTTTCAGGCTGTATCATAACTAGTTGCCTAGCTGGGGACTACTTTCAGGCTGTATCATGACTAGTTGCCTAGCTGGGGACTACTTTCAGGCTGTATCATGACTAGTTGCCTAGCTGGGGACTACTTTCAGGCTGTATCATGACTAGTTGCCTAGCTGGGGACTACTTTCAGGCTGTATCATGACTAGTTGCCTAGCTGGGGACTACTTTCAGGCTGAATCATGACTAGTTACCTAGCTGGGGACTACTTTCAGGCTGAATCATGACTAGTTACCTAGCTGGGGACTACTTTCAGGCTGTATCATAACTAGTTACCTAGCTGGGGACTACTTTCAGGCTGTATCATAACTAGTTGCCTAGCTGGGGACTACTTTCAGGCTGTATCATAACTAGTTGCCTAGCTGGGGACTACTTTCAGGCTGTATCATGACTAGTTGCCTAGCTGGGGACTACTTTCAGGCTGTATCATGACTAGTTGCCTAGCTGGGGACTACTTTCAGGCTGTATCATGACTAGTTGCCTAGCTGGGGACTACTTTCAGGCTGTATCATAACTAGTTACCTAGCTGGGGACTACTTTCAGGCTGTATCATGACTAGTTGCCTAGCTGGGGACTACTTTCAGGCTGTATCATGACTAGTTGCCTAGCTGGGGACTACTTTCAGGCTGTATCATAACTAGTTACCTAGCTGGGGACTACTTTCAGGCTGTATCATGACTAGTTGCCTAGCTGGGGACTACTTTCAGGCTGTATCATGACTAGTTGCCTAGCTGGGGACTACTTTCAGGCTGTATCATAACTAGTTACCTAGCTGGGGACTACTTTCAGGCTGTATCATAACTAGTTGCCTAGCTGGGGACTACTTTCAGGCTGTATCATAACTAGTTGCCTAGCTGGGGACTACTTTCAGGCTGTATCATGACTAGTTGCCTAGCTGGGGACTACTTTCAGGCTGTATCATGACTAGTTACCTAGCTGGGGACTACTTTCAGGCTGTATCATGACTAGTTGCCTAGCTGGGGACTACTTTCAGGCTGTATCATGACTAGTTACCTAGCTGGGGACTACTTTCAGGCTGTATCATGACTAGTTACCTAGCTGGGGACTACTTTCAGGCTCTGTGTAATATCATCTGCTGCACTCATGGTTTCTTGATTATTACGCAGGAATGAGAATATAGTTCCTAGCCATATCAGACTAGAGAATCACAACTTATCATCTTCCGTCAGTCTTAGTACACGATGTAACTACAGAAGAGTCAAGCTTTAAATAGGAGAAATATTGAAACTCTTTGGTCATTTTTGAGCGAGATGCTAACGGTCTAATCAGATTCAATGATCTATGCTAAGCTACGCTAAAAGTGCTACCGCCAGACATCGTCTGAATGGATTCAAACACGGTAAAACTCTACTGTTTAGCTCTTGGGGAGATATAAAATGAGCCTATTTCCAAAAAAAAGTGTAGTGTTCCTTTAATCAAAAATGCAGGAGTCAGTCTTGTATCATGATTTTCTGTAAAGCTGCTTTGAAATGAATTTGACGTGCAGTTCTGGTTCATCTGTGCATATCGAGAACGATGTACAGCACTAGATTACAAACAGTGGTGTAAACGAGATCAAATCTGAGAGGACGTCTAAATATAAACCAGTAAATGATGATAAATGGAGCACATGAGACGGTTCGGTCTTACAAACACGCATCTCAGAGTCCTCGACAGAAGATGAGATATTTCCCATCTGAGAACTCCTTAATAGAGGTCAATAAGCAATTACACAGCCTGCTGTAAACACATGCATATTTAAACACAGCTCTCCAATGAGACGCAATACTTCACACGTCCGTCTGACACACAACAACGGCTTCATCACGACGCCAACGACAACCGATACACGGCTAATCACGATTATCCTGCTCAAAAACGTTCTATAAATAGTAATTTAACATTAATCAGAATTACTGCACTCTCACATAAGCACAAATCAAGAGTGTTTGCTCACAGATTTAGCGGCGCTGAGAAAACAGATTGGCTGTATTACTCTATTACTCGAGCAGAATATCTCTATACAGATCGCTGAACTCAAACATACATGTCGGTGTTTTCAGCTCATCGTCCGTCGTTTTCTGTAATGCGGAGAAAGCGTGGGAATGGTTGCCAGGTTGGGATGATTAAGCAAACCACAGGACAGTTACTGTACAGCAGTGTTAATTTTGACAGCAAATTTTGATTTAGTTTTAGTCATAGTCTTTTGACTAAAATACTAGGGCTGTGTATTGGCAAGAATCTGGCGATACGATACGTATCACGATACAGGGGTTGCGATACGATATATTGCGATACTGTAAGCAAGGCGATATATTGGGATATTTGTTATTTTAGGAATAGGATATATTTTTAGGAAAGCTGTCATTAAGAGCACACCACTATATGCAAACCTTAGAAATAAATAAATAAAAATTGTTTAACCAGAACACACTGGGATCTGCATTTGCAATAATCAGTCCCTGTAATATTCAACGTTATTGAACCACTTTTTGTGCAGTATGAGTCTAGGGGGAAAATTTTAAGTGCTTGCAGGATTCTTTACTTAAATGTATGTATAAAATGTATTTTATAAGAAAGACCATATGTATTTTTAGACCCTGCTTTAAAGGTTCACAGTTTAGGTTTACAATTGTAATATACAAAGCAGAGATGGAAACTCGAGTCAGAGACTTGGACTCGAGTCGCACTTAAGTCGCATAAATAAAGACTTGGGACTTGACTTGGACTCGTGAACAGCTGACTCGAGACTTGACTTGGACTCGTGACTCGTAAAAAACGCAAGTCATTTGGTATAGGAGTTTATATGAATGCATCTCTGAGGGAAACAGGCTGTCTTAAAAAAAGTTTAGATGGTATTTTCTTTTCATCTTGCCTCCGTGTAATGCATATTAGTGTTCATAACCGCAGCACTGCTTTGTTTACAGCAGAAACCAAGGAAACAATGTTTAATTGATGTTCAAGCGCCACCCGCTGGCAGAGAGTGAATCTGCATTAATTCAGTCTGTGCGGTTTTGTTTAGTACAGATGGTTTATGTAGAATAGTTTCACAAAACTAAAGTCAGACCATTTTGTTTTTGCTTCAAATTTCGAAATTATACAATCCAATTTAGATTAGAAACTGCTCATGCTGGATGTACAGGTACATCTCAGAAAATTAGAATATGGTGAAAAAGTTCATTTTTTCTAGTAACTTATTTCAAAAACTGAAACTTTCAAATATTTTAGATTCATTACATGTAAAGTAAAACACTTCAAAAGTTTTTTTATTTTAATTTTGATGATTAGAGCTTACAGCTAATGAAAGTCGAAAATCAGTATCTCAAAATATTTACATTTGAGTTTCAATAAATGACCATCCATACAGTATAAACTCTGGGTATCTCTTGTTCTTTGAAACCACAATAATGGGGTGTACATGAGATGATTACATGAGATGTACCTGTATGCAGCCTCTTTGTTTGGATTGTGTTTAAAATACAGTGGTTGCCTCTAATTTTATATTGAAAAAGAGCACAGACAAAGCCTTAGTTTGTTTATATGAGATTTATTTAATTTGTGTAATTAATTTGATTAATTGGGGTTTGTTTTTAAATTTTGTTTTGTTGTTTGACATTTCAATTTTACAAAGAAATGTGCTGCATTTTATCTGACAATAAATGGACACCTTTTCATTTCAAATTTGTCTTAAATTTTGTTCAAGTTTTTTTTGTCGTTGTTGAGAAAATCATATCGTGAAATCAGTATTTCAAAACTGATTTAGCCTCAATAACAAGCTGAAAGAACTGTTGCTAATAAATAGAACAAAGACTTGAGATGTGACTTGGACTCCACAAAAAGACTTGAGACGTGACTTGGACTCCGCTTTAAAGACTTGAGACTTGACTTGGACTTGACCTCAAAGACTTGAGACTTGACTTGGACTTGGACCTCAGAGACTTGTGAACATGTCTGATACAAAGTCATAACATTTTGATCTGAGCAAAAAAATACATCTGCTTAGTATTAATGAAAAATAAAGTGCTTGCTGGATTCCTAATGAAAACAAAATGTAAACAATAAAATAAATACAGATGTTGAACATTCTCAGAACATTTCAACTTGGATTTCACAGGTTTTTCAGTTTATATTTATGTTCTGCGTGGAATCGCAGAGACCGCGACACGAGCACCGCCCTATCTACACAAAACACCCCCAACAAAAAAAAAAGCTGCAGCCGCACAGCGACCCCGCCGCACCCCGCGCGAAGGCTTTTCACACGGGGCACGGTAAGCGCCGGGGCGGACATTACCACAAAAGCCCAAATGACGCCACACTTCAGCTTTGTACACCGAAACGAGAACTAGAACAGTTCTTTCATCCTCCATTACTGGCAGCGAACTATATTAACACTAACATTAGTGGTGTTCTCTAATGCTAGTATTTCCTGTCACTGTTTAAGTTCAGAGATGAAGACTGCTCTCTAGCGGTCGGGATATGAACTCAAAACGAAACAACTGCCATGAATCCTGTATGATTTTTTTTTTTTAAATATCGATATTCCGTTTTTGAGAATCGATACAGTATCGCCAAACAAAATATCGCGATACTCACGTGTATCGATATTTTCTTACACCCCTATAAAATACCATTTAGTTTTAGTCATATTTTAGTCATTTGAATTGTTTTTAGTTTTAGTTGACTAAATATCATAACGTTTTAGTCGACTAAATCTACAGTAAATTTAGTCGGCTAAAATCTAATGGGTTTAGTTACAGTGCATTTATTAAGCATTTCTCTAAAATTTCCAAACTCATTATATAGGTTTGATATTAAGGTATTATCATGATAGACATCGATTTAACTGCAGTGACACACAACATGCCTTTATGTTAAAATTAAATAAAACCACTTCTCATAAAGAACAAGAACAAGGTCTTCTTTTTAATGAAATACCAATGGTTATATAGGATAATTATCCATTCTTTATACCAACTTGTTTACCATATTCTTCATTCTTTCAAGCAGACATATTTATTTCTATAAATAAATTGAAATGAACCTTTAGGGCTACTAAAGTTTTTCAGTCAAGAGCAGCGAGTGATTTTCTGTCTTTCTTCTGTTGCTTGATTAACATCAATGACAGAGACAATAGCAACTTAATTAGACTACTATCCCTTTAAAACCGAACGCACAGCTGCAATGGATGCAATGTACTGATGCACGTTCTCCCTACTGTTTACGTTCACTTAAGACATAATCGACTGTGTTTATGTGAATGCTCGTCAACACGGCATCATTTCATGTGTAATTCTCCGCTCACGCGACGCGAGAGAGTACTCGCGCGCTGGGAGACGCGCTTTCCGTGTGTGTGTGTGTGTGTGTGTGTGTGTGTGTGCGCGTGCGTGAGACGTGCTTTCTGTGTGTGTATGTGTGTGTGCGCGTGCGTGAGACGTGCTTTCTGTGTGTGTATGTGTGTGTGCGCGTGCGTGCGTGAGACGCGCTTTCTGTGTGTGTATGTGTGTGTGTGCGCGCGTGTGTGAGACGTGCTTTCTGTGTGTGTGTGTGTGTGTGTGTGCGCGTGCGTGAGACGTGCTTTCTGTGTGTGTGTGTGTGTGTGCGCGTGCGTGAGACGTGCTTTCTGTGTGTGTATGTGTGTGTGTGTGCGCGTGCGTGAGACGTGCTTTCTGTGTGTGTATGTGTGTGTGTGTGTGCGCGTGCGTGAGACGTGCTTTCTGTGTGTGTGTGTGTGTGTGTGTGGCGCGTGCGTGAGACGTGCTTTCTGTGTGTGTGTGTGTGTGTGTGTGTGTGCGCGTGCGTGAGACGTGCTTTCTGTGTGTGTATGTGTGTGTGTGTGCGCGTGCGTGAGACGTGCTTTCTGTGTGTGTATGTGTGTGTGTGTGCGCGTGCGTGAGACGTGCTTTCTGTGTGTGTATGCTTCAGTGTCTGTGCTCAGAAAACCGGACCGAATCGAGTTCTCTCTTGCGTCGTCAGATTTATCCATATGTCTGCTCTTCTCTTTCTCCCACATATTGATATTTTTGAACGTTTTATGAGACGTGCAGCAAGTGTATTATAGCTTATGTCCTGCCGGTTCATATGTATGCATCTAACCTCCTAACTACACACTGCAGAACTATGTTCTGATTGAATCTCGTTCCAAATCGTCCCTCCCTAACATTTTCGTCTCGCTTTTATTCGTTGACGAATATGTTAATAGATTTTCGTCATAGTTTTTGTCATTCAAAAAGAGTTTTCGTTCGTCATCGTCTCGTTGTCGTCGGTGAAAAAAATGTCGTTGACGACAATTATGACGAAAATTATTCGTCAACGAAATTAACACTGCTGTACAGCTCTGATTGGGGGATTTCAGCTCTTGGTATCTGGCAACCAAAACCATAAACGCTTATGGAGGCTTGTTACAAATGCAAGATAACGCAAAATGAAAATTAAACATTTTCAGGATAAACAACAAACGGGCACAATTTATACTTAAATTGGGACACTTTTGCCATTAAGATGACTGGGAAAAATGTCCCAATTAACCTGAATTCACCCGACATGTTTGTGAGTGTTTTTAATGGTTGCCAGGTTGGGAAGATGAAGTAAACTTCAGGGTAAAAAAATGAAAAGCTGTGATTGGGGGATTTGAGCTCTTGGTATCTGGCAACCGCAATCATGAAAGCTTGATTTCAATGCAAGGCAAAAAGGCAAATATCACAGACGATTATGCTTAATAAATCACGAAACAAAAATCGTGATCACGATTAAAATACGATTCATCGTACAGCCCTAAGAGGCCATTCACACAGAACGAGTTTTCCCATTGCAACTCGCTACTTTTCCCCAGTGGACCAATCAGAAGACAAGCATTGTGAACGTTTGTTTACTGTAGCAAGTTAGCATGACAACTGTGTTAATTGACAGCAACATCGTGGAGGTTTGTTTAAAAAGCCATTGAGCACAGCGTTTATAACGCAATTTCACTATGAAGAAGACATTTAAGACTTCCAGTAAACCTGTGGTTTCCATAACATCCCTTTATACAGCATGAGTGTTTAAGAAGCATGAGTCTGGGTTAAGATCAGGGTTAAAGGAGGACTGAAGTCATGCATGCGAGGTTAAATGTGAGCACAAAACCAGTCATAAGGGTCAATATTTCGAATTTGAGATTTATGCATCATCTGAAAGCTGAATAAATATCTTTGCATTGATGTATGGTTTGTTATGATAGGACAATATTTGTAAAGGGTGCAAAAAAATCTAAATATTAAGAAAATCGCCTTTAAAGTTGTTCAAATGAAGTTCTTAGCAATGCATATTACTAATCAAAAATGAAGTTTTGATATATTTACGGTAGGAAACTTACTAAATATCTTCATTGGACATTATCTTAATATCCTAATGATTTTTGGCATTAAAGAAAAATGTATAATTTTGACTCATACAATGTATTGTTGTCTATTGCTACAAATATACCTGTGTTACTTATGACTGCTTTTGTGCTGCAGGGACACATATTAGCTGCAGCGTTCACCAACCTGTGTGCGGGTTGACCAGGACACTTCCGGCCGGTATCCCTGCGGCGTCCAGCGGAAGCAGATAGTAGCTAGCGCTAGCCGTGGACGCCGGCGGCTCGTAGCTGAAGGCCGTGGGCTGCGTTAGAGCGAGCGAACCCGTGGACGAACCTACGCTACTACAAGAGTCAGAACCTGGAGAGGAGTCAGAGGAGTCTTAGACAGAGCCATTCATTGGGGATCGTCAGCATACTGGATATTAAAACACTCCGGAATATAGAAGGTCAGACAAATTTTAACAAGATGCTCAATTTCATTTCTAATTACCTCAGGGACCGAAGCAATGCAAGACGAGAATAATTGTATTAGCTGAGAATGACATGTTAATTAATTTCTGATTAGTGTCTCGCTTCATTTTGCAATTTATGTGTTTTTTTCTGTACTCCCAAATATGGGATGTTTTTTCCATCTTTGAAATGAAAAACAATAATGTCAAAGGTCATACTGGCGGAGGACGGTCATTTATGAAAACGTTTCAAAAACGTCACAAAGGCTGTATTTATTTGATCAAAAACACAGTAAAATTGTGAAATATTATTATAATTTAAAATATCCATTTTCTATGTGAATATCTGTTAAACTGTAATTAATTTCTGTGATCAAAGCTGCATTTTCACATAAATGAAGTGTCACATGATCTTCAGAAATCATAATAATATGCTGATTTGCTGCTCGAGACACATTTCTGATTATTATCAATGTTGGAAACAGTTGTGCTGCACAATATTTTTATGGAAACCGTGATACATTTTATTTCTCAGGATTCACAGATTAATAGAAAGTTCAAAAGAACAGTGTTTATTTGAGACAGAAATCTTTTATAGCATTATAAATGTCTTTAATGTCACTTTTGATCAGTTTAATGCAAACAAAGTGTTTTTTATGTTACTGATCCTAAATTTTTTGAATGGTAGTGCATCACATTTTCCAAAAAAAAAAAAAAAAAGTAATAATTTTTCATAATATATCAGTTTTTACTGTATTTTGATGATTTTAATTAGGGATGCACGATATTGGATTTTTGCCGATATCCGATATTTTCAACTAATTTTGGCCGATACCGATATATTTCCTTTTGTTTGGAAACAACACCAAGTGCTGAAATTATAAGCAAAATATTTTTAATTTCAGTTAGTTTTTAACAACTTATTTGTTAGAATTAAATAAAAAATTATGAAGGTTTTTTGACAGCACATTGAAGCTTTGAAAATAACTATAAATAAACTATATATCAATCGCCGCATTTCAATCGATCCAAAACACTCAATCTAATCATCATTCAGACAAAACTTTGAACAGATAACATATTCCTCTTATCGGCACATATCGGCATAATTTTTCATATCGGGCCGACGCCGATATTTACATTTAAAGCGTTATCGGCTGATTCCGATATCAGTCCGATAATATCATGCATCCCTAATTTTAATGCACCCTAAATGAGTAAAATCTTACTAACAGTAGTGCATAAACGATCACCAATGAATTTAATAGGACTGAACAAATAGAGTTAATAGAAGAGAATGAGAGTCTGAGGGCAATGAGACACAGATGAGTCGCTACATAAAACATGCTGCTAGTGCAAGAACAGAGACAGTATGAGAAGAAAAGCGTGTATAAATCTGTCACCTGTGTTTGAGAGCCGCCCCGTGCTCGTGCTGCTGCTGGAACTGTCTCCGCGGATCAGAACCGGGACGCCGCTGAAGCTGCTGGCTTTGGTCATGACGGGCTTCAGGTTGCGGTTGGAGCTGTCCGAGTCGGTGCTGCTCCACGGCCGTGGCTCTGAATACATGGACTCGTTCTCAGAGCTGCTTTGGAGGCTGTTCCCCGACTGACTGCACGAGGAACATCAGACGGCTTCAGAGGAACAGATTCATCTCACACGCAAGTCATTAGATATGAGGGACGCTCACCTGAAGATCTGCCGTCTCTGCTGGATGCTGTTACACACCTCGTCCTCCTGAATCCTGGAAAACATGTCGCTTATTACATTTATGTATTTGGCAGATGCTTTTATCCAAAGCAACTTCCGAGGTGCATGCATTCCCAGGGAATCGAACCCACAACCTGCGCCAGCTTAGTGCATGAAAACAACCCTCGCTAAACATTTATGCATTTAGTAGAAGCTTTTATCCGAAGCAACTTGTATTTTTCAGTTCATGCAATCCCTGGGATTCGAACCCATGACCCTGGTGTTGCTAGAGACATGATCTATTGTTTAAGCTACAGGAATTGTTTTACACTGTTTGCCACCCATTTACTCCCATAATGTGACGGGCGACTTACATTGTATTCAAGGTGCACATTTAATCAGTTCATTCTTCGCCTGGGATTCGAACCCATGACCTTGGTGTTGCTAACATCATGATCTGCGCCAGTTTAATGCATGAAAACAACCCTCATTAAACAATTTATGCATTTGGCAGAAGCTTTTATATAAAAGAAACTTCCATTTTTTTCAATTACTGCAATCCCTGGGATTCGAACCCATGACCTTGGTGTTGCTAACATCATGATCTGCGCCAGTTTAATGCATGAAAACAACCCTCATTAAACATTCATGCATTTAGTAGAAGCTTTTATCTAAAGCAACTTACATTTTTAAGTTCATGCAATCCCTGGGATTCGAACCCATGACCTTGGTGTTGCTAACATCATGCTTTGCTGTATTGAACTGAACTGATTGGAGCTGAATAGTAACATTATTGTCTTTTTAGAGCTAGAATTTGAATTAGTCTCATATTTGATAAAGCTGGCATCACTGATTGTGTTATTTCTGTGAAGCTGCTTTGAAACGATCAGCATTGTATAAGAGGCTTTAGAAATAAACGTGACTTCTTACACTCACCTCTTATCCAGCGGGAAGGTGTCTAAACCCTGCAAAAGAGATTAAGTGTTATTTACGTTCATGACCCATAAGCACATGATCATATTGCTGTAACGTCTCTCACATCAGAGAAGATCCTCTCTCTGGCTCTCTGATATTCCTCCTCTCGCTCCTCGATGGATTTGCTCCTCCTGTCCTCCTTTAGTTTCATGCGCATCTGAAACACAGAAACTCTTGCTACTGTAAATACAGTATCACATTATGCCGTCGCTTCATTAGCAGATCTCCACCTACCATGCTGTCGTCTCCGTCTGTGCCGGAGTTGTCCCTTTTTAAGATGTAGCGCTTCTGGAAATCATCCATATTGTCGTCTTTGATATGTTCGGAAAACTTCTGATCTGGTCTGCACATGAACAGAGAGAGAAATCAACCCGAGGATTGCTCCACGATCCTGACGCAAATCCCTCATAATTACGCAAAACTCATTTCAAAGGGATCAAATATGGCGAGCCTTTTATTCCTTCACAGGATATGAATTCTTGATATCAACAATTCAATTTTTACTAGTTAAAATGCTAATTGTTGATATCAGGAATTGATTTCTACTAGTTAAAATGCTAATTCTTGATATCAGAAATTGATTTCTACTAGTAACAATGCTAACTCTTGATATCAACAATTCAATTTTTACTAGTTAAAATGCTAACTCTTGATATCAACAATTCAATTTTTACTAGTTAAAATGCTAATTCTTGATATCAGGAATTGGATTTCTACTAGTAACAATGTTAATTCTTGATATCAACAATTCAATTTTTACTAGTAACAATGTTAATTCTTGATATCAACAATTCAATTTTTACTAGTAACAATATTAATTCTTGATATCAACAATTCAATTTTTACTAGTAACAATATTAATTCTTGATATCAACAATTCAATTTTTACTAGTAACAATATTAATTCTTGATATCAACAATTCAATTTTTACTAGTAACAATGTTAATTCTTGATATCAACAATTAAATTTTTACTAGTTAAAATGCTAATTCTTGATATCAGGAATTGGATTTCTACTAGTAACAATGTTAATTCTTGATATCAACAATTAAATTTTTACTAGTTAAAATGCTAATTCTTGATATCAGGAATTGATTTCTACTAGTAACAATGTTAATTCTTGATATCAACAATTCAATTTTTACTAGTAACAATATTAATTCTTGATATCAACAATTCAATTTTTACTAGTAACAATGTTAATTCTTGATATCAACAATGAAATTTTTACTAGTAACAATATTAATTCTTGATATCAACAATTCAATTTTTACTAGTAACAATATTAATTCTTGATATCAACAATGAAATTTTTACTAGTAACAATATTAATTCTTGATATCAGCAATTCAATTTTTACTAGTAACAATGTTAATTCTTGATATCAACAATTCAATTTTTACTAGTAACAATGTTAATTCTTGATATCAACAATTCAATTTTTACTAGTAACAATGTTAATTCTTGATATCAACAATTCAATTTTTACTAGTAACAATATTAATTCTTGATATCAACAATTCAATTTTTACTAGTAACAATGTTAATTCTTGATATCAACAATTCAATTTTTACTAGTAACAATATTAATTCTTGATATCAACAATTCAATTTTTACTAGTAACAATATTAATTCTTGATATCAACAATGAAATTTTTACTAGTAACAATGTTAATTCTTGATATCAACAATTCAATTTTTACTAGTAACAATATTAATTCTTGATATCAACAATTCAATTTTTACTAGTAACAATGTTAATTCTTGATATCAACAATTCAATTTTTACTAGTAACAATATTAATTCTTGATATCAACAATTAAATTTTTACTAGTAACAATAGTTAATTCTTGATATCAACAATTCAATTTTTACTAGTAACAATATTAATTCTTGATATCAACAATTCAATTTTACTAGTAACAATGTTAATTCTTGATATCAACAATTCAATTTTTACTAGTAACAATATTAATTCTTGATATCAACAATCAATTTTTACTAGTAACAATGATTAATTCTTGATATCAACAATTCAATTTTACTAGTAACAATATTAATTCTTGATATCAACAATGAAATTTTTACTAGTAACAATGTTAATTCTTGATATCAACAATTCAATTTTTACTAGTAACAATATTAATTCTTGATATCAACAATTCAATTTTTACTAGTAACAATATTAATTCTTGATATCAACAATTCAATTTTTACTAGTAACAATGTTAATTCTTGATATCAACAATTCAATTTTTACTAGTAACAATATTAATTCTTGATATCAACAATTCAATTTTTACTAGTAACAATATTAATTCTTGATATCAACAATTACAATTTTTACTAGTAACAATGTTAATTCTTGATATCAACAATTCAATTTTTACTAGTAACAATATTAATTCTTGATATCAACAATTCAATTTTTACTAGTAACAATGTTAATTCTTGATATCAACAATTCAATTTTAACTAGTAACAATATTAATTCTTGATATCAACAATTCATTTTTACTAGTAACAATATTAATTCTTGATATCAACAATTCAATTTTTACTAGTAACAATATTAATTCTTGATATCAACAATGAAATTTTTACTAGTAACAATGTTAATTCTTGATATCAACAATTCAATTTTTACTAGTAACAATATTAATTCTTGATATCAACA
>CM041799.1:1819418-1864418 GCA_023376895.1 Aspiorhynchus laticeps
TCGATCAATATAAAAAAAGCTTTTGTCGTCTCTCCTGAGGCCACAAGAGGGCGCATCGAGATAAATATTACTAATGCATGTTTATTCAAAGCAATAAAACAACACGACTATCTTTGAAAAACGTGCATAATGTTTAAAAACCATATATAATTAATTACGTTGCTTAAACAATTAGAAACAAAAAGTATCATGTATGCATGCATAGTTTAATACAAAGGACCGAAAACCAATCACAGAGTATTTTTTGTATTTAAAAACATGAGATGCAGAAAAATCGCCATAAAGTCTCGAGACGTGTTTTTTAAAAGTTGAACACATTAATTTTACATGCTTTCTAAACATGCGGCTCTCTTGTGTGAGACACGAATGCAACGCTGATAGAAAATGCAATAAATATGTGTTCTGTGTGAACGGCTTGGGTTCAGTTTTGACGTAAACCGCATTGATTTTCTCTTTTTCTGCAATATTTTGAATGAGCAGCGCAGCATACAGTGGCTTCTACTGTATAAGCTATGAAAAGCATTAAAATGCAACGACACCTACATCGTCATTGCATCTCGTGCATCACATATAAGGCTGTCTAACATTCAAATGCAATGTTTTTGCATTCAAATGTGGATTTTTATTTTTAATTATTATTAAGATTGTTTTTTGACAGCCCTAGCGAGATCCTCACTGAAAAACGAGCCCCATGCAGAACTGAAGCACATCATGACACACGATGAACGGCGCAGGCAAACACTGAGGAGCTCATGCCGCTGTACCTTGGCTCTTTTAGCACCCGGTCCCGGTGTTTGCCGCTGAGCAACGAGACAAGAACGAAGCACGTCAGTCTCACTGAATCACAAACTACAGCGAGCTTAGGACATAACCAGATCATAAAACATCACACGACTGAACCAGCGGTTCTTCTCCTACACACATCGTGTTCTGAACTCAATGGGAGGTCTATTAGAAAAGTGGCTTGAAATACATATACACTATATTGCCAAAAGTATTGGCACCCCTTCTTTAGAACAGAAAAATGCACTTCCAAATCTGTGGCAACAACGATGGGAACATAATTCATGTATTTAATAATTGTATTTCATCTCTGTAGCAACAGTTTTGTAAGTGTCTAAAATGACTGAACCCATATGCACAAGACATTGGTGTTTGGTGATGAGTTTTTGTCTCAAGGTCTGCATTTACAGTCACACCAGAGGTGTTAAACTGGGATTAGGACTTGGTTTTATGCAGACCAGTCAAGTTCTTCCACACTGACTCAATCAATCATTTTCTTTTTGAACCTTGTCTTATACACAGAGACATTGTCATGTTAGAATAGAAAAGAGTCCAAACTGTTGCTATAATATTAGAAGCACACAATTTCCTAGAATATCATTATATGCTTTAACATTAAGATTTGTACTCATAGAAATTACTAAACCTGTTCATTAGAAGGGGTGCCAATACTTTTGGCAATATAGTGTATATATTTAACACTAAACCAGTCCTGCGTTTTATGAAAACCTTTCAGTCAAATATCTTGGACACTGGTTAGATTAATAAAAGCAGGAGCATCAATCAAAAGACATTATTAGGTTTACAGCCGTCATCTTCCTTCATTAAACGAGAGAACAAAGAGTGCGTCACCATCTTCAGACGTTGCTTCAGGACACACCAGAGGTTTCTGATAATACAGTAATATAGAAATATGATCCCTCAGGATCAAAACCTATTACAGAATCACTCTCAATCATACTTAAAAAACTGGGGGGAAATTTATTTATAAAAAAAAATTACACTTAAAACCAGAAAAAAAAATTTTTTTTTTTTTTTTTTAGATTTGTAATTAAATTACGTAATTAAAATATATTAATATACATATATATGTATGTTTTTGATCACTGCATATGTATATCACTGAACAATGCTTAAAATACTGAAAATATACTGTATATGTATATATTATAAAAAATTATATTTTAATATATATATATATATATATATACAGTATATATATATATAAAAAATGCATGTTATGTTTATACTTGCATATGTAATATATATTTAAATAAATATATATACACAGACAGACATCAACATGTATAGACATTTGACATATATATATATTATAATATATATTAATGCATATTATGTTTATATCTATATATTATTAAAAAAATAAATAAAAAATTATATATATATAAACACTTTTTTAAACAAATTATATGTATAAACTTGTGTTTGTATGTATCTATCTGTATGTGTATATGTATACATATAGACACACACACATATATATATATATATATATATATAGATAGATAGATAGTAGGGGTGGCACGGTACACAGATGTCACGGTTCGGTACGTACCTCGGTTCGGGGGTCACGGTTCGATACGATTTCGGTACAACAGAAAAAAAAAATCTACTATGCTCGGTTCCTTTTCATTTATTTTTAACAGACAGTTGTACAAATGACTATTTTTTCCACCTAGATGTGAAAATACTAAATATTATTACATTATGTAATATATATATCTAAAAAAAATATGCAGTACATTTATGTATATATATATATATATATATATATTAGGGTTGGAACGGTTCAACTTTTTCACGGTTCGGTTTGTATCATGGTTTTAGAGTCACGGTTTCGGCACGATTCGGTATAGGGAAAAACTATACTGTCAAATAACAATAAAGAAAATAAGAATAATCTATCTAACTACAAGCAACAGCACAAAAAATACAATAGAGTAAAGATACAAAAAATAATCAGTGATTTTTTTTTTTGGCAGGTCTATAGCATTAGTTTTTAGGTACAGAAATTGAATAAAGTAATCAAGTGTAAAACAGCATTGCATATTTGACTGTATAAATTAAAGATTACTCTTTATTAAAGTTACAAAAGCGATTCAATCAAGAGCAGTGAGTGATTTCTTTGTTGTTGCTGTTTGACTAATATTAATAAAGTGCTGTCACATTAAGAGAATGCACTGATACTGTACGTTCAGCCGGCTATGTCTGGTATAGGATACTTACCAAGACGGGCATTTTGGCATACTTTTTGTGTGAATTTGTCCATTCAAACACAATACTTCAGAGAGAGCTTAATATTTGCGCGCGTTCTGAGGCGTGGGTTTGCGCGCTTCTGATGAGCGCGAGCACAAATCTTCTCACTGCGCGCGCGAGCTCCCGTCCTCTGGCTCTTAAATGTTTAAACTGGCAAAGTTTATATTAAACACAGATATCAACGTGTGCTGTTCAGGTCTCAGCTGTGCGCGCGCGCTATCAGCACCCGGGTGATGACGGAATAAATGACATCTAATCCAGCATACGGCACTCGCATTGAACAAGAGTGAATGGTTTGTCCACCTTTTTTTTTATTTTCATCGCTGTTATTGTAATGTACTGGGAAGCCAGAATGCGCATCCATTAAAAGAAACATACATTAGCCGAACCCTGTTTGTTTTACATGTTATTTATAACAAACCATATTACACATGCGTTGTCAGATTTAAGTTGAACCGCGGTCCTAGTGCGTGCCGAACCGTGTGTGGAGAACCGTTCGGTTCGGTTTTTTTCCGTGAACCGTGCCACCCCTAATAGATAGATAGATAGATATAAAAATCTACAGATATGCAGTGATTCAGAACATTATTTGTTGGCGTGTGTTTTGTCTCAGTCTCATCAGGCCGATTGTTAATAATAATCTTCACTGAATAATGACGGAGGGTTTTTCAGCTTTAATTGTCTCCTGAAGATCCCGTATCCCCCGAGAGACCGCATCTGTGTCAGGAGGCCAGAGATCCTCAATGAGTCTGTGACACACACCAGCAGCAGATCTGCAGACAGATGGCCGTGAAGCTCCCGCCGATCCGATCCGATCTCTCTCCTCCACCAGCGTCTCTCAAGAGTGACATCAAGCCAAAGGCTGGACGGAGGAAGTGTAGGGCTCTATCAAATCAGTCTTATTGTTTCACAAATTCAGTGTCATTTTTTTCTAAATTCTGTTTTTTTCCGTTTAAATTTTTCTGGATTCCGTGTTTTTTTTTCCATTTAAATTTTTATTTTTATTTTTTCTGGATTCTGGATTTTATTTTATTTTTTTCGTTAAAATTTTTCTGGATTCTGTTTTTTTTCTGGATTCTGTTACTCCCCGTTTTAATTTTTCTGGACTCCTTTTTAACGGTCAAATTAAATCTTATTAATCAAAAAGCATGTCTAATTAATTAAAATCATGAAACTTATACAATTTAACATTAATTTATTAAAAGTGTAGCAAAAATGACATGTTTAGGGCTCGTATGAAATGTGTGATTGTTACCAAATTCTGTGTTTTAGCACGTCTGATTATTTGAATCATACAAACAATTATTATTTATTCTTACAGTAGCTTATGAAATGCCCCCCCCCCCCCTCAGAAATTCTGTGTTGTGTATTTAAATTTTACTGATTATCAGATGAAGCCATAAAACATTGATTTAATTATATTTTAATTAATTTTTAACATTTACATTTTTGGCAAATAAAGGGGATTAATATTAAAATAAAAAAAAGTGATTATTTCTTAAAAAAAATAAAGTGTTATTATTTGTCAACAGTAGTAGCAGTATTACATACATTCTAGTAAATAATAGTAATATAGCTATTTCTGACACAATGTCTTCAAGTTAAACAGGACTTTTATTTTGACGGGTTGCCGAGTAAAGTTCTGTGTGTATATGATATGACTAGTTTTACTCAAATGAAATGGTAAAATGCTGGTTTTGATCAGTTTTGGAGATATTGTTGATGTATTTATGTCTTCATTGAGACGTCAGACGCTGAAATCACGCGCTCTGTGTATGTAGTAAACAAAACCCTGCTCCATTCACACAGAGACACATGCAGGATTCAGATTTACATCAGATACTAGTCCAGATCACCATTTGATTTAAGACCTGCTTTTGATTAATGCATCCAAACTTTGACAAACTCCGTGACATTAAACTATAAATTCAGTTTTTATGACTGGATTCCGTCCGTGTTTTCTACATCACGGACATCATAGCGCTCTATGAATATCACCGTATCAGAAACAGAGGATCTGATCGAGACGCATTCGGCGTCCGTGTCTGCCGCTCCTCGTAACACAATCACTGTCATTGATTGTTGGAGCTGAAGCTGCGCTGATTAGTTTGCTCTCCACACAAACAAAGGCACGATCGCTTCTGAAGGACACTACAGATCAATACCTGCAATATAGCAACAATGCATCGCTCCAAACGATCAATCAATAATTACACAGCTGTTGTATTTTCAGAAATATTTATGCGTTATTAAAGGCGATTGCTATACAGCTGCATGTGCTTCATGTGAAATAGTTCATTTTTAATCTAATTTATTACATGATGTGCTGATTAGTTAATCTAATTATCATCAATTTGAGCTGAGAAATTACCCCTCAAAAGATCATTATTGTGTTAAAAGAGATCTAATGTTTTTTTTTTAAATTTGAATATTGAAATATGAAAATTAGTGCTGTCAAATGATTAATCGCATCCAAAATAAAAATATCTGTATGTGTATTGTGTATATTTATTACGTATATATAAATACACACACACATACAGTATATATTTTGAAAATATTTGCATGTATATACACATTTATATTATAAATAAATATATTTAATATATAAACATAACATTTTTCTTAAATATATACATGCATGTGTTTGTATTTATATTATATACACATGATAAATATGCACAGTACACACATATATATTATGTAAACATTTTTTTTTATTTTGGATGCGATTAATCGCAATTAATCATTTGACAGCACTACTGAAATAATTTTTTATGAAAAGAAATATGAAACTAAAAGCATCAGTAGGTGGCGGTTAATGAGTGAGTCATTGAATCATTCATTCAAACTGCTGATTCATTCAGAAACAAAGCTGAAATGATTCTTCACGAATGACTCACTGAATCACTGACTCACTCAATTCGTTCAAACTGCTGATTCATTCAGAAACAAAGCTGAAATGACTCTTCACGAATGACTCACTGAATCACTGACTCACTCAATTCGTTCAAACTGCTGATTCATTCAGAAACAAAGCTGAAATGACTCTTCACGAATGACTCACTGAATCACCGACTCACTCAGTTCGTTCAAACTGCTGATTCATTCAGAAACAAAGCTGAAATGACCCTTCACGAATGACTCACTGAATCACTGACTCACTCAGTTCGTTCAAACTGCTGATTCATTCAGAAACAAAGCTGAAATGATTCTTCACGAATGACTCACTGAATCACTGACTCACTCAATTCGTTCAAACTGCTGATTCATTCAGAAACAAAGCTGAAATGATTCTTCACGAATGAGTCACCGAATCACTGACTCACTCAATTCGTTCAAACTGCTGATTCATTCAGAAACAAAGCTGAAATGACTCTTCACGAATGAGTCACCGAATCACTGACTCACTCAATTCGTTCAAACTGCTGATTCATTCAGAAACAAAGCTGAAATGACTCTTCACGAATGAATCACGATCACTGACTCACTCAATTCGTTCAAACTGCTGATTCATTCAGAAACAAAGCTGAAATGACTCTTCACGAATGACTCACTGAATCACTGACTCACTCAATTCGTTCAAACTGCTGATTCATTCAGAAACAAAGCTGAAATGACTCTTCACGAATGACTCACTGAATCACTGACTCACTCAGTTCGTTCAAACTGCTGATTCATTCAGAAACAAAGCTGAAATGACTCTTCACGAATGAGTCACCGACTCACTGTCTCACTCAATTCGTTCAAACTGCTGATTCATTCAGAAACAAAGCTGAAATGACTCTTCACGAATGAATCACTGAATCACTGACTCACTCAATTCGTTCAAACTGCTGATTCATTCAGAAACAAAGCTGAAATGACTCTTCACGAATGAGTCACCGAATCACTGACTCACTCAATTCGTTCAAACTGCTGATTCATTCAGAAACAAAGCTGAAATGACTCTTCACGAATGAGTCACCGACTCACTGTCTCACTCAATTCGTTCAAACTGCTGATTCATTCAGAAACAAAGCTGAAATGACTCTTCACGAATGAGTCACGAATCACTGACTCACTCAATTCGTTCAAACTGCTGATTCATTCAGAAACAAAGCTGAAATGACTCTTCACGAATGAATCACTGACTCACTCAATTCGTTCAAACTGCTGATTCATTCAGAAACAAAGCTGAAATGATTCTTCACGAATGACTCACTGAATCACTGACTCACTCAATTCGTTCAAACTGCTGATTCATTCAGAAACAAAGCTGAAATGACTCTTCACGAATGATCACGAATCACTGACTCACTCAATTCGTTCAAACTGCTGATTCATTCAGAAACAAAGCTGAAATGACTTCTTCACGAATGAGTCACTGAATCACTGACTCACTCAATTCGTTCAAACTGCTGATTCATTCAGAAACAAAGCTGAAATGACTCTTCACGAATGAGTCACTGACTCACTCAGTTCGTTCAAACTGCTGATTCATTCAGAAACAAAGCTGAAATGACTCTTCACGAATGAGTCACCGAATCACTGACTCACTCAATTCGTTCAAACTGCTGATTCATTCAGAAACAAAGCTGAAATGATTCTTCACGAATGAATCACTGAATCACTGACTCACTCAATTCGTTCAAACTGCTGATTCATTCAGAAACAAAGCTGAAATGACTCTTCACGAATGAGTCACTGAATCACTGACTCACTCAATTCGTTCAAACTGCTGATTCATTCAGAAACAAAGCTGAAATGACTTCTTCACGAATGATCACTGAATCACTGACTCACTCAATTCGTTCAAACTGCTGATTCATTCAGAAACAAAGCTGAAATGACTCTTCACGAATGAGTCACTGAATCACTGACTCACTCAATTCGTTCAAACTGCTGATTCATTCAGAAACAAAGCTGAAATGATTCTTCACGAATGAGTCACTGAATCACTGACTCACTCAATTCGTTCAAACTGCTGATTCATTCAGAAACAAAGCTGAAATGACTCTTCACGAATGACTCACTGAATCACTGACTCACTCAATTCGTTCAAACTGCTGATTCATTCAGAAACAAAGCTGAAATGATTCTTCACGAATGAGTCACTGAATCACTGACTCACTCAATTCGTTCAAACTGCTGATTCATTCAGAAACAAAGCTGAAATGACTCTTCACGAATGACTCACTGAATCACTGACTCACTCAGTTCGTTCAAACTGCTGATTCATTCAGAAACAAAGCTGAAATGACTCTTCACGAATGAGTCACTGAATCACCGACTCACTCAATTCGTTCAAACTGCTGATTCATTCAGAAACAAAGCTGAAATGACTCTTCACGAATGAGTCACTGAATCACTGACTCACTCAATTCGTTCAAACTGCTGATTCATTCAGAAACAAAGCTGAAATGATTCTTCACGAATGAGTCACTGAATCACCGACTCACTCAATTCGTTCAAACTGCTGATTCATTCAGAAACAAAGCTGAAATGACTCTTCACGAATGAGTCACTGAATCACTGACTCACTCAATTCGTTCAAACTGCTGATTCATTCAGAAACAAAGCTGAAATGACTCTTCACGAATGAGTCACTGAATCACCGACTCACTCAGTTCGTTTAAACTGCTGATTCATTCAGAAACAAAGCTGAAATGACTCTTCACGAATGAGTCACTGAATCACTGACTCACTCAATTCGTTCAAACTGCTGATTCATTCAGAAACAAAGCTGAAATGACTCTTCACGAATGATCACTGAATCACTGACTCACTCAGTTCGTTCAAACTGCTGATTCATTCAGAAACAAAGCTGAAATGACTCTTCACGAATGACTCACTGACTCACTCAATTCGTTCAAACTGCTGATTCATTCAGAAACAAAGCTGAAATGACTCTTCACGAATGACTCACTGAATCACTGACTCACTCAGTTCGTTCAAACTGCTGATTCATTCAGAAACAAAGCTGAAATGACTCTTCACGAATGAATCACTGACTCACTCAATTCGTTCAAACTGCTGATTCATTCAGAAACAAAGCTGAAATGATCTTCACGAATGAGTCACTGAATCACTGACTCACCAATTCGTTCAAACTGCTGATTCATTCAGAAACAAAGCTGAAATGACTCTTCACGAATGATCACTGAATCACCGACTCACTCAATTCGTTCAAACTGCTGATTCATTCAGAAACAAAGCTGAAATGACTCTTCACGAATGAGTCACTGAATCACCGACTCACTCAATTCGTTCAAACTGCTGATTCATTCAGAAACAAAGCTGAAATGATCTTCACGAATGAATCACTCGAATCACTGACTCACTCAATTCGTTCAAACTGCTGATTCATTCAGAAACAAAGCTGAAATGACTCTTCACGAATGACGTCACTGAATCACTGACTCACTCAATTCGTTCAAACTGCTGATTCATTCAGAAACAATAGCCTCGGGACGAATCAGACTCGTCATCAGAACACGAAATGACTCCACGAGATCACTGACTCACTCATTCGTTCAAACTGCTGATTCATTCAGAAACAAAGCTGAAATGACTCTTCACGAATGATCACTGAATCACTGACTCACTCAATTCGTTCAAACTGCTGATTCATTCAAAACAAAGCTGAAATGACTCTTCACGAATGTACGATCACTGACTCACTCAGATTCGTTCAAACTGCTGATTCATTCAGAAACAAAGCTGAAATGACTCTTCACGAATGACTCACTGAATCACTGACTCACTCAATTCATTCAAACTGCTGATTCATTCAGAAACAAAGCTGAAATGACTCTTCACGAATGATCACTTTGACTCACTCAGTTCGTTCAAACTGCTGATTCATTCAGAAACAAAGCTGAAATGACTCTTCACGAATGAGCCTGTCACTGACTCACTCAATTCGTTCAAACTGCTGATTCATTCAGATAACAAAGCTGAAATGACTCTTCACGAATGAGTCACTGAATCACTGACTCACTCAATTCGTTCAAACTGCTGATTCATTCAGAAACAAAGCTGAAATGACTCTTCACGAATGAATCACTGAATCACTGACTCACTCAATTCGTTAAACTGCTGATTCATTCAGAAACAAAGCTGAAATGACTCTTCACGAATGATCACCGAATCACTGACTCACTCAATTCGTTCAAACTGCTGATTCATTCAGAAACAAAGCTGAAATGACTCTTCACGAATGAGTCACTGAATCACTGACTCACTCAATTCGTTCAAACTGCTGATTCATTCAGAAACAAAGCTGAAATGACTCTTCACGAATGATCACTGAATCACTGACTCACTCAATTCGTTCAAAACTGTGGATTCTTTCAGAAACAATAATGACTCTACAAAGTACTGAAACTGAACTATTTTCGTTAAACTGTGAAATTCATTCAGAAATTAAAGCAATGATTGCTGTCTAAAATGTAACAATCATGAATTCTTAACTGTGTTTATTGAACAATGTTGTATAAATCAGATGATCAGACTACTCATCGTGGAAAGCAGATCTGTTGACAATCAGGTTAACATCTGCTGAACTGAATATTTTCATTGTGATATTTATCACAGTTAAAGATATTTTCTAATTGCCTACATATCTTGAATTCTTAGGCTTTATGAACTGTGTATCATCATGACGCAGATCATTGTGGAAGCAGCTGTGCTGGTTAAATGCTACTATATCATCATGATATTAACAAGGATCTTTTCCTCAACATGAATTTAGGCCCACAAGTGAATGCGTAACACTGCAATCGTTGGTTTCCTGATAAATCACTAATCATTTAAATCTTTTCTAAATGAATCCCACAAGAACCCTATCAATGTTGGTTTCTTCGAGGCTTCATAAACTGAAATCTCTTTCTATCCACAACCCTGAGTCGTTACTCAGCTTGACTAGGTTCGACTCCGCCTGCAGTTCTCCTCCAGCGTGCGTCTCTGTGGCTCGTCCAGAGATCTCATAGCCTCGGCGACAGAATCAGACATCGTCATCAGACACGCACCTGGAGCGCCGACCGAGAGCCTGGAAGCTGGAACACACGTGCATCACTTTAAGGTGATTACCACATCACAATATTTAGAAAAAGCTCTAATAGTGAATAAAAACATCTAATTCGGTTGCTTCTGAAGTGCATCATTAAACATGTAAATCTCTCACGATTTATCTACAAACACACAGCTATGGACCCTTTTCTCAAGACTGTGAGGATGCACGTGTTTAACGGTCATCAGCATTATAAATCCTTCAAAGCTTATATTAGTATTTTTTTTAACCCATTAACTGTCACCGTATACAGGACGCCTTCACTATATCACAATTAAATCCTAATGTAATCATGACAAACTACACATCATTGGAAAGATAATATAGATAATAGAAATATCTATTTTACCATTTTTTGTTGTTACAAATTATGTAGTAACAGTACTAGATTAATTTATGATAAATCTACATCATAACACGAGTTCTGAGCTTCGTCACAAAAAGCCTTTTTTTCCTTGCCTTTTCTCTATCAAATGTATTATTAATCATCATAAGTTATATACCATTTGAAAGCTTAAAATCTCAAAATTCATCCTGCGAAAACCATTTTGAAATCAAATATTGCGTTAACATAGAAATCGTACTTTGAAATGTTTTAGCAGGCTCCTCCCGCTTAGCGGCGGTGTCATATTACAAAATTTATTACGGTCTTTTAGAATCAAAACTGTTTATAATCTTGACAAAATACATATCGTTGGAAAGGTCTGAGTCTCAAGATTCCATATTTGGTGGTTATTTTGTTATAGATGTAATATTGAGAGAGAAATTGATAGATTTGTGACAAATGCATATAAAAATAATTCAATGGAGTTTGGGCGGCACCCGGTGGCTGTTTGTGGTATAACGCCGAAACAAAATTGCATATGAACCTCAATTTTTTTATATCAACTTCAAATTTGGAACACAACTTATGTAGACATTTGGCTTTAATTTTATAGCAATTTTGGATTTTTAACTTTTTTTTTTAAGTAAATTCAATACTATAACTTTTTAATATTTTAATTTTATTAAATAATTCACTTCTGTAATAATCTTCTAATTGTCTTCTTTAAAAAGAGATTCCAACCTTAGGTCTGTATTCAAAAGCGTTCATGAATTATAATAATTTAAGTTTGGATACTGCACTTTGTCATGAATTTTAAAAAATGGGGGGGGACAGTTAAGGGGTTAAATGTTATGTACATTTATAACACTATATTTTGTTTAAATCACCTTTGCATCAAATTACAAAAATCTAGTTAACGCTATTGCGAGTGTGTTTCTAATGCAGCGTCTATATTATTGAAAAAGCCATGAAACACTATCATAGAGTTGCTATTTGAGCAAATGCGAATGTAATAAAATATATATTAGTGGTACTCTCTCATTCACTGCTGTTGAAGTTACCCCAACTATGACGACTTCTGCTGCTGAGAAACATGCAAATGTGAAAAAGGTGCACATCATGCTCTAAAATAGCATAAACTTATATAAAACAGCATGACGAGTTCCATAGGGAGACGCTATACATGAACGTCGTTACCCAAACCAATTAACCTCCAGCAATTATGAGCCGAGTGTCTCGCGCAAGAATCTGAAGAGCAAAGAGAACTAATGAGACTCACACCGATCTCAGACTCTCATTAACACGTTAGCGCAGAGTGAGATTTCTAACACGAGACGCGCGAGCGATCACCTCCTCCAGATGCTGGAGAAACCTGCGAACGAGCTCCAGACACACGAGGAACAAACACAGCCAGAGACCAGCAGAGAGCTTTTACAACCTTCACGCTGCACACACACACACACACACACACACACACACACACACACACACACACACACATGCGCGCGCACACTCTCACGCGCACACACATGCGCACGCACACGCTCACACACACGCACACACACGCTACACACACACACACACACACACACACACACACATGCGCTCGCACACACACACACACACACACACACACACACAAGCACACACACACACACACAGCACACACCTCACACACACAACACACACACCACACAAGCACACACACACACACACACACACACACACATGCGCGCGCACACTCTCACGCGCACACACATGCGCACGCACACGCTCACACACACGCTCACACATGCGCTCGCACACACATACACAAACACACACACACACATACACATGTGCGCGCACACTCTCACACACACACACTCGCTCACACACATACGCGCTCACACACACACACACACACACACTCTCACACACACTATACGCGCTCACATATACGCGCTCACACATACGCGCTCACACACATACACGTGCTCGCACACACACACACTCTCACGCACACACGCACACACACACTCTTACGCACGCACGCACACACACTCACACACAGACATACACACACGGATGCACGCACACACCCTCTCACGCACGCACACGCACGCACACACTCTTACGCACACACACACTCACAGACACACACGCGCACACTCACACTCTCTCTCTCTCTCTCTCTCTCACTCACACACACACACTCTCACGCGCGCACGCACGCACACACTCTTAAGCACACACACACACACGCACGCACGCACACACTCTTACGCACACACACTCACAGACACGTGCACACTCACACTCTCTCTCTCTCACTCACACACACACACATCTCACGCGCGCACGCACTCACACGCGCACACACACATGCGCACACACACACACACTCACAGGCACATACACACACGTTTCTATTTCTAACAATCTTTCACACATCAACAAAATGTGTTAGTGCGAAAACGTCATTAAATATAAAATCCATTAAATATGAATTATTTGCATGTTTTAAAGAAACTGCGCCTAGAAGCAACATTGTACACTTGTGAAATAATATTCTGTGTTTTCATTTAAGGCAAGAAGACCACAGATGAATAAGATAAATAACTAATATATATACACTTCCCTAGTTGATTTATTATATAAAAAAATATTATTTTTTGGGTATTAAAAGATCTTAAATGTTGTATTTAAATATGCAAATGATGCATTATCTAATTAAATATGCATTAATTTGCATACATAAATCTAAACATTGGATAACATCAGGTTCATAATTCTTGTTTGATTTTGTTGACATAGTTAAAAGTTTTGGATTTCTTTTTTTAATCACTCCATAAATCAGAAAATACTGTCAACGGACAGAAAACAAACATTTTGACCATGTTTTTAGGATTGAAATGTTTATAAATCAGTGTGAATCAAACCTTCAGAATACACAGAGGAATAAAACCATAAAGTTTGGTGTTTGCAAAAAATAATAACTCTTTAAATATTGAAACCAACAGACGCAAATACATAAGTGCAATAAAACAAACACTTAAATATGTATTCTGAATGTTTGATCTCCACTAGTCTGATATAAACACGTTATGAAAAGCAAATAGCTTAAAATTGATCAATGCATTAAAAAAAAAACACAGTTTTTAGTCTTCGATTTCTTTCCGCCGTCGCTCAAATATTAGCATCGAAATCTGTGTTTGATTACAGTAGCGAGGGTCATTTTATGCATTGTTTTCATAACGCGAGCAACAGAAGTTACCTGATGTCCTGCCGTGAAGAACGAACCCTCGTGGCTCTCAGAGCCCATGTCCCCTTCAGCGGCCCCGGGGCCCGGTCACTGCAGACACAGCGCTCATGTCCTTCAGGAGCCTGCGGGGACACAACCACGTTATTATGAGGAGCACAGTTTTTAATGCAATGTCAACAACTCATGCTATTTTCATTTCAATACACAAGCGATGCATAAATACAATAAAAGTAGCTAATTAAAAATTTTAACACTTAGGCATATATGACCCCGGAGCACAAAACCAGTCATAAGAGCTGAATAAATAGCTTTCCATTGATGTATGGTTTGTTATGATCGGACAATATTTGCAAATATGGAATCTGAGGGTGCAAAAAAAACTAAATATTGAGAAAATCATCTTTAAAGTTGATTAAAATTAATTCTTAGCAATGCATATTACTAATCAAAAATTAAGTTTTGATATATTTACGGTAGGAAGTTTACTAAATATCTTCATGGAACATGATCTTAATATCCTAATGATTTTTGGCATTAAAAAAAATTATAATTTTGACTCATACAATGTATTGCTACAAATATACCTGTGTTACTTATGACTGCTTTTGTGCTGAAATCTTCCTACGCAATCCTTAACGAGCGCCGAGCTTTAACGATCACAAACTCCATTCTAGTCAACAGGGGCTGAAATTAGACGTCAGCTTTGAGACAAAAGCTGTGAGTTTTGCACTTTGACCTTTAGCGAAGCAACACGGCGGACGGCTTTGAAAAGCAGCTTCTTTTATCCGTGAGATGAAAGCGTGTGGAACGAAGAGCGCAGCTAAGCAAACACTCCACGCTGACAATATCACGCATTTATCAGCCGCCGCTGCTGCATTATTTAAGAGGATGATTGATATTCATGAGATCTGTAGCCCCGGGGTGTGTGTGTGTGTGTGTGTGTGTGTGTGTGTGTGTGTGTGTGAGTGTGTGTGTGTGTGAGAGTGTGTGAGAGTGTGTGTGAGAGTGTGTGTGAGTGTGTGGAGTGAGTGTGAGTTGTCATCGGTCACACACACGCGCACTCACACACACGCACTCTCTCGCACGCACTCACACTCCACTCTCTCACACACACCCACACTCACACACACACTCTCTCTCTTTGCACACACACTCACATCTCCTCTACACACCACACGCACACACGCACTCTCACACACACACATTCACACACGCACTCTCACACACGCACTCTCACACACACACTCACTCTCACACACACACACACGCACTCACGCACACGCACTCTCACACACACACACTCACACACGCACTCTCACACACGCACTCTCACACACACACACTCACACACGCACACACGCACTCTCTCACACACACTCTCTCACACACACTCAAACCACACACTCTCAAACCACACACACACACGCACTCTCACACACACACTCACTCTCACACACACACACACACCACTCACGTCACACAGCACTCTCTCACACGCACACTCACACACCACTCACACACACACTCACTCTCACACACACACACACGCACACGCACTCACGCACACGCACTCTCACACACGCACACTCACACACGCACACTCACACACGCACACTCACACACGCACTCTCACACGCACTCTCACACACTCTCACACACTCACACACACACTCTCACACACACTCACTCACACACACTCACACTCTCACACACTCTCAAACCACACACACACACGCACTCTCACACACACACACACACACACCGCAACTCACGCACACGCACTCTCACACGCACTCGTTCACACGCATGCTACGCTCACACACACTCACTCTCAACACATCACATCCTGCAAACACTTCTCTCTCACACACACTCACTCTCGGAGACGACACACAGCATTGTTCACGCACTCTCGCACACGGACACTCACACATCCACTCGCACACACGCCCTCGACGGGGGACACACTCACACAGGGACGCGTGCACAGGATCCGGAGACACCATACGCTTACACAACACGACACACACACACACACACTCACACAACCCGACAATCATGTTGCATTAAAGCTACGACGTTGTCAAATCAGCACGCGTGTCGGAGTGATGCTACGCTCACAAACATCCCTCATATTTGCAATCATTGCAAACACTTCTGCATCTGTATAACAGCATTCGGAGAGAAACAGCTTGTCAAATCCGGCACGAAAAACGTCCAAATCCAGCTAAAGATACCCTCGACGGGGGACAAAGAGGAAAGGGACGCGTGCCATACGCTTACAGATACACGACCACACAGATAACATCACACAAAAACTGTTATTAAACACAGACGTTGTCTTTCAGAGCAGCGGAGTTTAGACTCGTCTCATATTTGCATCATTGAAACAATCTGTATTGTATAAAGCACTAGGGCTGTCAAATTGGCAGAAAAACTAAAAGCTAAAATATTATCAATATTGGAATTTAAAAGGCATAATTTCTGTTAGGAGGAAAAAAGCTTGTCTTCTCTCCTGAGGCCACAAGAGGGCGCATCGAGCAAAATATCACCGTACTAATGCACAAGCAATAAAACAACACGACTATCTTTGATAAAAGTGCATTGTTTTTTAAATAATCTTTATAAAGCTTAAACAATTAAAGCATCATGTATGAATGCATAGTTGGACCGAAAACCAATCACAGAGTATTTTTCTATTTAAAAACACGAGATGCATTAAAAACGCCATAAAGTCTCGAGACGTGTTTTTTAAAAGTTAAACTTATATTAATTTGACATGCTTTCTAAACATGCGGCTCTCTTGTGTGAGACACGAATGCAACGCGGATAGAAAATGCAATAAATATGTGTTCTGTGTGAACGGCTTGGGTTCGGTTTTGACGTAAACCGCATTGATTTTCTCTTTTTCTGCAATATTTTGAATGAGCAGCGCAGCATACAGTGGGTTCTACTGTATAAGCTATGAAAAGCATTAAAATGCAACATCGTCATTTCTTCTCGTGCATCACATTTCGCACATCTAAAATTCAAATGCAATGATTCAAATGTGGATTTTTATATTCAAATTTCTTTTTGACAGCCCTATAAAGCCTGCCAGCGTCTGAAAACCTCAGCATGTGTTTGTTTGTTTCCCGTAAAGCGTCCGTTTGGTGTTTGAGAGCATCTGAGGATCCATCGCTAATAGACCGGCGTGAAGCGAGACCGAGACGATGTCTGAACGAGAGCTTCACGGTCGAGCGCGCCGGGAACTGCTGACAGGATTGGGAAATGAAACGGGAGAGAAACACAGTGTGATGGCACTAACGCTCCCGAGACGCCGCGTCTAAATGAGACCGAGGTGCTGCTGTCAGACATGCATTGACACAAATACGCTGTTTGCACGTCTCAAACATGGGAATATTTTAAAAAAGTCAAATTTAAACAGCAGTATGCATTTAGCTGATTCTGTATCTAAAAAGGCATGTCATCAAGTGTGCTTCAATCTGTGCTCTTTGCATGTAATATCAGCATTTATTCCTTCATGCATTCATAACCGTGTCTTTATTAAACCCCATCTGCGCCGCGACACGTCATCATTTCAGTCAATTATGCACAGAACCCTACAAAAATTGATTATTATATAAACAAACAAATTTAGAAGAAGTGAGTCTCATAATACGAACTTTGAGAGAGCTCTTAAATGCATAAATAATAAAAAACACAAGCATTTAATAAAGTAACATCCGAAGGCTTTTCTAAATCTGATTTGATATGATGCTCGGATGCAGTTTATGTCAAGTCACATTTATTTATAAAGCGCTTTTAACATACAGATTGTGTCAAAGCAGCTTTACAGTATTAAATAGGAGAATAGTGTCAATAATGCAGAAGGACAATATTAAACACTTGATTTTCAGTTAAAGGCAGTTCATGGATGTCATCATCCAGCTCAGTTTAAACAGTATCTGTGCGATCGATTCGACGATATTAAGAGCGGAAAAGCACCTTCATAAGACGATCGAGCGATCAAACCTTCTCCACACACACACACACACACACACATCAAACTTCAGTGAAATACAACAAACCACCCGTCGTCAGACAGATCAAGTGCACTTCACAGCATCTATTACAGTAAACCCTAACATACTGATAAAAAACAAAAAATGTATAGCCTGAATTCACTGTGGATAAAAGCGTCTGCTAAATGCATAAATGTTAATGTAATCAGCTCATCATAAATCACAGAAGAGACCCACGATGTCCTCAAACGCACCGGAGCACACACACACACACACACACACACACTCGCCTCTCAGCGCTGATTTCACTCACTTTGGCAGCCAGACGCTCTCCGTTGCAGTCGTTACCTGTCTCTGCACTCACCTGAGGCATGTCTACGGTCATTATTTCCATCGGTCAGAGCGAGGGTTAGTTTCCAGAGACCTGAAAGCACACCTCCTCTCCTCTCTCTCTCCTCTCTCTCTCTCCGTGGCTCGGTCTGCAGCGAGAGCTCCTCCGTCTGCTTCTAAACGCCGGAGCCCATGGCTGAGCCTCAGAGACAACAGCAAATCAACGGCTGGCCGGCGTGATGTCAGCAGCGCTCAGCCAGTCACTGCGCTCGCGGCTCGTCACTGGCTAAATTGAGCTCTTCATTAGCCAAACAGCCGGAGGAGTCGGGGGAGACGTGGGTGGTTTACCTTCACACACACACACACACACACACACACACACACACACACACACACACACACACACACCCTCCGGTCTGCAGAGACGGGTCACACGCCAGCGCCGCTTCAAGTGCGTTTCATCCATAATCGCAGGGCGCTTTTCGACGTTTGAGGCGCTCGTTTCCATACGGACAATCTCAACGTCAACAATTCAATTCATTTCCATACGGACAGTCTCTTGCCAACTAAACATATTAAATTAAACGAGGTGAATTAGATGAAACGCTTTAAAATACTTCCCCAAAACAAAGCAGTGGCCAAAATGATTCGAACACTAGTATTTCCAAGCAGCTAAAAAATGGTTTTCTATTTTGTGTCAGATGGAAATATCCAGATTTAGATATATCGGCCGATATTAGGCATTTTTTAAATATCGGCATTGGCCGATGCGTTCGAGGCGGGACTTTTATTTTGACTTTTTAGTTTTACACTTTTTTTTTTTTTTATCCATTTTCAAATTTCTTAAATATTACCGTATTGACCCGAATATAAGACGATATTTTTTTCTTGGAAATACAAGACACGCTCGTCTTATATTCAAGGTCTAGACTTTGACATGTCAATAATACACCTACAACAATAGGTGGCGCCAAACACGCGTAAAACGAGTGTGCCGTGAAATATGTAATATGTGTGCTGTATAAAGATCACGAGTGAAAACACAAGAAAAAGAAAAGCTCGTGATTATAGGCTGATGTGACCAAACTTCATCTGTAAGTGATTTTAAAACATAAGATCTGAAGACTACAGTAAGATTTCACTTCTACCGTTAATAACATTTTGGTAGCTACTATGAGATGGATAGCCTAAATGTAATATAATTCAGATTCCGTTATTTTTATGGTTTATCAAAAAGTGTATATTTTTAAATGTGATTCTTGGTACATTTTACCAGTATTTACCATACTTTCAAAACAAAAATTAAAATAGGAAAGATATGCAATATTATACATTTTTTTTCTCAGTTAAACAACACAAGATCTGGTTTTCAAAAAGCCTTTTTCAAAAAGGTACATCTGGAAAAAGTGGGGTCATCTTATAATCAGGGTCGTCTTATATTCGGGTCAATACGGTAATTAACATTACATAAAATTATATCGGTTATATATCGGTCACCCTGCTTTACAAGATATCGGCATTGGCTGTCAAAAAACCAATATCGGTCGACCACTAATCAGTTTACATTTCCAAACATTCATTTAGACATTAATTGTAATAATCAGTGATATTTTAGTCTGATCTGATCATCATCAGTCTGTCTGGAGTCACATGAAGAAACAGAACAAACTGAGACTAAATCCAGAAGAACTGACGCTTCAAGAAACCTCCTGCAAAGCTCCTGAGAAACTCTGCTCACACACACACACGCACACGCACGCGCTCACACACACACACACACACACACTCACACACACACACACTCACACACACACACACACACACACACACAGATCCAGAAGAACTGTGTCTCAAGACGCTTCAAGAAACCTCCTGCAATGCTCCTGAGAAACTCTACTAACACTCACTCTCACTCTCACACGCACACTCACACACACACACACACACGCACACACACACGCACACACACGCACACACACGCACACACACACACGCACACACACGCACACACACACACGCACAGATCCAGAAGAACTGTGTCTCAAGACGCTTCAAGAAACCTCCTGCAAAGCTCCTGAGAAACTCTGCTCTCACACACACACACACACACACACTCACACACACACACACTCACACTCACACTCACACTCACACACACACAGATCCAGAAGAACTGTGTCTCAAGACGCTTCAAGAAACCTCCTGCAAAGCTCCTGAGAAACTCTGCTCACACACACACACACACACACACGCACACACAACTACACACGCACACACACACACACACACACACACAGATCCAGAAGAACTGTGTCTCAAGACGCTTCAAGAAACCTCCTGCAAAGCTACAGTACTGTGTAAAAATGCTGTAAAATGAGGACGCTGTCAAAAATAGATTTTCTTTATCAATTAACTTCTATTAACTAAAGTAAATCAACATTTGTTGTGAGTTTGTGTTTAAAGCAGGTTTTGTCCTCGGTGCACTTGAGCAGAGTTTCTCAGGAGCTTTGCAGGAGGTTTCTTGAAGCGTCTTGAGACAGTTCTTCTGGATCTGTTGTGTGTGTGTGTGTGTGTGTGTGTGTGTGTGTGTGTGAGTGAGTGTGTGAGTGTGTGTGTGTGTGCGTGTGAGAGTGTGTGCGTGTGAGAGTGAGTAGAGTTTCTCAGGAGCTTTGCAGGAGGTTTCTTGAAGCGTCTTGAGACACAGTTCTTCTGGATCTGTGTGTGTAGTGTGTGTGTGTGTGTGTGTGAGTGTGAGTGTGTGTGTGTGTGTGTGTGTGAGTTGATGTGAGCGCGTGCGTGTGAGAGTGAGTAGAGTTTCTCAGGAGCTTTGCAGGAGGTTTTCTAATCTTGAGACACAGTTCTTCTGGATCTGTGAGTTGTAGTGAGTGATTGTGAGTGTGTGTGTGTGAGTGTGTGTGTGTGTGTGTGTGTGTGTGTGTGTGTGTGTGTGTGTGTGAGCGCGCGAGTGTGTGTGAGTGAGTGAGTGTGAGTGAGTGAGTGTGAGTGAGTGAGTGAGTGAGTGCGAGTGTGTGTGAGTGAGTGAGTGAGTGAGTGTGTGAGTGAGTGTGAGTGAGTGAGTGAGTGCGCGCGAGTGTGTGTGAGTGAGTGTGAGTGAGTGAGTGAGTGAGTGAGAGTGCGCGAGTGTGTGAGTGAGTGAGTGAGTGAGTGAGTGAGTGAGGTGCGCGAGTGTGTGTGAGTGAGTGAGTGAGTGCGCGCGAGTGTGTGTGAGTGAGTGAGTGAGTGCGCGAGTGTGTGTGAGTGAGTGAGTGAGTGCGCGCGAGTGTGTGTGAGTGAGTGAGTGAGTGAGTGAGTGCGCGCGAGTGTGTGTGAGTGAGTGAGTGTGTGTGAGTGAGTGAGTGTGTGTGAGTGAGTGAGTGTGTGTGAGTGTGAGTGAGTGAGTGAGTGTGAGCGAGTGTGTGTGAGTGTGTGAGTGAGTGAGTGAGTGAGTGAGTGAGTGAGTGCGCGAGTGTGTGTGAGTGAGTGAGTGAGTGCGCGCGAGTGTGTGTGAGTGAGTGAGTGAGTGCGCGAGTGTGTGTGAGTGAGTGAGTGAGTGCGCGCGAGTGTGTGTGAGTGAGTGAGTGAGTGAGTGAGTGAGTGCGCGCGAGTGTGTGTGAGTGAGTGAGTGTGTGTGAGTGAGTGAGTGTGTGTGAGTGAGTGTGTGTGTGTGTGAGTGAGTGAGTGAGTGTGTGTGAGCGAGTGTGTGTGAGTGTGTGTGAGTGAGTGTGTGAGTGAGTGTGAGTGTGTGTGAGTGAGTGTGTGAGTGAGTGAGTGAGTGTGTGAGTGAGTGAGTGAGTGTGTGTGAGTGTGTGAGTGTGTGTGAGTGTGTGTGAGTGAGTGTGAGTGAGTGTGTGTGAGTGAGTGAGTGAGTGTGAGTGAGTGTGTGTGAGTGAGTGAGTGAGTGTGTGTGAGTGTGTGAGTGTGTGTGAGTGTGTGTGAGTGAGTGTGAGTGAGTGTGTGTGAGTGAGTGAGTGAGTGTGAGTGAGTGTGTGTGAGTGAGTGAGTGAGTGAGTGAGTGTGTGTGCGCGTGAGAGTGTGAGTATGTGTATGGGTTCCTGTGGCTCAGTGGTAGAGCATTGCGTTAGCAGCGCAAAAGGTTGTGGGTTCGATTCCCAGGGAACACACATACTGATAAAACATGTATAACCTGAATGCACTGTAAGTCGCTTTGGATAAAAGCGTCTGCTAAATGCATAAATGTAAATGTAAATGTGTGTGTGTGAGTGAGTGAGTGTGTGCGCGTGTGTGTGTGTGTGTGAGTGTGTGCGTGTGTGAGAGTGTGTGTGAGTGAGTGAGTGAGTGAGTGTGTGCGTGTGTGAGAGTGAGTGTGAGTGAGTGTGTGTGTGAGAGTGTGTGTGTGAGCGCATGTGAGTGTGTGTGTGTGTGAGTGAGTGAGTAAGTGAGTGTGTGCGTGTGTGAGAGTGTGAGTGAGTAAGTGAGTGTGCGTGTGTGAGAGTGTGTGTGTGAGTGAGTGAGTAAGTGAGTGTTTGCGTGTGTGAGAGTGTGTGTGAGTGAGTAAGTGAGTGTGTGCGCGTGTGAGTGTGTGTGTGTGTGTGTGTGAGTGAGTAAGTGAGTGTGTGCGCGTGTGAGAGTGTGTGTGTGCGCGTGTGAGAGTGTGTGTGTGCGCGTGTGAGAGTGTGTGTGTGTGTGTATGTGAGTGAGTGAGTGAGTGAGTGAGTGTGTGAGTGTGTGTGTGTGTGAGTGTGTGTGCGAGTGTGTGCATGCGAGTGTGTGTGTGTGAGTGTGTGTGTGTGTGTGTGTGTGTGTGAGTGAGTGTGTGTGTGTGTCCTCCCACGCAGGACGGACACGCTCGTGTCTGCAGCATTACACTAATATCAGTTTGCAATGCAGCTCGTTGCAGGAGAGCATGCGTTCACTGAAGGCCTCAGAAAACAGAGACTGCGACGAGTAATAACACAGGAGCGCGTAATATCCTAATAATGAGAAGATGATGAGAAACATCAAGCAAGCAAACGTGAGCAAACAGCTGCGAGTCTCGCATTAAAATCAGCCGTGTTAATACTTGATGATTCCTCCTGTGTTTCTGCCGTCGCTCAAGAGAACAACGAGGTGCAGAAAACACGCCCCAGATTGACACGCATGTCATTGAGCAGCTAGTTTATTACCCGCGTCCAGGTGCGAGCGACGAGCATCAACACATCAGGAGTGGAGCCGCTGCCAACAACCGCGGCGCGACCTTCCCAAAAAAACCAGAGCCAACATCATCGCTTCAACACTTAAAGACTGACGAGGGCTGTGTCTCTAAACAGGGCGCTTCTCAACACATGATCGGCCAGTCAGAGAGGATCATGGGAAACGGCTCAGACCTTCCTCCTTCACTACAGGATCACCTTACAAAGAAAGAACACGACATCAACGAGTCGATCCGATGCAGATATCAATGGCGCATATGTACAGTCAATCCAAAAATGATTCAGACAGTAGATATAATTTTTGATATTTTTTTACTAGTGTGTGCAGGACACTATAGTTCATATATGTAAGTGAGGAGAGCAAAATAAAGTCAAATGTGACATAATATACCCAAAAATCCTTCATACCAGTAAAATTTGGGAGCAAAAATGTGATTTTGATTTGACCTGAGCATGTTTTGTTGCATACCTTTCTATCGAAGTCATCTGATATTATCAAGAAGAATTATTTGCAAAAAGATGGAAAATTTCGGAAACATTCCAGAAATTTTGGGAATCTTCCGTGAATTTTTTGGGAAGTTTCCAGAAATTTACCAGTAATTTTAGACCCCTTTGCATCCCTAGTTCTGACACAGTTTAGTTCTTATCATATTTTAGTATCATTTTCTAAAGTGTAGCGAATAAACTGTGATATGTGGAAACCAGTCATAAGAGTCAATTTTTCAAAATTGAGATTTATGCATCATCTGAAAGCTGAATAAATAGCTTTCCATTGATGTATGGTTTGTTATGATAGGATGATATTTGTAAATCTGGAATCTGAGGGTGAAAAAAAACTAAATATTAAGAAAATCATCTTTAAAGTTGTTCAAATGAAGTTCTTAGCAATGCATATTACTAATCAAAAATTAAGTTTTGATATATTTACGGTAATAATTTACAAAATATCTTCATGGAACATGATCTTAATATCCTAATGATTTTTTGGTATTAAAGAAAAATTGATAATTTTGACTCAAACAATGTATTGTTGTCTATTGCTACAAATATACCTGTGTTACTTATGACTGCTTTTGTGCTCCAGGGTCATATATAATACATTTTGGTTTGACTAATTAATTTGTGATTATCAAGATGAATTTGTTCTGACTCCGTTTAACTCTGAGTTCTTGTCATATTTTATCATTTTCTAAACTATAGCGAATAAACCGTGATAATGTGAGAAATGTTAAAAATATGGGGGATTGATTAAGTTGGCTCTAAGTTTGTAAGAAAGACTCTAGCTAGTTTTCTGTACTTTAATGCCAAGATAATATAAAACAAAGTACAGTAGTAAAAATATGCATTACTTAATTAACCCCTTAACTGTCACCGTCCAGAGCTTGGCGCTCTTTTTTTCATTGTCTTTTTTCCCTATCAAATATTTTTGTAATCATCATAAATTATATATCATTTGAAAGCTTAAAACCTCAAAATTCATCCTGTGAAAACCATTTTGAAATCGGATATTGCGTTACCATAGAAATGGTACTTTAAAATCTTTTGGCGGTCTCCTCCCCCTTAGTGGGCGGAGTCAAGTGTCATATTACACGTCTTTTAGAATCAAAACTTTTTATAATCTTGACAAAATACATATCGCCGGAAAGGTCTGACTCTCAGAATTCCATATTTGGTGGTCTTTTTGTGATCGGAGTAATATTGACAGAGAAAAATGCATCAAACTAAATTAAATGGAGTTTGGATGGCACCCGGTGGCTGTTTGTGGTATGACGCGCTAAATAAAATCTCACAGGAACCTCAATTTTTTTCATATCAACTTCAAATTTGGAACATAACTTATTTAGACATAAGGCTTTAATTTTAGAGTAAAACCTGTTATGTAAAATATGTATTTTATATAAAATATAAAAACTGTAGTGCTGTATATGAAAGTAACTTTTTGTTACTTTCATATTTTAAAATAATTCCACTTCTACAGTAATCTGCTGATTGTCTTTTTAAAAAAAGAGGCCAAACTTATATCTGTATTCCAAAGCATTCATGAATTATAAGAGTTTAAGTTTGGATAGTGCACTCTCACGTATATGTTCAAAAATGGGGGGGGTGACAGTTAAGGGGTTAAAAAAATTTTTTTTTTAAACTTGATTAACAATGTTAATAACCATGAAGACGCTGTGAAAAGGCTCCAACAAGAGTTTCTGAAACAAAAGTAATGCATATTTTAGTCTCATATTTGCTCAAACATACTTCGAGCACAACTCGTTTCATACTGATGAACTATGTTATTAATCTGAACTAAATTGATCTGAATAACGACACTCTTGTCTTTTAGAGAATCTGAACAGTTGAGTTTCCATATTTGATTCTGTTATTTTCATGATTATCTCTGTGAAGCTCCATCTGTGCTGTATAGAAATAAAGCTGAATATAGTTTTCAGATGTGACAGGTGGAGGAACATCTATGCCAATATAACGGCCAAATATCAGCCAAAGTCTCGCAGAAATCCATGAATCATTGGAAAAACCCAAAGCCTCATATCTCAACCCAAGCAAAACTTCACAATCTAAATGATATTGTACTCTCACATATTAAAAAATGAAGACTAGACGGACAGGTGATGGTGATAGAGAGTCTGATTGGCTGACAACTCAACAAAAAGAGAGACGGTGCAAAGTTCCTTCAGAATAAATCAACTCAAGGATGGACGGCCGCCTCGTCCTCTTCAGTCACTGTCAATATCCAAGCCATAACCCTTCCCAGATCTCCCTCATCATCATCATCATCAGCATCCGGCGGGAGCAGGTGGGCAAGACTAACATTATAGGGCTCTATGATGTCCGTGATGCAGAAAACACGGACGGAATCCAGTCATAAAAACTGTATTTATAGTTTAATGTCACGGAGTTTGTCAAAGTTTGGATGCATTAATCAAAAGCAGGTCACTTAAATCAAATGGTGATCTGGACTAGTATCTGATGTGAATCTGAATCCTGCATGTGTCTCTGTGTGAATGGAGCAGGGTTTTGTTTACTACATACACAGAGCGCGTGATTTCAGCGTCTGACGTCTCAATAAAGACATAAATACATCAACAATATCTCCAAAACTGATCAAAACCAGCATTTTACCATTTCATTTGAGTAAAACTAGTCATATCATATACACACAGAACTTTACTCGGCAACCCGTCAAAATAAAAGTCCTGTTTAACTTGAAGACATTGTGCCAGAAATAGCTATATTACTATTATTTAGTAGAATGTACGTAATACTACTGATGAAAAATAATAACACTTTATTTTTTTAAGAAATAATCAATTTTTTTTTTATTTTAATAGTAAATCCCCTTTATTTGCCAAAAATGTAAATGTTTAATTTTCATTAATTAAAATATAAATTAAATCAATGTTTTATGGCTTCATCTGATAATCAGTCAAATTTAAATACATAACAGAATTTCTGAGGGGGGGGGGGCATTTCATAAGCTACTGTAAGAATAAATAATAATTGTTTGTATGCATTCAAATAATCAGACGTGATAAAACACAGAATTTGGTAACAATAAAACATTTCATACGAGCCCTAAACATGTCATTTTTGTTACACTTTTAATAAATTAATGTTAAATTGTATAAGTTTCATGATTTTAATTAATTAGACATGCTTTTTGATTAATGAAATTTAATTTGACCTTTAAAAAGGAGTCCAGAAAAATAAAAATAAAACTGATTTCATAGAGCACTACTTATGCGCAGAAGTCTTATAGCATAATTACACACATCTGAGACAATTCTATTTTTGCCTTAGATCTTTAAATCGAATTATATCGATACATATTATGCCTGTAATTTAACTACGGTTTACTAAAACATGATTCCAATCATTTTTTTCCTCATATCGTGATATAATATGGATATCGTCTGGACAGTGTAAAATACGGTGATATGAATTTTAGCTCTTATCGCCCCCCCCTATAGTGGAAAATCATCTGTCAAATAATTATAGCTCATCCTACGATTTTTTTCTTTTGCTTCGAGGATGAAAAAAGCACCGGCAGAAAACACCTGCTTCATTTACATAATAAAGAACGCATAATGGCAGCGCTTACTAATTAAGCCTCGCAATGCATTTTTTTCCTCCTGGAAAAAGCTAAATGTAAGGGAGCTAAGTGACAAACGCGATTATTTACATTTCTCCCTAAGGATGATGTGATTCCTGCACGGAGCCGGTGTGAGAAAAGCCTAATGAGGTCCCCGGCGGCCGAGCGGGAGACGAGGCTTCATCGGAGTGTGCCGAGGACACGGTTCCATCCTCATTAGATGCCGCTCTGGTTTGGGATGTGTCAGCGAGCAGCGACAGTGTTCCTCTTCACCGTGACATGCTGCTTCTGTCGAGCACGGACAGGTGGGGACGAGAAACAGCTGGAGATGTGATGCTTAATGCACACTTACTGCCACACGGATCCTGTCCTCGGGTCACACGGCGCCGGAAATGTTCGACCGCCGCTCAATCCGGGATTATTATACTTGGTTTGATGCGAGCAACTCAGGAGTTTAAGAGTGAATGTATACACCCTGCTGTCTCGTGACTCAATCTATGGGCTTTTTTGGCATCTTCTGCACCAACCGTGAGATAAAAATGTGTGGAATGGACTTAAAGGGTTTGTTTACCCAAGAATGAATGTCATCATTTACTCATGAGACTTTGTTTCAGTGAAGATATTTTAGAAGTTATCATCCCTACATTGATAATCCATGCAACCAGAACTTTGACAATCCAAAAAGGTCATAAATGCGTCATAAAACAAGTCCATATGAATCGAGCGGTTTAATACAAGTATTGCAAACTCATGTGACCCTGGAGCACAAAACCAGTCATAAGGGTCAATTTTGTGAAATTGAGATTTATGCATCATCTGAAAGCTGAATAAATAATATTTCCATTGATGTATGGTTTGTTATGATAGGACAATATTTGTAAATATGGAATCTGAGGGTGCAAAAAAATCTAAATATTGAGAAAATCACCTTTAAAGTTGTTCAAATTAAGTTCTTAGCAATGCATATTACTAATCAAAAATTAAGTTTTGATATATTTACGGTAGGAAATTTACAAAATATCTTCATGGAACATGATCTTAATATCTTAATGATTTTTGGCATAAAAGACAAATCAATAATTTTGAGCCATACAATGTATTTTTGGCTATTGCTATAAATATACCCCAGCGAATTAAGACTGGTATTTGTGGTCCAGGGTCACATATGATCACTTTATAGGATGAACAGATTTAATATGCGTGTCTATTTGACTTTTTTTTGGCATCTTCTGCACCAACAGTGAGATAAAAATGTGTGTGGAATGATTTAAAGGGTTTGTTTACCCAAAAATTAATGCTCTGTCATCATTGACTCATCAAAACTCATGAGACTTTGGTTTAGTGAAGATATTTTAGAGGTTTTTGTCCCAACATTGGAAATTTTGACAATCCAAAAAGGTCATAAAGGCATCATAAAACAAATCCATATCAAGCAGTTTAATCCAAATCTACTTGAGAGACATGATTGCTTTTTATGATGAACAGATATATAATATGGGTTTGTATGATCAACACTTTTGATGTACACTGAATATGGCAAAGATGGAATATGCAAGAACAAACCGCATTGATTTGATAACAAATCTCTTAATTTGTATTTCAAAGATGAACAAAAGTCTTATGGGTTTGGAGTGACACGAGGGTGAGGAAATGATGACAGAATGATAATTTTTCACCCTTTAAATGGAGCTTAAAGTACTGATGACTTACTAGTCCCTGTAAGCATGATGAAATCAGCCAAATTATTAATGAAACAGATGTGTGCAGAAGTTTGTGAATGAAGGGTGTTCTATGTGTTCCAGCATCTCCTCTACTATCCGTGACACACGGGAAGAACTACAGAGTAGAGGTCTTCTCGGGTCCTAAAATCCGTGCCCGACCCGAATCACTTCTTACCCGAACCCGACGTGCATAAATAATTTAAAAAAAAAAGATAAACCCGACCCGAGACAGACCCGATGAAATTAGACCCGAGTCCGACCCGACCCGACCGCATTTATTTTCGAACCCGACTGGACCCGAACGTAAACGGCATTGACGTGTGCACAGCCTGCCCCCCCGCATCGGTCCGGAAAAATCCCGGGGTCCTGCCGACTGATTACTTTCATTCAGTTTATTTACTTATTAGCCTATTACTTTATATTTTTGCCTGCCTGATGGATGCATGTTATTTCTGAGTTTGGCTTTTAATTGTAACCAGTGGATTTGAAATATAAATGTGATAGTTTTATAAAAAATTAAATCGATAGGTTAATAAATCATGGATTTGCTAGTTTTGTCTGCAATGTTATTTACCTCGTCTCTGCACACAAAAAAGAAAAGCCTTGCATTGAAACGCAGCGTAATGATGGATCTCATATCTATAAGATGGATTTCTGAGGTTACAAACGTGTTTCTTTTTTACGTGCGTTTTTTAAAAATGAACTTAACATGATTAGGCGACGCATCCGGGATAGTTTAAAAGAATTCGGGTCTTATCGGGTCCATTTGGGAAAAGCACATTTATTTTAATCACCCGAGGCTGCTAATACCGAACCCGACCCGTGTCCGAAGCACTCGTAGAAGTTTTGGACCCGAACCGGGTCGGGTCTCGGGTTTTCGGATCCAAGTGGACCCGTGAAGACCTCTACTACAGAGATCCTGCTCAAATAACACAAGCTCAGTTTAGTCTTGTGAAAACGCAGAACATCAGTGACGAGACGCAATTACACGCCACTGATGGCAGGACACATCAACACCTAGACCGCTCATAAATGAACTTTTGGCTGTTGGAGAAAATCAATGACACTTTTCTTACTGAGTGAAACTCCAGCAGGCCTAACAGTGCTGACAAACTAGCAGCATGACAATCATGCTGAAGACTAACCTGTTAGTCTAACACTAGTGGTGCAACGGATCACAAAACTCACGGTTCGGATCACGGTTCGGATTTTGAGTCACGGATCGGATCATTTTTCGGATCAGCAAAAAAAAGTTGCTTTACTACTAAAGTCAGTAATAAACCAAGAACAATTACACAAATTAATTAGATTTTCAACCAATAGATATATTTCCAGCCTACAACATAAAATTATAAATAAAGACAGTAACAGTAGTATTCAGGTGCAGAAATGTAAAAATTAAGTGTAAAACACAATAATGCTTACTGCATGAGTTAAATACAGATGATTAGCAGACAGAAGCAGGTGTTATAGGCTGCTGTCTCTTTAAGACTAAATGCACGGACCAAATACTGACACACATCCGGTTTCTTTCTCGGCTGTATACGTTAACTTAAGACATAACTGACTGTGTTTACCAGAATACTTGCCAAAACGGGTATTTTAACATAACTTTGTGTGTGTGTGTGTGTGTCCATCCGTTGAGGCGTTGTCTGAAACGCGGTATCTAAATCACGCCTCTCTTTCTCACGCGCTCTCTCTGCGTGTGCGCGCATCAGTGTGTGTGTGTGTGTGTGTGTGTGTGTGTGTGTGTATCCATCCGTTGAGGCGTTGTCTGAAACGCGGTTTCTAAATCACGCCTCTCTTTCTCACGCGCTCTCTCTGCGTGTGCGCGCATCAGTGTGTGCGGCAGCGGCTGAGCGCAGAAACGGAGCGCGTGCAAATGATAAACTTTCACTCTATGTTAAACTTATCAGTTGATCCGCGAATCACATGCGTGCCGAACCGTGGGGACTGGTCCGTACGGATCACGGATCATCTACGATCCGTTGCACCCCTATCTAACACAAATGACCAGTCACACCTGATATATGTCAAACTAACGTCAGACGCTCCAGTGAATCATTCATGAATGTAGGGCTTTATGAAATCAGTTTTATTTTTTTCTAAATTCTGTTTTTTCCATTTTAATTTTTCTGGACTCCTTTTTAACGGTCAAATTAAATTTGATTAATCAAAAAGCATGTCTAATTAATTAAAATCATGAAACTTAACATTAATTTATTAAAAGTGTAACAAAAATGACATGTTTAGGGCTCGTATGAAATGTTGTTTTATTGTTACCAAATTCTGTGTTTTATCACGTCTGATTATTTGAATGCATACAAACAATTATTATTTATTCTTACAGTAGCTTATGAAATGCCCCCCCCCCTCAGAAATTCTGTTGTGCATTTAAATTTTACTGATTATCAGATGAAGCCATAAAACATTAATTAAAATATAAATTAAATCAATGAAAATTAAACATTTAAATTTTTGGCAAATACTATTAAAATTAAAATATTTTGTGATTATTTCTTTAAAAAATTAAGTTTATTATTTTTCAACAGTAGTAGTAGTATTACGTACATTCTACTAAATAATAGTAATATAGCTATTTATGACACAATGTCTTTAATAAGTTAAACCGAACTTTTATTTTGGCGGGTTGCCGAATAAAGTAAAAATGCAACACTCATCACACTCAGCTCTGTCCACATTTAACTCTATTACACAGAATCTCCATCAAAACCAGCACAGAAATGGCACAAAAGAAGATTCCACCTAGACGGTGCAACCACTAATGGGATATCATGATATAATTATATTTGCTGGTAAAAATGCAAAAAACAATGTGGTTATGCCAACTTCTGTATAATGCAGTGAATGAAAAAAAAAAAAACGAAAAGCACTTGTCTTATTTAATTACTTACTCTGTTATAGGGCTGGGCGATAATTCGATAACGATAATTATTGCGATATAATTTTCCTCGATAAAACGATATGAAGAGTTCGATAAATGTTCGATATAATGTTTATGCGCCAGAAGCGGAACGAAACCGCGCGATTGATTTAAACTAGTTTAGAGCCAAACAGGAGAAACACTGTGTGTAATAAGACAGTTAAGGCTTTTCAGTCTACACATCGCCATCATTTACCATGGATTTACTGTAGTAACACTCACTGCACCATGGTATTGTGGCAGAAATGTGGGATATTCACATTGAATTTTATTACAGGAGTAATGGTGTATAATTATAATGTATGTATTTGTGATTAAGCGCATGTGTGCATTTATACTGAATGTTTTTAGACTACTGTTTTTCATACAAATAGGCTCCTAAAAACATATTTTTACCATGGTATTGAGGTGTTATATGTGTGGTTTTAACTGTGTTTATCATGATTTAAATGTATGCTACTATGGGAGACCATCTGAAAAACTTGATCAGAATAAATATAACCATATAAAACTATATTTTTACAGATGTTACTGATTTTAAAAATTAACAAAAATTTACCTCTGCATCCAAACTCAAGCTACTATCAAATGTGCATTTCTAAGAGACAAAAAAAGTGATATTATTATTATTATTATTAATATTATCAGGCAACCCGAACCGGTTTCTTGATTTGAAACAATATCACTCATTAGAACATGCAGCAACTAAGAAATTAATTTTTCTAGTTAGATATTTATTTTAAGGAAAATTAATGCTCTGGTTTCTACAACTTTCACTTTGGAGCAAATTTCTGGGTTTAAACTTGAAAGAAATAAAGATTTGACATTTATAATTATCGATATCGACTGATATGAAAAAAATTATCGTGATAATATCGCCCTACTCTGTTATTAATTTGGAACTTGATGGACATAATAAAGCGAAATCTGATGAAATCAGACGATCTATTTAGATTATATACTAATGCAGTCAGCCCTTCACAAGTTCTTCCTCGTCTTGACTTGTTTGCGAGTAAATCACTCGCATATGCGACTAATCTTCACTAAATGATGTTTAATATTAGCCAATGACTAATAAATTATCAGATTTTACTCGGCAGTGTGTGAGTTGGAGGCTAAGTATAAGTTTAGCACAGATACTCTTTGTTGTATTTTCGTGTCAAAATAACGGAGTTCCTTTGGATTTTTTCAGCTTTTAAGAACTGCCGGGTTTTCCGGTAGTGGGCGGAGCTAATGCGCAAACTGTAATCTCATTGGCCGGCGCTCACCTATTATCATCCCTGTTTTGATTTCAGCGAATCAGTTCGAGTGAACCTGATTAATATTCATGAATCCAGCAGCTCATTAATCCTTAGTGCGTTTTATACTGTTCTTATTAGCAGAATTCGTATTATTATTATCGTCTTATCAGTATTATTGTTAGTTTTTCCCATTTTTTTAACAAAAACACCGAATGACCAAAAAAGCACCACCACCAGTCCTAAATTCAGTTAAAATGTCTATGCATTCATACATGGTTACTAAGTTTTAATTCTAATTACTAAAGTTCTATCATTAAATAATACTTGATTATCATAATGTCATATTATAATGCTTGACTTACTGATGTTAAGAGAATACTTTCAGATATTTAAAAAGCTGTACCATTTTACAAACAAATACAGTATATAAATATATATACAGTATATATAGGCCTAGTATATCAGTCTGGTGAGTAAACTAAAACATTTATTGCCAAATTAAAATGGAAGGTTTTCAGGATAAATAACCAGCGGGAAAATATCACAGACAATTATGCTTTATAAAAATCAAGAAGCAGAAATCATGATCACAATTAAAATGTGATTTATTATGCATCCCTATCTGAACTGATCTGAATAATGACACTATTGTCTTTTACAGCAGAATCTAAACTGTCTCCATAGTTGAGTTTCCATAACTGATTCTGATATTTTCATGTTTATTTCTGTGAAGCAATCTGTATTGTATATAAAGTGCTGTAGAAATAAAGCTGACTTGACTATAAGCATTTCTCCAATCTAGCCTCATTCCACCCAGTCCTAAGTTTGGACTTTTAATCGAGTTAAAAACTCACATTACGAATCCCAGACACACGTCTAATACACTTGCTAGTGTGCCATTGTGTAGAAATCAAACAGCATGGGTCATTCCATCTCAGATGGGCCGCTGCAGGAACTAATAACGTCCTAGGGGTCTTAAAAGCACAAGAAACCAATTTTATAATGTTTGAAGCACTTGCGATGGAGTGACCCATAGGACTGTGACGGTCGCCATGACAACCGCGCCACACCGAGGTGGTCTGTTACCACCGGCAACGGTGCAAGTGATGTCACACACTCTATAACAAACATAAAATACAAAGTTTTGTATACAAGTGCAATGATAGTAACAGCTGCAATAGAATTCAGTATTTATAGCATACACCAGTTAGTTGTAAATTGTTTTATTTAGACTATAAGATTCACAAATTACCTGAAACGCCATACACTAGCGTTTCCTTTACACCATGTCTACACTGGACGCGGCGATATTGCATATTACTAATCACAAATTAAGTTTTAATATATTTAAGATATTACAAAATATCTTCATGGAACATGATCTTTACTTAATATCCTAATGATTTTTGGCATAAAAGAAAAATCGAAAATTTTGACCCATACAATGTATTTTTTCAATGTATAGGTCTATATACACTATATTGCCAAAAGTATTGGCACCCCCTTCTAATGAACAGGTTTAGTATTTTCTATGAGTACAAATCTTAATGTTAAAGCATATAATGATATTCTAGGAAATTGTGTGCTTCTAATATTATAGCAACAGTTTGGACTCTTTTCTATTCTAACATGACAATGTCTCTGTGTATAAGACAAGGTTCAAAAAGAAAATGATTGATTGAGTCAGTGTGGAAGAACTTGACTGGTCTGCATAAAACCAAGTCCTAATCCCAGTTTAACACCTCTGGTGTGACTGTAAATGCAGACCTTGAGCCAAAAACTCATCACCAAACACCAATGACTTGTACATATGGGTTCAGTCATTTTAGACACTTACAAAACTGTTGCAACAGAGATGAAATACAATTTTTAAATACATGAATTATGTTCCCATCGTTGTTGCCACAGATTTGGAAGTGCATCTGTTCTAAAGAAGGGGGTGCCAATACTTTTGTCTATATAGTGTATGTACAAGTCATTGGTGTTTGGTGATGAGTTTTTGGCTCAAGGTCTGCATTTAAAATCTGCCACCGTCACAGCCCTAGTGACCCACACAGAACAATATTTGGTTGTTTTATTCTCAACGTGACTGGCCTTAACTCAACACAAAACCATCACAACGAGCTGACGGTGTTTTATGTACATCACTGAACCAGCAGCTCTCATTGACCTGCAAATACCTGCAGAACACCACACTACATCACCTCAATCACCAGAGAGACGCCTGCAGCAATTACAGAGAGAGAATCATCGCAGTAGAGTCACAATCCACAGCAACACATGAAGGGCACCGCGGGACGGATCCGGCGTGCTCTAATTAGATCGACCTCTACCTGGATCTGACGGGACCCGGAGAATCACACGGCCCCGCTGAGGAGAAACGGGACACGCTTCCCGCTCGTGGGAACGCCGAACACACTCGCTCAGAGCGCGCCGTTGAGAAGTTCACCAATCTGAAAACACCAGGCTCTTCATCAATATATTAGGGCTCTATGAAATCCATTTTTCGTTTTTTTTTTTGATTATTTGAATGCATACAAACAATTATTATTTATTCTTACAGTAGCTTATGAAATGCCCCCCCCCCCCCCTCAGAAATTCTGTGTTGTGTATTTTAATTTTACTGATTATCAGATGAAGCCATAAAACATTGATTTAATTTATATTTTAATTAATGAAAATTAAACATTTAAATTTTTGGCAAATAAAGGGGATTAATATTAAAATTAAAATATTTTGTGATCATTTCTTAAAAAAAAAAGTGTTATTATTTTTCAACAGTAGTAGTAGTATTACGTACATTCTAGTAAATAATAGTAATATAGCTATTTCTGGCACAATGTCTTCAAGTTAAACAGGACTTTTATTTTGACGGGTTGCCGAGTAAAGTTCTGTGTGTATATGATATGACTAGTTTTACTCAAATGAAATGGTAAAATGCTGGTTTTGATCAGTTTTGGAGATATTGTTGATGTATTTATGTCTTCATTGAGACGTCAGACGCTGAAATCACGCGCTCTGTGTATGTAGTAAACAAAACCCTGCTCCATTCACACAGAGACACATGCAGGATTCAGATTCACATCAGATACTAGTCCAGATCACCATTTGATTTAAGACCTGCTTTTGATTAATGCATCCAAACTTTGACAAACTCCGTGACATTAAACTATAAATACTGTTTTTATGACTGGATTCCGTCCGTGTTTTCTGCATCGTGGTCATCATAGAGCTCTATGAACATCACAGACTTCCAACTTTGTTGGAGAACCGTGAAAGACTCTTCTCTGGAGAAACTGTAATGCTGTGGAAACTTAATTGACTCGGTGACCCGCTGCATTGATGGATGGCTTTAGATACCTCAAGCATTCAAAAGACAAGAAAGACTGATGGGTGAGCCGCTAATGGTGTTAAACCTGCACTCAGAGGTGGATGGATCCGGCAGAAGAAGAGTGCCTGGTGTCAGGCGCTTCATATAGAGACGGGATATGAATGTCTCTAATGGATGACAGAAAAAGCACCGATCCGGTTCCTTTAACACGTAGATTGTGTCAGGAACATTTCCATAGTGAAAGACCAGGAGAGAGGGGCACAAAAAGTGAGGATAAAATGCTAAGAGCTTGTAAGAGCGAGCGCGGAGGACTCACATCATGATAGAGTCAGGAGAGATGCAGCGTTTATCTATTGACGACTGCGTCTATTACGCTTCGTAAGAAAGTCACGAGTTGTCATTCACGGGCCTGGGTTCGGGTCTGCACACGGCTTCATGTCTCAGACTGCACGACTGCTCTTAACACAACACAATGAAAGACGATGCTGTAAATCAAGGGTGGAGCCGGAGTATACTTCAATCGACTGAATAACAAGCTAAACGTGCTTTAAAGCAACAGATTCTACACGACACCGCTTCTGTCTACAGATCACGTCTGATATCTGTGGAAGCCCGGTTCTGACACTGAATCAAAAATAATAAAAGGTTATTGCCACTTTTTATCTCGCAATTCTGACTTTTTTTCCTCACAACTCTGACTTTGTTTTCCTCACAACTCTGACTTTGTTTTCCTCACAACTCTGACTTTGTTTGCTCACAACTCTGACTTTGTTTTTCTCACAACTCTGACTTTGTTTTTCTCACAACTCTGACTTTGTTTTTCTCACAACTCTGACTTTGGTTTCTCACAACTCTGACTTTGTTTTTCTCACAACTCTGACTTTGTTTTTCTCACAACTCTGACTTTGGTTTCCTCACAACTCTGACTTTGTTTCCTCACAACTCTGACTTTGTTTTCTCACAACTCTGACTTTGTTTCCTCACAACTCTGACTTTGTTTCCTCACAACTCTGACTTTGTTTCCTCACAACTCTGACTTTGTTTCCTCACAACTCTGACTTTGTTTTCTCACAACTCTGACTTTGTTTCCTCACAACTCTGACTTTGGTTTCCTCACAACTCTGACTTTGTTTTCTCACAACTCTGACTTTGTTTTTCTCACAACTCTGACTTTGTTTTTCTCACAACTCTGACTTTGTTTTCCTCACAACTCTGACTTTGTTTTCTCACAACTCTGACTTTGTTTTCTCACAACTCTGACTTTGGTTTTCTCACAACTCTGACTTTGTTTTCCTCACAACTCTGACTTTGTTTTCTCACAACTCTGACTTTGTTTTCTCACAACTCTGACTTTGTTTTCTCACAACTCTGACTTTGTTTTCTCACAAATTTTCTCACAACTCTGACTTTGTTTGCTCACAACTCTGACTTTGTTTTCTCACAACTCTGACTTTGTTTTTCTCACAACTCTGACTTTGTTTTCTCACAACTCTGACTTTGTTTGCTCACAACTCTGACTTTGTTTGCTCACAACTCTGACTTTGTTTGCTCACAACTCTGACTTTGTTTGCTCACAACTCTGACTTTGTTTTCTCACAACTCTGACTTTGTTTGCTCACAACTCTGACTTTGTTTGCTCACAACTCTGACTTTGTTTTCCTCACAACTCTGACTTTGTTTGCTCACAACTCTGACTTTGTTTTCTCACAACTCTGACTTTGTTTGCTCACAACTCTGACTTTGTTTTCCTCACAACTCTGACTTTGTTTTCTCACAACTCTGACTTTGTTTGCTCACAACTCTGACTTTGTTTGCTCACAACTCTGACTTTGTTTGCTCACAACTCTGACTTTGTTTGCTCACAACTCTGACTTTGTTTGCTCACAACTCTGACTTTGTTTGCTCGCAACTCTGACTTTGTTTTCTCACAACTCTGACTTTGTTTTCTCACAACTCTGACTTTGTTTTCTCACAACTCTGATTATGTCATAAAATCCAGTCATAAAAAGAGAATTTACAGTTTAATGTCACGGAGTTTGTCAAAGTTTGGATGCATTAATCAAAAGCAGGTCACTTAAATCAAATGGTGATCTGGACTAGTATCTGATGTGAATCTGAATCCTGCATGTGTCTCTGTGTGAATGGAGCAGGGTTTTGTTTACTACATACACAGAGCGCGTGATTTCAGCGTCTGACGTCTCAATGAAGACATAAATACATCAACAATATCTCCAAAACTGATCAAAACCAGCATTTTACCATTTCATTTGAGTAAAACTAGTCATATCATATACACACAGAACTTTACTCGGCAACCCGTCAAAATAAAAGTCCTGTTTAACTTGAAGACATTGTGTCAGAAATAGCTATTTTTCTATTATTTAGTAGAATGTACGTAATACTGCTACTACTGATGAAAAATAATAACAACTTTATTTTTAAGAAATAATCACAAAATATTTTAATTTTAATATTAATCCACTTTATTTGCCAAAAATTAAATGTTTAATTTTCATTAATTAAAATATAAATTAAATCAAATGTTTTATGGCTTCATCTGATAATCAGTAAAATTTAAATACACAACACATAATTTCTGAGGGGGGGGGGGGCATTTCATAAGCTACTGTAAAATAAATAATAATTGTTTGTATGCATTCAAATAATCAGACGTGTAAAACACAGAATTTGGTAACAATAAAACAACATTTCATACGAGCCCTAAACATGTAATTTTTGCTACACTTTTAATAAATTAATGTTAAATTGTATAAGTTTCATGATTTTAATTAATTAGACATGCAAATTTAATTTGACCATTAAAAAGGAGTCCAGAAAAATTAAAACGGAAAAGCTGAATTTAGAAAGAAATAAAACTGATTTCATAGAGCACTATCTCTGAGGCGTGTGATGGTGGATCTCAGGTGTGTTTCGTCCTGCACTACAGTACATGTGTTCAGCACAGCTCATACATCACCAGAGCATTATTAATATCATCCGCTGACAGATACAGGCCAACACGCCGAACAATACTGCTGATAACAGCACTTATAATACTGTAAGACACAATATCAAACTCACTTTCCTCTCTCGGACCACAGCAAGTGCTAATTATGATTTCATAGACATAGGGCTTAAAATATATGACATTTCTGGTATTTATTGCAATAACGATATCAGTGACGATAATTCAGGGAATCCCGTTTCTTTAGAGAAAATTATCATCTTTCATATTTTTACCCAAAATAGGTGTTGTGAGCATTATTGTAATACTTCTCTAATATGCACAAAGGTATCTAGTTATTGCTGAATAAAACTTTTATTTTAAATAAACATACGATTGCACTGTGCATGTTCTTAAAGCAATCTCAGGTATTTTTTCATAAGGAAAGTATACTGTATATAATGCAATGCTACTCGACATCACTGTATATAATACTATCATTCTATAATATGAAACCACGACTCTGGACACAAAAATAAGTTATTTCAAACACTTTAAGTTAATTTGGAGAAAAAGCATGTCAATTTATAATTTTGACCGGTTTTAAACGCTGTTTTTCACCTTATTTTTTCTAAAAAATGATTGTTCCAAAATTCGATTGGGGCAAAAATTGATTTTTCTTTCAATTCGTTTTCAAAAATGCTTTTTTTTTCAAAAATGCTGTTCAAATTGATTTGTTTTTACAACATTGTTTAAACGACTTTGTTTTCACATTTGCCTTTTTTCTCCACCCAAAAATTTTCCACACTCGACTTTTTGTTCCTACAACTGACTGTTTTCCTAAAATCAACTTTTTCTTCACACTGACTGGTTTCACAATGATTGGTTTCACAATGATTGGTTTCACAATGATTGGTTTCACAATGACTGGTTTCACAATGATTGGTTTCTTTCCCTTTTTTCTCACAATGATTGGTTCACAATGATTGGTTCACAATGATTGTTCACAATGATTGGTTTCACAAAAAAAAAAAAAAAAAAAAAAAAAAAAAAAAAAAAAAAAAAAAAAAAAAAAAAAAAAAAAAAAAAAAAAAAAAAAAAAAAAAAAAAAAAAATTTTTAAACTTTTTTTCCACAATATTTGGTTTCTTACAACTCTGACTTTGTTTTCTCACAACTCTGACTTTGTTTTCTCACAACTCTGACTTTGTTTTCCTCACAACTCTGACTTTGTTTTCTCACAACTCTGACTTTGTTTTTCTCACAACTCTGACTTTGTTTTTCTCACAACTCATGACTTTGTTTTCCTCACAACTCTGACTTTGTTTTCTCACAACTCTGACTTTGGTTTCCTCACAACTCTGACTTTGTTTTCCTCACAACTCTGACTTTGGTTTCTCACAACTCTGACTTTGTTTTTCTCACAACTCTGACTTTGGTTTCTCACAACTCTGACTTTGGTTTCTCACAACTCTGACTTTGGTTTCTCACAACTCTGACTTTGGTTTCTCACAACTCTGACTTTGGTTTTTCTCACAACTCTGACTTTGGTTTCTCACAACTCTGACTTTGGTTTCCTCACAACTCTGACTTTGTTTTTCTCACAACTCTGACTTTGTTTTTCTCACAACTCTGACTTTGGTTTCCTCACAACTCTGACTTTGTTTTTCTCACAACTCTGACTTTGGTTTCTCACAACTCTGACTTTGGTTTCTCACAACTCTGACTTTGGTTTCTCACAACTCTGACTTTGGTTTCTCACAACTCTGACTTTGTTTCTCACAACTCTGACTTTGGTTTCTCACAACTCTGACTTTGGTTTCCTCACAACTCTGACTTTGGTTTCTCACAACTCTGACTTTGGTTTCTCACAACTCTGACTTTGGTTTCTCACAACTCTGACTTTGGTTTCTCACAACTCTGACTTTGTTTTTCTCACAACTCTGACTTTGTTTTCTCACAACTCTGACTTTGGTTTCTCACAACTCTGACTTTGTTTTTCTCACAACTCTGACTTTGTTTTTCTCACAACTCTGACTTTGGTTTCCTCACAACTCTGACTTTGGTTTCTCACAACTCTGACTTTGGTTTCTCACAACTCTGACTTTGTTTTTCTCACAACTCTGACTTTGTTTTTCTCACAACTCTGACTTTGTTTCCTCACAACTCTGACTTTGTTTCCTCACAACTCTGACTTTGGTTTCTCACAACTCTGACTTTGGTTTCCTCACAACTCTGACTTTGGTTTCTCACAACTCTGACTTTGGTTTCCTCACAACTCTGACTTTGGTTTCTCACAACTCTGACTTTGTTTCTCACAACTCTGACTTTGTTTTTCTCACAACTCTGACTTTGTTTTCTCACAACTCTGACTTTGTTTCCTCACAACTCTGACTTTGGTTTCTCACAACTCTGACTTTGGTTTCTCACAACTCTGACTTTGTTTTTCTCACAACTCTGACTTTGTTTTTCTCACAACTCTGACTTTGGTTTTCTCACAACTCTGACTTTGGTTTCCTCACAACTCTGACTTTGGTTTCTCACAACTCTGACTTTGTTTTTCTCACAACTCTGACTTTGGTTTCTCACAACTCTGACTTTGGTTTCCTCACAACTCTGACTTTGGTTTCTCACAACTCTGACTTTGGTTTCTCACAACTCTGACTTTGGTTTCTCACAACTCTGACTTTGGTTTCTCACAACTCTGACTTTGGTTTCTCACAACTCTGACTTTGTTTCTCACAACTCTGACTTTGGTTTCTCACAACTCTGACTTTGTTTTTCTCACAACTCTGACTTTGTTTTTCTCACAACTCTGACTTTGGTTTCCTCACAACTCTGACTTTGTTTTCTCACAACTCTGACTTTGGTTTCTCACAACTCTGACTTTGTTCTCACAACTCTGACTTTGGTTTCTCACAACTCTGACTTTGGTTTCTCACAACTCTGACTTTGATTTTCTCACAACTCTGACTTTGTTTCATATGCACAACTCACTGACTTTGGTTTCCAGTCACTAACTGCTGACTAATTGTTTTTTCCTCACAACTCTGACTTTGTGTATTTTCTTCACAACTCTGACTTTGGTTTCTCACAACTCTGACTTTGGTTTCTCACAACTCTGACTTTGTTTCTCACAACTCTGACTTTGGTTTCTCACAACTCTGACTTTGGTTTCTCACAACTCTGACTTTGTGGTTTCTCACAACTCTGACTTTGTTTTTCTCACAACTCTGACTTTGGTTTCCTCACAACTCTGACTTTGTTTTTCTCACAACTCTGACTTTGGTTTCTCACAACTCTGACTTTGTTTTTCTCACAACTCTGACTTTGTTTTTCTCACAACTCTGACTTTGTTTTTCTCACAACTCTGACTTTGGTTTCCTCACAACTCTGACTTTGGTTTCCTCACAACTCTGACTTTGTTTTCCTCACAACTCTGACTTTGGTTTCTCACAACTCTGACTTTGGTTTCTCACAACTCTGACTTTGGTTTCTCACAACTCTGACTTTGTTTTTCTCACAACTCTGACTTTGTTTTTCTCACAACTCTGACTTTGGTTTCTCACAACTCTGACTTTGTTTTTCTCACAACTCTGACTTTGTTTTCTCACAACTCTGACTTTGTTTTCTCACAACTCTGACTTTGGTTTCTCACAACTCTGACTTTGGTTTCTCACAACTCTGACTTTGTTTTTCTCACAACTCTGACTTTGGTTTCTCACAACTCTGACTTTGGTTTCCTCACAACTCTGACTTTGGTTTCTCACAACTCTGACTTTGGTTTCTCACAACTCTGACTTTGTTTTTCTCACAACTCTGACTTTGTTTTTCTCACAACTCTGACTTTGTTTTTCTCACAACTCTGACTTTGTTTTCCTCACAACTCTGACTTTGGTTTCCTCACAACTCTGACTTTGTTTTCCTCACAACTCTGACTTTGGTTTCTCACAACTCTGACTTTGGTTTCTCACAACTCTGACTTTGGTTTCTCACAACTCTGACTTTGTTTTTCTCACAACTCTGACTTTGTTTTTCTCACAACTCTGACTTTGGTTTCTCACAACTCTGACTTTGTTTTTCTCACAACTCTGACTTTGTTTTCTCACAACTCTGACTTTGTTTTCTCACAACTCTGACTTTGTTTTCTCACAACTCTGATTATGTCATAAAATCCAGTCATAAAAACAGAATTTACAGTTTAATGTCACGGAGTTTGTCAAAGTTTGGATGCATTAATCAAAAGCAGGTCACTTAAATCAAATGGTGATCTGGACTAGTATCTGATGTAAATCTGAATCCTGCATGTGTCTCTGTGTGAATGGAGCAGGGTTTTGTTTACTACATACACAGAGCGCGTGATTTCAGCGTCTGACCTCTCAATGAAGACATAAATACATCAACAATATCTCCAAAACTGATCAAAACCAGCATTTTACCATTTCATTTGAGTAAAACTAGTCATATCATATACACACAGAACTTTACTCGGCAACCCGTCAAAATAAAAGTCCTGTTTAACTTGAAGACATTGTGTCAGAAATAGCTATATTAC